>JBCNJP010000009.1:23480471-23500079 GCA_039602395.1 Deinandra increscens subsp. villosa
TATATATATATATGATCTGATTTTGACCGACATCCAAGAAATTTTAGCTTCAACCCCTATAAAACTTCATAAAGACCTAGTCGAAATAAAAAAGAATAAGAAAAAAAACCAAGTTTTCTTCAATCCACCATTGTTACAGGGAATGAATAAGTTCGAAGACGAAGATAGTTTAGAGTTTAGTGGAGAAGAAAAGGGACATATTATCCGTACCATCTTTTGTCTATTTGTACAGCCCAAGATGCCGTATATATGAATAAGTGTCGCATTTTAGATCCAAACAAAACAACAAAACGTTGGATATTGGAAGAAACGTGGTGTTTTACTTCCAAACACATCTGTACTTTGAAGGCAACTTCGAAGGCTAACCGTCAGTACCAGGAAGATGCTTTGAAATGCCGCATTTTGACATTTTTTTTGTCATGTTGTTAAATGTCATCTCTAGTCATATATGCCGCCTTTTGAGGTCTATAAATAGTTGAGTGCTCATTGATTTTTTATTGCAATATCTATACATACGAATTTTGAGGTCTATAAATAGTTGAGTGCTCATTGATTCGTATGAGTACGAATCATTTCCAATTGTATCATCTCTATCTAACTTGTAAACACAAATATTAGCAGTTAAGATGTCCTACTGGGACTTCATTTTCGGTGACGATTTTGTTAACGATTTTTCTTCTGACCCGACGTGGTTCCAGAATCAAACTAGGTAACTATTTAGTTTCTTCAACTATTTTATTTATTTATTGATCTTAAGATAGTAATGTTTTGTGTTTCTTGAGCAGTATTATGACTTTCAATCGTCTAACCAGTCGGTTTCAGAAATTAAGGAGCAGTTGTTTGATTTGAACCAGGTGAGACATTTGATGAATTTTATTAGGATAATTTCATATATGTCCTTATAAACTTTTAAAATATCATATATATCCACTCCAAATAAAATATCATGTATATCTTTCTTTAAATGGTTTTTTTCTCTATGACAATTTTATCCTTTTGAATATTGATAGTTGTGTATTCTATTATAATCCATAGGCTCTATATTGTAAAATTTATAATCTTTCATGTTTTTATTTCATTTACTTTATGTTTAAAAGTATTTTAATCAATTATATACTTTTAAGTTATTCATTCACTTATTTAATTGAACATTGTAATCCTGAAAGAAGATAAAATCATATATTCATGATTTATTAATTATTAAAATTTCACTATTATTTTTAATTATTATTTGTTATACAACATATAACTTTAATTCATTTATTTACTTTTAAAGGATTTCTAAGAATTCAAAAATCAATATAACACTTATTGCATGTCAAAAGTTACTATCATTATTGAAATGCAAAAAAAAAAAAAAGAAATATCGGTGTAATGATCACTTATCCGTCTCCTAAATAAATGTTGTATGTATGTTGTAAAATCAAATTATAAGAATTCTAAAGGAAATTTCATAAAAATGACTTTTTTTTTTGTAATGAAATGAGTTGTTGATGGTTAAATATTGAAATTTAAGATTAAAAGTGGATATATATAATTTTTTAAAGTTTCGAGAAAATAAGGGTGAGTCATAATCTAAATTGTTTTTAGTAAAATGGGTAAATATGATACTTTCGTTAGTTTGTAAGGATATATATGATATTTTGAATTTGGATTGGATATACATGATATATTTTATGTTTGGAGTTGTCCCAAATCGATCAATATACTTTTTTTTTGAACGGCCAATCTTTATAAAAAAAAAACAACGGGAGCTAGCAAGAAGCTAGATTACATATTAAGAAAAATAGACGAGAAATTACACCGATTATCCCAGTCTAAACTACCCAACTTACTTCGATGCTTATACCAAAAAAAGGAGAAAGATTTAACGTCCCCTACAATATCGCCCGCCTCTTTTTTCCCATTGTTGTAAACTTGTTCATTTCTCGCTTTCCAAAGGCCAAAAGGAAGTGAGAACAATCCCGTAAATGACGTCCCGTTGCACCCTCGAAGTAGACCATTGAGAACACCAATCGATACATATACTAAACATGAGTTTTTATAGTCTAAATGGCACAATTTAAGATGTGCCATATAGACAAAATCCTATGTGTAATTTTTCTCTTTTTTTGAATTAAAAGATAAAAAACGATATTTAAATTATAAATGTAAGACATAGGAGAGATAAACTCCCCTGAATTGAAATGCATATATTTTCTCGTTCTTAACTGTTTAAAATCTAACAGAAACAAGAAATTTATCACACCGTTGTGATCGAAATCTAACAAGGATTCATAGTATATCCATTGTTGATATGTTTTGGTGACAATTTGAAGATCCGACACTAAACAAGGTGCGAATGAACGATGGATACATGAACCAGATTTTACGAATTGATCTAGAATCAATTGAAATGTGAAATTGATGGCAGCTATAGACTCACAACACAAAAACAAACTAGACGAGGTTGAATCTTGGTGTTTAACGCAAGTTCTCTAAGGTCCGAATTCAAAATATAATGACGTGAAAACTATGGTGAATGGTGAATCAAATTTGATCAAAACTTTAATCAAAATCATTTCTAATTGCACCATAAGGTTTGTATAAATCACACCAAAGCTACTTATATCAATTTTAAGTTGAGAGATCGAAGATTTATGAATCCGCCATTGATGAACTCTATGAAGAATAACAACCTGTGATTTTGGAATTTAATCATATCATCACCAAAATCGAATCTGAAACTATCACTAGATCCGTCTTTTTTTTGGAACAACACCAGATCCGTCTTAATGTATAGAATCTAACGGAACTAGAAAAATAACACTTAGTTCAAGTTGATGTTCAATTTCAGATCAAAGGATGAACAGCTTAACTTCAGAAAGTAAACATAAAGAAATTGATTAAATGAAACTAGAATTTCGATCTAGATTCAGATTTTTTTTTGAATTCTTTCATATAATCTTCTCTATTGGGCAACAATTTGATAATAATCTCTGCTATTGATGTCCAATTTGAAGATCAAAGAATTAAATTTAACATCTGAACATGAATTTAATCCAAAAATTGATCGAGCCGGTTTATTAGCCTCGTGTTAATCACAGCCAAAAACAATTGTAGTTATATATTATTTTTGTTTCATCAAGGCGTAATTCTCTTTGGGTTTCAATACCTACCCCATTCACACTGTATTGATGTTACATATTCACTTTCGTTGATGGTATACAAGATAGGAGTGTCACACATGTTCAGTTTACTTTATCTTGGACATTTACACAGCCTCTTATATGTTTTAATTTGTAAGTATTTTTGAGATCGTTTCTTTCTATCATATACATTAAGGTAAGATGTAACTTATATCATAGATTTATGATTTATTTACACATTCAAAAACATTGTGGTACCATCATTTGTGAATATTTTTAGGAAGATATGCATATCTCTTCAAACGTAGATACATGTTTGTGAAATGGAGAAAAAAGATGGAAACTTTAGAATCAGTTATGAGTTGCACTTACAGGTACAATGAGTGTGATGTTTGTTTTGTTAAAGAAATTTATACAGATTTTTTTCGCACCTGGTGTCTGTTATGTATCTACTTCAATCCTTCATGGGGTGTGTAAATTTCTTAACTTTATCTTAAAATCATTAGAAATTTAAACACATGTACATATTAACTTGATGTGGTTCACTTTTTGCCCAATGTCTTGCTTTACTATTTGGAAGTTACTATAAGCACGATTAGCACCTTAATATCAGTTCGGTTTACTTTGTTAAAATGCAAGCTTTGGTTGACACTTTCTTTTAAACATGTTACTCTCAGGTCGCAGGTGTTCGAGTATCACCAGTATGCATGCATGAGTCTTCCTACTCTGTCATAGTTTTTGTATAAATACTTTTCTTCGATTGACAATGTTTTGTTTATGTTTCCGCAATGTAAAACTCTCATCTTATGTTTTAATAAAATGCAAACATTTTTATCTTTATGGTTGTTTGGTGTAACTAATGGACTGGGATCCTGGTTTGTCATGCCTCACACGGTAAAACCCCGTTAGTGAAAATGGAGGGGGGGGGGGATGACAAACACATATATCTTGTATGGCTACATGAGATGATCTAGATGCTAGACTATATGAACTAGGATGACACACATGCGTCAAAGATTACTTTTAGATTAAGATTACTTTTAGATTCTTGCTTGTATTAAATAAATTGCAGGATGATCATTTTGTTTTTTTGCCATGATACAAACACATAAACATATGAACTAGGATAACACACATGCATCAAAGATTAAAAAGAAGATAAAGAAATGAATGCAAAATAAAGTTCCAAGTACTTAGGCCTACAAAAACATACCACATGTGCAGAATAAAGTTCTATTATTATAATATGAAAATAGTAATAATAATAATAACTATAATAATTCTTACTAATGTTGGATATGTTTGCATGTATTATGGAGGATGTGATTCATGAGGGGGAACCAATTCATGAGAGTTATACTTATATGTAGTACGAGGCAGGTAGCGAGACTTATGAAAGGTGCAAGAAGATTCTAGAGATGGGTTTTAATCGTTTTGTGGAGTTGATTGGGATTTTCTAGAGGAGTGTCATGCGAGGAGTAGACTAGAGGCGGTCATCGGGGATCTAGCCACCTCGCCCTGGAGGCGGTTATTCGATAACCAACTCCTTGAGTCGTACAGAGAGATCACGGTGGGGTTCCTTACCACATTCGAGTACCGTTCATGTACTGCATGCCCGCCATAGATGGTATCGCAAGCCCCTGCAGCTGATCCAATGCACATTGTTTTTTGTATGTTCGGGAGTGAGTATGAGATGACCCTTCGTTAGTTCGCGGTTATGTCTGGCATATACTGTCACACCCTGGAATAGGCGAAACGTAGGCATGTGACTTATAGGCATCATGGTCGTGGTTATGAATGAACGACCTCTAAATGAACATTTAGAAAAGCCATTCTCTTTGAAACGTAGTCATAAATATTTAATTCAAAACATTTAATTGTAGCAGCGAAAAATAGTAGTAAAAATACGAAAGTTAGTTTCAAAAGACATTGTTTTGAGATTCAAAGATGTCACACCTCAAAATCCACTTGCAGAGTATAACCGCAAGACGTGTGACAAACCAGGACCTGAGTCATTAGCCATACAAAACCATGCAAGAAAACAATTTTAACACATGCGGAAGCGTAAATAAAGATAAGTAAACATGTGGCGCAAAACACGCACCCAAAACCATACAGAAGGAATAACCATTAATGATTTAAAGCCCGTCTATTGACCCAGTGAAATGCATGCCGCCTAATCGTGCTCCGTACCTGGATACCTGTGACAGACATGCTATGTGTGTCAGCGCAAGGCTGGTGAGTTCATAAAGACAAAATGTAAGAATCAATGTTTAAACCAAATGTTTGAACAATGTAATATAATTGTATTGTAGCTAGCTAGGCCAAAATCGCTATCACTATGTGGTTCGCAACCGAAGCGTGACTGTTTGTGTTTGTATTGCCTTTCCATCAACGTCTAACACGGACGATGATGATAATGTCTAGGCTATGTTACACCCGTTCGACATCCCGTCGAGTTAGAGCGACTAACGCGGGTGGGGTTTGTCAAACCCAGTAGTACTACTCAATATAACCTCGCTTTCTTAAAAACTAACGACCTGAAAATGTAAGGACTTCAAATATGTGTTATGTTCGCACATACGTGATCAGCTATACAATTATATTACCAAAACTGTTTGTAGCATGCTTTTCTCTCTCAAGGAGATACTTAGAGAGAAAAATGTTAGAGAACTCACCTTAGGGAGCTCGGCAAGAAAGTTAAAAAGAATAAATCCGCTGAATCCTTAAAAGTCACCTAAATAACAACCATAAGTGCGTGTTTGACTTATAACGACGCGTCCTAAAAATATTGATCTAATATATCATTTAACTCGGTGCATGCATCAAATCACATAATACTCAAATGTCACGGTTAACATAGATGATGTTCAATTTCTTTAATGATTGTTCATCAACAATCACTAAAATTAATTATCCCAAAATAATAATAAAAATTAGTTTAATAAAAGAACCATTTTAACGTATGCTAATATTTTCCCCAAAAATACGTACGGTTAAACACATGTGAAAATTATATATTTCAGGATATGTATTAGATTTCTCCTTAAACAATTCATTAATACGAACCTTGTTTAATATACAAAATGTTCGACGTTTACGGGGTTTCTAACTACGCTTAGAATTGTTTGGGGTTAAGTACCAATCAAATGAGAGGTAGGAATTATGGGCAGAAAATGGACAAAAAAGAAAAGCAATTTGCAAGGATCGAACACGCGACCTTTGGGTCGATAGCCGAAGAACCAGACCACTAGAACATAGTATGATTGCTAATTAAATTCGGTTTCAGAAGGATTTTATCTCAAAACAGTTGAAGCGAATCTAGATTCTAGAAATCAGTATGCAAAAGAAAAAGGCGTCGCAAGGTTTCGAACCCGCGACCACAACCTTACAAACCCAGCGCCCAAACCATTGTGACAAGTTGTATTTGTTGATTTAAGCTTGTTTTGTGGTTATATTACCAGTGTGTTCGCTGGTCATCTTCCCCCATGAAACCCTAATCGTACGTGACCTTCATAACCCCACATAAACTACACAAACCCAATACAAGCACACGAAAATCATGTACAAGCTTGAGTTATAGACTATACCTTGTTTCGGGAGCGAAAGCAGAACTCTATGGGATGGTGATGGACTTCCGATATGATGGCTCAAAGTGTTGCGGTGACGGTGTTGCAAACGAGGATCAGAAGGTGACCGTCGGTGAACAGATTATAGGGACGGGAAGGCTTCAAGGGTTCAATAGTTCTAGCTTCGAGTTCGTTTCAACAGTTCCAGTTGGAGTTCGAGTTTATCGTTGATGGTTGAGTGTGGGTTGCGATTTTGGTTCAGATGATTTTGCTTCAATGTGGTTTACAAATGTGTGGAATGATTGTATCAGTTGTTGTTAAGTGATGGTGATCAATCTAATACGTAACCGACGAAAGGATTAATCGGAGGTGAGATACGTGGATTTTGATTCGATTCAAATTTGTGGATTTGATGGAGATTGCGTACATGGGTTTCATTTTAAATTCAAATAAGTTTGTCCAATTGACAGGATGAACCCTCTAGTTAGGCAATGTTTGGTTTACCCCCCCTCTAATTATGTTAGATTTATATTAGACCCTCAACTTAATATTTGTTATACAAACTTTATAAGATACCATTTATCTACACATATTTATAATATATTATTATTTTATAAAATGCCATCCTCATAAACATATGATAACTTGTATTTAGTTCACGTAACAAGTTAACTAAAATCACGTAACACGTAAGATCACATAAATCACAACGTAAGATTCACATAAAATCATTAAACACATTTTTCATGCTTGTTTATTTAACAGGTTAATTGAATAATTCACTGACGTTTAAACTTGTTTGTGAATTCTCATATGGCGGACACACAAAAATCCTAATTATTTGTGATGCAACACATGCATGAATGTTCGTAGTAATGTCCGTAGTAACATAAGTTTGTGATAACATATGTTCGTGTTTGCCAGAAATCACCTGAAAAGTCAGGTTGTCACATCATCCCCTTGTTAAAAAAAAATTCATCCTGAAAATTGAGTATGTCGCTAGTTTGCTAAAAGGAAAAAAAATTCCAATTGCTACATCATACCCTTGTTAAAAGAAATTTTGCCCCGAAATTAAGCTAATACTTTTGTTGGTCGACGTTTGCCTGTCTGAATAACTGTGGGTACCTTCGCATTGTTTGATCATCGTGTTTCCGCACAAACTCTCATCCACGCCTCAATTTTCCAACAAAGCTTGAAGATCAGAATTTTATTATGCTTAAGTTTTTTTTTTGTTTCCCATCTTGGTCCATCACTTCCACTGGTTCCTTAGTGGAATGCAATGGTTCATACGTTTCCAACTCCTCGAGTGAAACGATGAGTGTTTCATCTGATAACCACCTTATAGGTTAGATGCTTGATGCATGTTGTGTATACTGTTAAATCTTCCGAGTGGATTCAAATTGAACACTACAGAACCAATTACATCTATGATCTCGAATGGTCTTATGTACCTGGCCCTCACCAGGGTGAGACCTTCAGTAGAATGCTTATCGGTGCAACTCTTGTGATGATTTCGAGATGCGACCATACAGTCTTGGGTTTTGCATGATTCTTCTCAGTGTCTCATGCATAGTTCAGGATCTGTGAGCTAACTATCACCAACCTCCGCCCAGCAGATGGGTGACTTATGTTTTTGTCCGTAAATGCATCAAACGGTGCTATCCAAATGCTAGTGTGATAACTGTTTGTTGTAGAACACTCTACCAGGCGTTAGACACGTTTCTTCGTTGTTATTGGAATCTATGACACATGCCCAAAGCATGTATCCTAATGGCGTGAGTAACCTATTAGCCTTGTCCATCGGTTTGAAAATGATATGCAGTGCTTGTGTCCTTGCACACTCTCAATGTCTTTCGTAAAGTTACCCTCCAGAATGGAGTATAAGTCGAGTGTTTCAACCTGATGTGAATTAAATGGCTCCCCGTGTCTTGAGACGATCTCATTTGTGAAGATCCGAGATAACTTCTCCATTTTATGCGTCTCTCGATTGATAGAAAACATGCAGGTTTGGTCAATTGAGCAATGATCGCCCCATTCATATCATATTTTCTTGATATTCGAGGTATTTTGGTGCTAGAGTTCATAGAGTTTTGTCTCCACTTCACATAGGAATGTTTCTGGTTGTAGTAATATTCCAGATGGTTGCTGATATACGGTATTAACCGTAGAGCAAGTCAGGTATTTGCTTGCATGGGTTTCACATTTTGGCTTTTAAGTTCAGCCGTTAGTAGAGTGCTTTGAAATGTATGTATCGCGTACCCGAACCAGGTTATGTAGATCATCAAGAACTGTGAGCCTTATCCCCTACCAACTCTCTTAGATTCCCATACCGAGGTACCGATGTTAATCCCAAAAGGATGGTGGATCTTATCTGATTTGACTTCAAAGCGCTTGTTCGTTCCTCATAGAGACCCTATCCCTACATTAGCTTGTCACTGTGCCTCAAGCTGAGCGTCGCGAGTTTTCTCTGGTAGTCCAGTGTGTATAGTAAGTTGAAATGTTTGAGCTCGATTCAGCTATAAGGGTTCCCTTTCCGCTCACGACATTAGCTACAACGCTGGTCTTGCCCTGTTGGCTAGGGCTAGCTCTTGTTCTGACTCCTAGTCCCACTTCCAAAGTGCCATTAGTGTATATATATAGGGTGTACGATAGCTAACCCACCACACCTTTGGTATTCCAGAAGTGTACTAGTCATCTACCAAAACCACCCTTCCTCTTGTTGGTAAGTACACGAATTTAGAGACATGACAAAGGCTCATGATAGTAGTTAAACACTAGGGTTCCAACTTATTGTACCTAAGCATCCACGCTCACGTTATGCTCTCCAAAATCTAGTAATCTTTGTGAGCGGTGTGTTTGGTAACATACAGATAATGTCTCCGGACCTTCGATATGAACGCCATTTCACCCAATCCCAAGTCATGGGTGGTGCAATCCTGCTCGTGCATCTTCAGCTGACGTGTGGCATAGGTGGTGACCTTCTCGCATTGTATCAACGCACAACCAAGACCTTGCTTGGAGGCATCTCAATATGTCATTAAGTCTTTAGTCTCCTCCGATAAGATAGTATCAATTTGTTACGAATCTTCTGCTTTAGCATTTGGAAAGTCGCTTCATGGTCATCACCTCAGTGTATGTAGTATCTTTTTTTTGGTCCAGGGGGTAAGGAGTTTGGCAGTCATAGAAAGTCCTCTCAATGAATCACGACATCCATCCATTAAAATATGAAATTGACGTCATCTTTGATGGTGTTTTTGAAGCTGGCCAATCCTCCGTGGCCTCCTTAGTTAAGAGATTAACCTAAATCCCTTTCTAAGCACCATAGCTTCAGACGAAGGTGTTTCTTCATGTTCTTTTTAGGACTTGTGGTGATTCTATTATCGTTAATATCTCGATGTCGAATTAATTGAGGTAGGGTTCACACGCACGGTTCTCGAGATTTATGAGCATTGTGGATGCGTTAGTTAACCTATTGGGTATGGCTAAAACTCGCAATGGCCATACTGATTTCCTAACATAGCCTTTCGTGACTTCCTCATCCTAAATTCTTAGTTGTTGGTATGCAGATTTTCCAATAACTCTTAGAACCTTAGTTCGATCCCTGAAGTTGATTGAATAAATCGTAAACTCGAGGTAGCGTTAATGGTGTTGGTAGGTAATCTTCTTCCTCTAGCGAAATCAATGCGCGTACACAAATTCCCATCTTTTTTCTTGTTAAATGAATTGGGGCTCCCCTCGATAATAAGCTTGACGTGATAAATCTTTTATTTGGTGACTCATGAAACTGGGTATACGACTACTGTAGTTTTTCTAGTGCGAGTTGGAATGGTGCTCGGGCAATAGACGCTGACCTGGGTGCAAGGTCAATCCGAGGTTCGACCTGACAATGAGATGGAAGACCAGTAGGTCTTTGGTGAATATTTCTCGAAGATTATAAATGACAAGAAAAGTCTTAATCTTCCTATCTTACTTAAGCTTCTCATCAATATGTGTCACACCCCGCCTCCTCACCTGTCACCCAGTCAGGTTCGGGGGAGGTGTTGTGGAAAACAGGCTGTCAATATCAGATACACGCGGAAGCAACAAATAATATATGTATCAAACAACAGATAATTTAGTTACAGACAGCCTGATATGGTTTACAACACTTAATAATAATAACAAGTCTTGTTCTAGTATCTATGCAGAGTACTAGGTCAATGGGCCCGAAGGTTCTTGAAATCTTATTGAACATATTTGCTTGGTTCCCTGTAGAGTCACCTATTTGGTGGATTCTACTGATTTCCTGCAAAAATTTGTAAATCAACTGTATCAACAACATGACGTTGTTGGTGAGCCGTACCTATTCACAATATATCAACATTGCCACTATCTTTACACAAATTTTTATCCGCAATGGAATGACTAGAATTCTACCAGCAATTCATATATATAAGCTACGGGGTACAACACATGCACCATAAGACATCTAGCATACAAAGTCTTTTCACATTCCACGCAATGTTTCCCAATGTAACAGATAGTGCAATAACCAATTTACGCACGAAGCTTTGTTGAATGGTTTATTTTCATCATTGTGGCTCATAGCGTTTTAAATTTTAAAACAGAGCAAGGTAACGGAACTCACATGATTAATCTGGTAAGCTCAACTTGATGGTATATTTGCAGCAATAGCGTTACTAGCAAAGCAACCTAAAACAAATATTTATAATCATTACTGTTTATGACATTATCCGCCAATTATGTTCTTATATATATTCTGTTTCTAAACTGTTGCATAATGCAATACTAATGTTGCATGATGCAATACTAATGTTGCATAATGCAACACTAAGTATTCTGACATTCGCAATCCGCGAATAGTGTTTAAGATTCTGGAAAAGAGTGTGTCATGAATCGCTTTATGTTTTTATTGAACTCGAATATCTTGTTGTTAGTATTGTTGCATACTGCAACACTAAACATCTATTGTTATTTAAACTGTGGAACTTCAAGTAAATGTTATCTCATTTCCATTTATACAAAACTAAAGCATAAATCTTGTATTAAACCGATAATAACTAGTTTAGTTTTTATAGGAAAGTTTTTAAATGACGACGAGTGTTCTTGTTTTATAATGTTTTGCGGTTCATACAACATTTGAATTTTTACAACAGTTTTCGCGGGTCGCGATACTCGCGTACAAGGTTATCACAATAATTATGAGATATCAGAACACGGTATACCTTCCGGTCGGTACGCGACTCGAACCCAGTTAACCGTACAACCGTAATATTTCAGAATTCAACCCATAAGTAGTCCATTCCACACGATTTTTCATCTCGAGTAATAATTAATGCTCAGTTTTCTGGTTTGACTTTGTTTAACCCGAGATATTGGTTGACCAGCTTCGATTACTGAGTCGACTCGGTTGACTCGGTACCGAGTTAACTTAAAACCATCCAAAAGTGCATCTAAACACCACTAAACCCATTCCTATGCTCAAAATAACCAACCACCATCATCTATATCGCATTTCCGGCGGCCGGAGGCCATGGCCGCCGCCGGTCAGCCTTAAAATCCACCGCAAAACCACCACCAAAACCTTAAGTCATCATCACGGTCAAGAATCTGCCCATGCATGTATAGATCGGGGTCTTAGGATGATTAAAAATAGAAACTCAAGAGAATACAGGGGGGTTAAAACCCTCACCGTGACTGCCGCCGGAAAGCACAATGAAGGGCGCCGCCGCCGCCGCTAGGCGGAACCCTAGCCGCCCCTGCAGCTGTCGCCGTTTCTAATGTCGATCGGTACCGGGACGAACTCGGGAGCAGGAACCAGAAGCAAAGGAAAGAAGAACGGGGTCGCCACCACCGCCGCTGGTTCGCCGGAGCGCACAGGAGTAGCGGCGCCGCCGCCGATAATAACAGAAAAAGGAGAAGGGTCGATCGGGCTGACGAGGTACGAGGATGGGTTGTCGCGAGGACTGTCGAGCGTTGCCGGAGGCGGAGGTCGCCGGAGTTCGGCCGGGATGGGAAAGGCAGAGAGAGCTTCGACTCTCTCTCTTTTTCTTTTCTGATTTCTTGAACACACATATATGTGTGTATTGTAGTACCACACTTTTAATTTATTTAATTTATGTACTTCCTTTTTAAAGTGTACTACAACATAATAAATAAACCAGTATAATATGGGTATTATACCGCGATATCAGATATGTTAAATCTTTTAAACGTCCCGTTAACTCACCATGATAATTTTTAAATTCCTGGAATATTATAAAATCCTTGAATACATCTTTGGAATATTTAATACGTTAGATTAAATATAATCTGATTAGTTTTTCGGTTAAACGCGCGGTATGAAGCGGGTATCCGATGAGAATCATGTTTATATCTGTTTTGCGAACTGAGTATATATTCATGACTGTAAATTCCTGTGAATACTCAGAAAAATACTTATAACTTCACAGGGTCGGTAAATCAACTTATCCGAACATTTTTTTTATAGTAGTTGGACTGATGTTGGGCCACGAATTCCTTAATGGGCCTGTTAGGCCTACCTGGGCTTACTGGATCCAATTCATAACCGCAAAAATGTCCCTCTGATTTAAGTGGAATTTATAAGGTGTTACAACTCTCCCCTCCTTAAAGGAATTTCGTCCCGAAATTCGTAACGCCTAATCGAAGGAGTAACCATACATCTTTGTATTACGTCACATCCAATGCTTTCCTCATAGACTTCTCTGATTTCATAAGTTAGACTTACTTTTATATCAATCCTCATTGCTCTTACTTAGATCGATTTTGGTATCTCTTTACTACTTAAAACGTCAGCCACTATTTTTAGCTTTTCCCCGGGATGGTATTTAATCTTGTAATCATGATCACCTAATATATTCATCCAACGTCCTTGACGCATATTCAGTTTTTTTTTTTACTTATGAGGCATTATAAACTCTCATGAACAGAGTACGCCACAGTTTCTTTCGCACAAATAATATCTCCATATTTTTCGGAACGTATACTTCTATACCCAGTTTCAGATCATGTATGATGTAACTCTTTCCGTGTATCATAAGTTGTCTGATGGCATACGCAATTACCTTGTCTCATCGCATGAGTATACAACCAATCCATTAATTGATGTATCAAAATTTTATAATGAAGTTTTCATATCCATCAAATAATGAGGTAATTGGTTCCTTGTCGTTAAATAAATACTTCATCAATCCTGTGTGAGGGATACGTGTTCTTGATCGTTACACGATCAAGATTATGAAAATTAGTGTGCACTGGCATCAATATATGTAGCTTCTTCTCAATGAGTACGGGCGCTTTCCTTAGAAATATGTTGAGCCTCATAAAACCCTTGTCACAATGCTCCTACAGTTAAATCTTCAATTCTTGTTTTTCAAATTGCTCGAGACTTGAGAGGCGAATGAATAATCGAACACGTTATGATTGAAAATAGAGAATTTTATTGAATCTTGGAATTTACACAACCATGTGATAGGGAGCTTAGAGCCTTAAGCCCTTTAACAGAAAAGCTCAAGGAGTTATAGATTTCTAAATAAGACATGATGGCATTTAAAGTTCGAGGGCTTATGGATTTCGAAATAATTTCTAAAGAATATGACATTAACTCATAGCATGATGATAAGATGGCTAGATTGTAGGTTCGTGACACCAAAACTGAGTAATCAAACATGTTGTGGAGGGGTTGTGAATGAAAATTTTTGAAATTTCAAGGAATATTAATCAACACAATAGGATTCCAGAAGCGCACATATGTACCTGCAAATTCATGATTACGTTCTAGAACCGTAGTCGTCTATTTGCCTTACAAACATGCCCTATAAGTTCTCCATTCATGTATCTTAATGATTAGGCCAATTCACCAGAAGAACAAAGAAATATAGATCATTTCATAGACGAATGAGAAATACAAATAATGATGAAGAGGCCTTTCAATAGATTAAAACAAACGGAGTTCATAATTTGATGATATGAAGGTTAACCAGAAGAAGAATCTTAATCTAATATTTGCTTAGCGTATAGACTATGTCTATTGCGAACTTTAAAGTTCTCATCCTTGTTGATCTCACGTCCGCTCCAAGTGTTGAATCCATGCCTCAAGTATCTCTTCTAATCTATCCCTTTTCAGCATCCGTCATGTGAAGCACCAACATAAGAAGCTCATTAAACCACTTGATATTAAAATTTTCCTCCATTTGAGACGTGGAACACGTCATGCACTCCACTGATTTCTTCCAGCTCCTCAGATTTATTTTCATAGACAATTTCCTCAACAATTTAATTGCGTAAGCCAATTCTATTTCTCTTTTAGAATTCAATTCTCTTCCTTAGGTATACAACATCATTTTCAGTTTTGTCGTAATTGTGTCCTTTAAAGGTCTGGATACAAATCGGATCTTGCCCTCTTCAAGATGATCATCGGTGTCCCAAACTAGTAGATAAAATGATTTCTCTCACTTCTGAATCCTCAAGCTTCTCCAGTTAGGGGCCAGTACTTTAAAAATTTAAGGTCATTTCTTTAATTTGCTTTCCATTTGTACTCCCGGTGTATCAATTACCATTTTAAATGGTCAACTTTTCCCATTATGATACCTATACTACCTGGTATAGCCATAACATTAGCCAATTTTATTATTTTTCATCAACCTAGAAGGAAATGTAAATTAACAAATCTAATTGGCTTCAACCTCTTCCAAACTATTGAGTGTTTCAGTTGCATTTTATCATCCTTAAGAACAATCAACTATCTCACCATTCATGAAAATAATTATCTGATCGATCTAGGCTTGATTGAACTGGGATTCGCTCACACCATCCCTGAAAATAATTATCTGATTGTGTTGGACTTGATTGAATTGGGATTCACTCACACCATCCCTGAAGTTACCAGATTTGCAAGTCATGAATGCTTTGTACGACCTTTCTTCTTACGGCTACTCTTTTTCTTTATTCAATCAACTCTTTTCCTTCCAGTCAGAATCCTCATAACGTTGCCGAGAGCCTCATCTTTGATAGACTTCTCTAGTCTGGCTCCTAAAGCTGACAGTATATTTAGTGGGACGAGAGTAATACTTCATAGTAACTTTCTTCGAATGGCTAATACCAATTCTGATTACACTCATACAATCTTGATTTCTCACAATAATCATGAGTCTTGCTTTGCTTCTTTCTCCTTAGCCTTTAAAATTAAAAACTGTAGCGTAGCTAGTACAGATGCTACCAATCTTACAACTGCCACCAGCCTCGTCTTCTGACGTAATTGTTCATAAATTGAATTCTTATTTGTATAAAATGGGTTATTTAATCATTATGATTATTTGTCATAGCTTTTTGTCTCTAGTGGAGAGTTAAGCAATTTGCCGCAATGGAAAACAATTTTAGGAATGTTTTTCAGGTTTTGTTCTTATGTATCTCAGATGTAGACCAAAATTTTCCTTATCACTGTTGTAAGGATCATGTGTTCTTTGTGTTATTTGTCAAAATTGACTCGTCGTGCCGGTCTTATGCCGGTTTGCACAAGACAATTATTATGAATATAAACACACAAGCGTGCGAAATTTTAATTGGATCCTAATTTTAGGCAATCACTTAGGCTCCTAAGGCCACAGTCTATGTCTAGACTTCGATCGTATAAATATATAATAATTGTTTAAATGCATATTTTGACACCTCTTTGCAATTTCGTAGCTATGATAACAACATTAACTTTGTCATAACTAACTAATGTTAAAGAGATAATTTCACATAATGCAGATATTGGGAGAACAAATATGGCCTCCCATGGCTCATTTATCAAATAAGATGCAAATAGGCAAATTTGAAACATGGAACAGTTAATCATAAGTATAAGGCAACTAATCGTATAGCAAAAATCTTCCTCTCCTGCCATGAATGTGTCGCCACATCAATGCTCATTGTCTATTTTCAATCGAAACCAATTTACCAATGCAAATGTCATCTTCTTATATGCCTTCACCATTTTTCTTTTCTTCCCCTTGTACTCTACTACACTACTTGTCAACACGCAGTTTTCCTTCATTAGCGCACTTGCATCTGGAGGTTTTATACTAGGGCCAACTGGTTCTTGATAAAAATACATGAATTCGGTGGGCTTGGACCATAGAATTATGAGAAGTAAGGTTCCATATATAGTGATTATAATGGAAATATATTGTTGTGGTTGAATAGGGTGCAATAGCTGAGGTTGAAAATGATGAAGTGGCTTAACTGGTACGACTGCTGCTGATGAGACTGATGTGGTTAAGATATTAGACCAATCATATATGATTCAAATGAGTAGGGGATTTGATGAAATATGCAAATTGTCGATTCCTTGCAGACGTGGAAAACTGTAACTGTTAGACACTTGTCGTCCATATTCGGCTTAAAGCATCGTGGTGACATGATTATTTACATGGTTGTTGGCTAAAATAGTGATCTAATCGTCGACCGTCCCATCCATGAAGTTGCATCTGTGGTAAAGTGACTATTGATTCCAGTTGTATAGGAAATGACTCATTCGATCCTTCTTTAACAGCTGCATAAACTGATGGCACGTAGACGTGATAAGAATGACATTCGGAGGGGTAGTTACAAGTGTGTCCAATCTGGCATGACTTCCTTGACGCGTTTTGGTGATTGTTGTGGTTGTATGTCATCCTCCTCCTTTTGAGGCTCTTCCTTGTTGTCTTGTGTTGTATCAATCGTTGTCTTCATTATTTCTAGTTCAGCTGAAGAAATCTGACATATCTATCACAGACGCGTGGTCAAGACTTGTGACTTCTCATTTTCAGGTTTCTCCTCTTGGAAATTCTTCTCAACGTTTGTCATCACATAAATTGCGGCCTTTGCTATTTGTAGAAGAGCATTTTCCAGATCCAAGTGTTTGTGTTGGGTGCATGCTTAAAACAATGTTAGTATATAACTAGGATATCAAATTCCCAATGAAAACCTAGGGTACAGAACCCTACTTACACAAGAATGGTCACAACTTAGAGCTTCAACACATAATGAGGAAGACTATCAGCTTTAATGTGTCCACTAGGGTTCACCGAACTTTAGTGCACCTGTGGGTAGTAATGGCAGTTGGCCAGGCTGAAACTACTACCGACCTTACACTAAACTTCGATAGCTGCCTAATGCACAAATCTCAGCCTAAGTCAAGACTTAACAATGGGATTTGGTCCTGAAGTCCGATCTAGGTTCGAGCTTAGGGGCTCTACAAGAACACCTAATCTGCTGGAACCTGTGGCTCTGATACCAACCTGTCACACCCCGCCTCCTCACCTGTCACCCAGTCAGGTTCGGGGGAGGTGTTGTGGAAAACAGGCTGTCAATATCAGATACACGTGGAAGCAACAGATAATATATGTATCAAACAACAGATAATTTAGTTACAGACAACCTGATATGGTTTACAACACTTAATAATAATAATAACAAGTCTTGTTCTAGTATCTATGCAGAGTACTAGGTCAATGACTCTCTCTCTTTTTCTTTTCTGATTTCTTGAACACACACATATGTGTGTATTGTAGTACCACACTTTTAATTTATTTAATTTATGTACTTCCTTTTTAAAGTGTACTACAACATAATAAATAAACCAGTATAATATGGGTATTATACCGCGATATCAGATATGTTAAATCTTTTAAACGTCCCGTTAACTCACCATGATAATTTTTAAATTCCTAGAATATTATAAAATCCTTGAATACATCTTTGGAATATTTAATACGTTAGATTAAATATAATCTGATTAGTTTTTCGGTTAAACGCGCGGTATGAAGCGGGCATCCGATGAGAATCATGTTTATATCTGTTTTGCGAACTGAGTATATATTCATGACTGTAAATTCCTGTGAATACTCAGAAAATACCTATAACTTCACAGGGTCGGTAAATCAACTTATCCGAACATTTTTTTTATAGTAGTTGGACTGTTGTTGGGCCACGAATTCCTTAATGGGCCGGTTAGGCCTACCTAGGCTTACTGGATCCAATTCATAACCGCAAAAATGTCCCTCTGATTTAAGTAGAATTTATAGGTGTTACAATATGAGCTAGAATAACGATGTGATCCCTCCACAGACACCTTCGTGTCCTTAGGTGTGATATGTTGCTTAGGTGTAAACCTATTCCTCTGTCCTTGAACTTGACATGACTTTCCCACTAAGGAGGAGAATGCAGATGACTCTTCACTTGATAACGGGTCTCGGCTCGAAGCTTGGACAACAAATCTATTCCGACAAATCTCATCGGATCTACTCATAGCGATTAGCAAATGGGCCTGTTGGTTCCAGTTACATCTCCTGAAAACATTTCTTGTTTCCACCCAACTCTTCCATTTGTTAATTCCCTGCTTAGCCCCTACTAAGATTTGGATGTCTCTCATCACGTGCAAAATGCTAGCGATGCTTAACTCATTACTGGTGTTACCCGAACCACACATTAACGCACAATTGTTTGATCCATGGGCACTTTCTCTTAAGGTGCTCCTCTTTTTCTTAAACATTCAGTGATAACTTCAGTAGACTTGAGTTGGTTGTTCTAACCTTTAATCCCTGAAATATCTAGTCATGCGGCTCATCCTTCCGCAACTCTGGCAACAATACTTGCCACCTGCGCTGGTGTGTTGGTGGTTACACTCGTTACACATTAGGGTACTTTCCAGCGCACCTACCTCGGCCTTATCTGTTTGGCCCTGATTACTCTGCTTGGTGAAGAAGATACTTGTTGAGTTACTAAGCTTGTGACTCTGTTGTGGTTGTTGTTTGGTATGTGAAACTCGATTCTAGAATTATTGCCACTTGTGTCCTCCCACTTTCTCTTGTGTCCTGAAGTACCCATAACAGGCTCCGTCAAGAAGGGGTACCTTGAGCTATAGCCTG
>JBCNJP010000009.1:23500579-23523283 GCA_039602395.1 Deinandra increscens subsp. villosa
CATAAATTTGTAAACAATCAGAAAATGGGGCACGTGGTGATCCTAAAACCAAGCCACCTATAAAGATAGGAAAACTAAATCTATTTCTGCCTTAATTATAACATGCATACATAAATTTGTAAACAATCAGAAAATGGGGCACGTGGTGATCCTAAAACCAAGCCACCTATAAAGATAGGAAAACTAAAGAACGCATGTATAATTAACATATGCATAAAGAAGTGGTATCATGTGCATAAAAATGGAATATGACTAAATAGTACATATATAATTAACTCATGCATAAAGTAGTATTAAGTGCACAAAAATGATAAGCACGATATAGGAGAAGGATAAAATGAAAACCCCTCTGAGTTTGGAAAACCGTGAAAACCAAGCTAAAAAATTCGTTTTTTCTTCCGATTTTTTTATGATGACTCTATAAGTTAAAAAAAACTCCCTTTATGCAAAAAAGTAAAAAAAAATGCCTAGTAAATTTAAAAAATATATATTTTTTATAACCGATGTTACATATGTAACAGGGGTAATTTACATATGTAACATGACGTAAAGTTAGATTTTGGAATTTTTTTAATAAAAAACATACTCGGCGTTTTTTTGATTTGTTTTCACCAGTGGGCTTGTATTAATGCATTGAATCACTAAAAAAATTTAAAGAAAAAAAAATCGTTTTAACGACGTTTTAGCTTGGTTTTCACGGTTTTCCAAACTCGGAGAGATTTTCATTATATCTCTCTCCGCATGATATATATAACTAAAGAACGCATGTATAATTAACTCATGCATAGTACGAAGTGTGCAAAAAAATGTTATACACCCATGCATACAAAAGTTGTACTAAATGCACAAAAATGATACAAAAGTATGCATAAAGTAGTACCAAGTGCATAAAGATGATATTACCAAGTGCATAAAAATGATATAAACCCATACATAAGAAAGTTGTACTACTTACTTGCATAAAAAATGATACAAAAGTTATGTTTTGTTATATAGAATTATGAGTAAATTACACAAAAGGTCTTTTATGTTTTACTTAAATTTTAGATTAAGTCCTTTAACTAAATTAGCTACAACAGACATCCTTTATGTTTTATACATGTTTCATAGAAGATCTTTTATGACTAACGAGGTTAAAATATATCATTAAGTCAAGGACAATTTTGTCATTTTTATAATATTTTCAATAAAAACCTTAAAATCAATATTACCCCATTTTACAACAATTTTAGTTAAAACTAAAAAAAATCTTTTAATCCTTTGATGATATTCAGTTCTTCATCAACTTTTTTAATCCTTCGATGATATTCTGTTCTTCTTCCTATCGCCGCCACGTCACCACCGTCACCACCACACCAACACCATTAAGGGGAGGATGAATTAGAAGATAAACATTCATAAACAATAAATAAAGAAACCCGATTTCTATACTTTCACCGATGATTTTAACCTATTCAAGCTTACAATCAATAGAATCTACATCTAAAAACCAAATTCCCAATAAACTTTTGCACTAATACTATGAAAATGATTTCCTGTCATACTGAACAAAGACACACTTCCCAATCAAATAGAACTTAAGAATTGGAGTTGTAATGGATAGAAATTATTGGTCAGCAAATGGATGGATTGTTTGGAATATTTCAAACGGACTGATCCACCGGTGTTCATGACAGCTTTTAAATTAGGGTTATCAAGCCGGTGAAAAAACAACCATTTCGACAGAATCGATTCCGGTTTCTCAAGCTTCTACTTCCTCAATGTATCGATTCGGTTTTTGCACTAAGCATCCGTCCTCCGAGGCTTTGATTCTTCATGATTAGCGTTAACGGCATCAGCCACATCCTTCCAATCCTTGTGATGGAGATTACCACGGTTGAGTTGAAGGTAACGGTTGCCCCATGACTCGATCAACAGCTCGGTTCCAGATCACTCCAGCAGTCCTCTCTTCCTCCGCCGCCGTTGATCTGACGTACACGATGCCGGCGTTGATGGTTAGGTGAGAGATTGATATGGGAGATTGATGCAGGCGTTAAAAGGTTTTTTTTTAGTTTTAATTAAAAAATATTGTAAAATGGGGTAATATTGATTTTAAGGTTTTTATTTAAAATATTGTAAAATAACAAAATTGCCCCTAACTTGATGATGTGTTTTAACCTCATTAGTGATAAATGACCTTCTATGAAACATGTATAAAACATAAAGGATGTCTGATATAGCTACGTTAGTTAAAGGACCTAATACGAAATTTAAGTAAAACATTAAAGACCTTTTGTGTAATTTACTCTAGAATTATAGATAGATTTATAGATATATGATATGCACAAAGTAGTTAATTTGGAAAATCTTTTCTAAAATCCAGTTAAAAATAAAAATAAAAATTATAAGTATAATCATTTAGATAAAATAAGAAGGAAATGCTACTTTAAATACTTTGTTAACTACAAGCCTTAAGTTATAAATATAAGGGGCTTTTACATATATGTATATTTCCTAAGTAATTTTATTATATATATACCTAAGCCTAAACCTCAATTACAAATATTCTTTTCCTAAACCATATATATTACATATGTACTCAGTTCATTTAAAAAAAACTTATTAAATGACTATAATACCCTTAATGAGTATTTACATATTTCTCATTCTAATATGATCAATTACATATTTATCTAAAAAAACGAAAAATGCCCCATTTTCACCTTATATATATTATATATTTACATTTTCACATTCTAATTTTATTAATTACACATTTATATTTGTCTAAAAAAATATAAATAACATATTTTATTAATAATAGGAATCTAGATGTTTCAAAGTAAAAGCTAGAACTACTGGAACAAGAGAGCTAGAAGAAAGGTACAACAAATCTACTATTTAGAAAAAAAAACCAAACTACTTTTGAAAAAAAAAATCATCGATCCAATCAACCAAAATAAAGTGTCACATTCAATTCAACTAGAGATCGACCGCGCGTTGCTGCGGTAATTCAAGAAAATACAGAAAAATAGTGAACAAAATAGAAAAAAAATATATATAAAAAAATAAGAACATGTTACTAAACACAACTCATATAAGCTTCTAGATTAGAGACAATGTAAACTATTAAGGTTGATATGAAATGAATAGCACTAGTTGGTGACCGCCGCGCGTTGCGGCGGCCTCACCGTTTTCTCATCATGCGGCAATTATATGTTTTGAATCTAGGACAACGTCAATCTCTTTATAATTCCATGTATGTTCGTCTAAACAGTCCCAATGTACAAATAAAAGAACATGTCCGAAGGTTTAAAGAATGTATGTTTACAATTCCATGTATGTTTGTCTAAACATGCATCACCGTATTTGTATCCCTTGATTAATTCATCATGTGTGTTGCGATGTGTAACGGTAAAAATAAAAGAACATGCTCGACAATTCACATCACGCATACCGCCTAGTATGTTTGGATGATCACTACCAAAACTAATATTCATTCATCGTCTTCTAACTGTAAAAAATATTGTTTATTCTGGAGTTGTCCCTGACACTGTTGTGTTTGAGGTAGACCTATCATTTGGTGTAGTGATTGTAAAGAAAGATGTAACAATATACATTTACCTTACCTATGGAATTAGGGATAATCTTAAGTCTTAACATCATATAGTTTATGTTCCATATTGAAGTAGTACATTATCAAACTCTTGCTCTTAATCATGCAGTTCTACTGATTCAACCCCATCATTCCTTGATCTTTTCTCATTTGTATCATGTAAATCTTCATCATCAGTGGTGGAAACCGAATGTAGATGATCATCATCTAGCTAATTTCTGTCACCTATAAAACATGTACAATGAAGCTTAAATCTTGAACTCTAATCACGAATGAATTTATTATTGGGTTGCAAACATAAATCTGTTCTTGCAAAATTCATTTTACTATTTGGATTTCAACCTTAAATCATTACTACTTTGTGCAAATTTTTTTTCACTTTGATTAAACTGTAACTGACATTTGGAATCAATAAACTACTTTCTGTAAAAATCTATATGTGAGCATAAGCATTATTAATGTTGTACATAAATTTAATTAAAAAGAGGACAACTATAAGATTAGCAAATATAACATACCAATTGTTATATTCAACATACCATATATATTTTAAGATTAGCATATTCAACATACAAAGTTATACATTGAACATACCAAATGGAACAGTTGTGACAAATTCAACATACCAAGAAATGAGTTTAAAGGCTTACACAGATGACATCATCTTTCTTCAAAATGATATGCATATTGAGTGCCTCAACTGCAGTTCACCGTCTCTAGAAATTACAGGAATAAAATAATGTGCGAAGTATAAATCAGAATAAAAGATTTACACACCAACTCTGGATAAATCAAAGTAAAAGATAGTAACTTAAAACTTACATAACCTGTGTTTCATATGAAGTGCATAAATGCAAATCATATCCCTGTATAACTGAATTTAACAAATTTGCACCTTTATCATTGAAACAAACACATAAAATATTAGGTAAAATCAAAAGCTAAAATAGTCATTAAGAAAATCATGAACCAAAAAGGTGCTTATACGAAATGGATAGATGGAAGTATTTCCTCACCAATTCATCCAAATAGGCTGAAAAATGCACTTATTAGAGTAGAGCATCATCAATTACCAATAATTCGAATTCCAAACGAAATGGATTGACCGTGAGTACCCCTAGCGTGCATTGGGTCAATCTGAAATTAAACCGAACTCCAAACTTCATACTTATAACATAGCCGAAACCAAAAAATCGGGCAACAACTAACCTGAAATAACAACTAACCTGAAATACAATATGTATTTTAATACGGGTCTGCCAAAGATCTTCATTAAGTCTTATTCCAGAAATCATTTTTTTTCTTGTACGTTACGTAAGCACACCTGCAATGGCAAGCTAACATTCATCATTTTTGAACCCAAAAATATGCATATTACCTATAACATACCAAACAAACAGAATCTCTAACAGCTTACCATATTTAAATCCAAAACCTTGACAATGCGCAGATAAGTCAAGTGTTTCCTCTGCCATGTTAACAACGAAATTAGTAATGGTTGGCAATGCTCTACTACCAACATGAACAAAATTTCTACTTACAATTTCTGAAATGTGGCTTGTAATTATTAAGATTCTAAATCCACCCTGCAATTTGAACATAAAAAATCTTAGAAAAATGGATACAAATAGGTGATTCTTGGGGTTCTATTTTATAATACGTGTAAAAAAAATCAAACTTGAACCTAGGTTTTTTTAATAGAAATCATAGATTAGATAAAAAAAAAAAGAGAGCCGAAAACCCAAAGAGGAGCTCCAACTAATTATGATTTTTCTTTTCTGTTATATATATACAATTAACCAAAATCAAAATAGTCAACATTGAAACTTTATCTATCTAATCAAAGTCTTGTTGATTCAGTTTCGTTTTTGATTTTGTTTCAATACCAAATTGTAAATGATTGATTTCAAACTCATAAATTTACCTTACATCCATCTCAAATTTTATACCTTATCTAATGAATTTATCCCCATATCATACATGATATAAACCTTTTAAGGCTAGATAAAACAGATAGCCAACTCATTCTTCTCCTAAAATGTCACCATTTTACTTTGTTATGATGATTAAACATGGTGGTACACATACACTATTATAGCACAATCAGACCGTTTGTTTCAACCAATCATACATCTGCAGCACAAATTTCAAGCAAATATATACAAAAATGATTCAGAACTTACTTTTTGGCGAGCTTTTTGAGCTATTATGCAATCTTAGCATTCACCGAGTCCAGAACTTTCTGGCCAAGCTCCAACACTGAATGGGCAGGTAGGGTAATGTGTAAGTTGTAGCCAGTTGGGTCATTTATCGTGTCAAAATCTACCAGGTTTGCACCAACACAAAATCAATACACACCCACCAACAGTAGGTCGATTTTATTTTGTGCTTACTCTTCATATCGTCCATCAGGTTTGTGTTATTCATATTTCTTAGTTTGCTCTTTTTATGATATGCTTATTTTTATAAAATCTTAGATACCGCATCCCTTTAATCCATCAGGTTTGTGTTATTCATATTTCTTAGTTTGCTCTTTTTATGATATGCTTATTTTCATTGCTTTTTAGGATCTTTAAGGTTCATAAAAGTTTGAAAAGGACAACCCTCCGTCATCCCTTTAAAAACCAAAAGAAAACATAAAATAAATAATGCAATCCGAAACGTAGTGAACTTTACAATTTATAAACAATTTGGATGAAAAGAAACGGACGTATAAAGCAACCATAGGCTGTGAAAATACATGATTATCATCATTGCTTTAAAAGAACATCAAAGATTAAAGTGTAATACCTAAATTGCATCCACAACATACTCTGGTCAGAATGAGATGATTATTGTCGTCAAGCATAACCTTATAAACACACATCGAACACCTACTGATCATGTCTCCCTGTCATCCTCATCATCATCATCCTCGTCCTATTTATTTTGAACCCCTGCAGAATTAAAACAAAAAAATAAGAAAGAAAATAATATCCTGTGTTTGAATCCACACAATCAGAATCAAAACCGAGTCTTAGCTAATACTTCAAACAATATAAATTATGAACTGAAAGCATACCTGCCTAGGATCATCTCCAAAGACCTTCGTTATCAACCACTGCAAATTTCTCACAACCTCGACCAGATCTTTATCATTATCCTGTAAGCCAACAATGCTAAACTTGTTCTGCAGCTGAAAGCATAGAATATAAAAAGAAGTCAACAAAAGAGGAAACACAACTGCAAACAATTAACTATTATTTAGTGGTGACAAATTCAAGCCAAAGATGTTTAAAATGGGTCTGCTTGAACTATCATTTATGGCTTTTAACTTGGCTTCAATTTCATCAACAATTAACTATTACTACCTAATAGAAGCTTGTGAAGCAGATTGATTGCTGTTGATAAGATCAAAGGTCACTCCACAACTATACCCTTTGACATGTGTAAATATCTGCAATTGCACTCCATAAGTATACTCTCAATGAAATCAGTGTCTTTATTTAGCAAACATTACGTCCCTTTGAATCAAAATCTATTATAAGCTATAAATTTGAAATCATAACACATGACCCATTAACATCAGGTTTAAATTTACTTCCTTTTTAATAAATGCCAATCATAACCTCATAAACTAAAATAAAACCAACCTGAGAATATATATAATGTATAGATCATCTATATCTCTTGAAAATAAAGTACTCTTCCCTTATGTAGAAGGCCTAACAAAACTTATATTAGGAGATAGATATAAGTGTGTTTAAAGATATTGAATTATGAAATCTATACACACATTGAGGTGTATATGGTTATGTCTTAAGTTTAGAAAGTCTTTGTTTTACCTTTCAAATATAAAGAAAGTTATTTAAATAACGCTCTTGAAACCAAAACCGAGAGTAGTTTCAGTTATTAAGATCAAGATCAGAAAACATATTTCATTGACATTATATTTTTCCAACCAATTTATTAGACTACAAAGAAGGGAAGAGTAGTAACATAAATAGTTCGAGGAAATAACCGATAAGAAGGTTCCCCAACAGCAGCAGTATGACTTGGAATTAATGTAGTGAGCGTAATAACCTGCACTGCAAAACTATAAGCTACACAATGTAAACAAACAATCAGCAACTTATTTCCAATAAACTATTATCCAGAAATGAAAGCAAATAAAGAGGCACTTTCATGATTTTATAGAACTTAATCATCAATTCCATCACATTTTGGGCCTAAATATAATGTTGACATAATCAAACGATGAAATCCTAAAGTAAAACTTGCAAGTATGTGAGCATCTAAAATTCAGCAATTTTCGAGATTTACACCATCAATTCTATCACATTTTGGACTTAAATATAATGTTCATATAATCAAACGATGAAATCCTAAACTAAAACTTGCCTGATCTATGGCGAAATCGAAGTAGTAACGGAGATAATGTTGTCGATTGGAATGATTTCCAGTGGCTAATTGGTAGATCAAATCACATCCTTGTAGCACAGAGTATGCAAATCCAACCACATTCATTTAGATACATGAGTATAATTTAATTTAAGTGATTTTGTAATTTAGTAAATAATCGCAATACAACTTTTTTAGATACATGAGTATAAAATATAATAAAAGATCAGCAATTAAATCCACAAGGTTAGGTTATCAGAAAAGTTCCGATTAGACGGAGGGGAGAAAAAGATGTTTACCGGAACTCTTTGTAACGGTAGTATGAATCGAGAGCCCATCCCTGACGCTTATCAGTGGCCATCACCGAATACGAAACTAAACGGAACTGCAATTCGAATAACCTAAACCCTAGCGCTCCTTCGTTACCTATCTCCTACCACTTCCGGCAGACGGCCTCCACCGCCTCGCCTGACCTCCTCCGCCGACTGCTCTAGCCGCCGCCGCCTCCTCCTCTGGCGGCCCTCTGACGAATCCGTCCTGCTCGGCGAGATCCGCTTTCTTAATCGCCTTAGCCTCGTCTCGAACGTACCTGTTCACCATCGGCACAGGCGTCGGCGACGTTACTCTCACCGTCGGTAAATCCGGCAAGTGATCTAACACCGGCGATCCCTCCGATCTGAGAAAATGAAAGAAGTAAAAAGGGTTGCGCCGATCTGATTGTGACTTTAGGGTTTAGAGAGAGGGATACTCTCATGGATAGATCCGGATCCGGATCCGGATCCGAAACCATATGGCACACAACCATAAGTAGCAACTCTCTATTGTATATATATACAATATGTGAGAGTATACAACTAAAACAATCATCACCAAAGACAAAATGAAAGATGGCTTTTAACTACATTGGAACAAACAACAAAGGTATAAGTATAATATGGTGCACTCCATGAAACCAAAAAGCAAAAATTAAAATGATAATGAATGACGCTAAAGCTACTATTAAAAAAAAAGTCAAACAAAAAACAACCTATTGCTACTATTGAACAAGAAACATAAACCTAATGAAAGCCAAAAACCTACATACTAGACTATATGAACCAAAAAGAGAAGAGGGTTAAAATAATGTGGAATACAGATCGAAGGAGTAAAATCTGACTAAATATTAGGGTTGGAGAAGGTTGAAGAAGCCAAATTCTAGGAGAAAGACTTTCAGTTCACGTAAATCTTCTATTTTGTTGATTAATATTTTTTTTTCTTTTTAAAACTTAGAAGGGTACATGGGTAATTTCATGGGGAGTAGGAGATATATGTAATTAAAGTTTATGTTTGGGTAAATATGTAATAAAGTGTCCTAGCAAGGGGATATATATAAAAATCCTTAATATTGATATACCTCTAGCTGGTTTTGACCCTTATCCATAACCATGACCATGACCGAATTTCGGTTATTTAGATTTGCTTAACCGGTCGCTTCGATTACTCGTTTTTAAGCACTGGTACGGGTCGGTTTTGGGTTGGTTAACCATAATTTTGATAGCTTTATTTTTTTTAACGACAAGGAATAGTTTATTAAATTAAAAACATGATATTTTTGAAAATTAAATTATGCTCCCTCCTTCCCTGAAAAGACACCAACTATGAAATTATCCAAAAATTGATCATCAACTAGTCGGCAGGCCCGTGCGATGCACGGGCGGAACCAATAGCTGCTATTATTTTATCGGTTTGCAAACAGAGTTCCATGAAGCTGTTCACGTCGTTCATGACTGTCACTCTCTTTGGATTTGTATAAATGTTGTGAGTCTTTTGCCGAAATGTGTGGTTATCCTGTTTGCTTATATAACGTTGTAAATCAAAGACATGTTGATCATGAAAATATAAGAAAGGTTTATAAGAGTTTTTGTATTAAATAGGGTTCTTAAAGGTATTTGTTATGATTTGGATAGATGTTTACTACTGTTAAAGAGGTATACCATACATAGAATAGCTTAGTCATTTTGAAGGAACTCAGAATCATTGTTACATAATAGCTTAGTCATCATGATTTTGAATTGCTGTTTTAATTGAGTGTTGTTATTTATGTTTTGGCCTTAAAAAAACATGATACAGAGCCTGATTTGATATGGTCTTATGTGATAGTATTAGTTTTGTTTTTTACTGGAAATATGGCAGTTTTAAAAAAAAAGAAAACCTTTTATTGATTTAACCTTTTGACCCATATGACCCGTTATTAATAAAAAAACAAATATTGGGTATAACAATCAATAATTAAGTAACCATATTCATTAATTAAGTATTAGAACTTTTAAGTGTTTTCTTTGGCAAACAGGAACATAATAGAATAAGAGTATAATAAAGGATCACATATTAAGCGGGAAGTTGGATTCCATGCGGTTGTCAATGTCCCGCGCTGCTGCCTCTACATCCCTGCGTAGAAATTGAAGCCTCCGCAGCTGTGCTTGTTTCGTACGAAGCACATCAGTTAGCATGGATGCAACATAATAACGGAAAGGGGAGGTATCCAACCGAAGCACAGCATCCAAGACTTGGTTGTTCTCTGCTATGCGCTGTTCAACCACCTGTATCACGACAGATAGTTCACTGATGATGTCGTTGTGGCTTGCGACGAAAAAGATCTTCACATAGTCCTCCATTACCTAAGCATGAAGGGCATACATAAAGTAATTAGCAAACATCTTTATCCGAGTTGTTAAAGTTGAAGCAGTTGGAAATATTTTGAATATTTCATGGTAGGAAGTTTCTAAAAACAATTTTTACTAAACACCATATCTCTTCATTTTTTATAAATACATTTATAACTTATGCTTTACATATAGGAAGTTGGGTAAAAATAATCATTATCTTGCTGCTGTCGTGGTGTTGCCTATGTTTCTTAACAATTTGGAGATGTAAATTCAAAGATAATAGGAAAAATGGACACTATTAATCCTAACTATTCCATATTGGCCAAAAATAATCCTACCTAATTTTTTGTACACTATTAGACTTATAAATTAACCATGTTTTTACCAATAATCCTTCCGTTAATTTTTTAAACCCCCGTTAACCTCAGCTTACGTGGCTGCTTAGGTGGCTATTTTTTTACCGTTCCTTGCTGACGTGTAATGAAATATCCCAAATTCAGTATACAAGCCCTAAATCGACTATATCGATCACTTAATCTCACACACTTCCACCGTATACGAACCCTAATCCTCTGATCGAACACCATCAGCATCGTTCCACACTGAATGAACCCTAATTCTCTGATCGAACACCATCAGCATCGAAGCAATGGTTGATCGTTTTCACATCAGCTTACACTATGGAGGTGAAATCAAGTACCAACCGATCGTGTGGTATTCTGGAGGTATGTCAACTGGAATTTCAATTGAGAGTGATAAGATGTCCTTCTTCGAGCTTTCAGATTATGCTGTACAGTATGGCAAGTACAAGAAGGGATGGTTTTCCCTCCATTGGGTTGTTCCAGAAATGGATCTCGATGGTGGATTGTTACCCCTGGTTGATGATAATGATGTAGCAAGCATGGTAGACATACTAGGCTCTAAATTCACTGAAATTTTGAATGTATATGTTAACCCTATAATACCAGAAGTGGAGCCCATAGTCCAACAACCCAGGTCCATTAACCAAAAAGCCCAACCGAATACAGATGAAGCCCATTCAAGCCCATCTGAAACAGGTTCAGATTCAGGAGGTGTTGAATATCTTGGGGAAGGAGATGAGGTTGTTGGTAGAAAATCTGAAAGTACAGGTTCTGAGTCAGAAGAAGAAACTAGATATGTGGGACTGAATAAAGAAGTAATTGGATGTGAAGGTGATACAGATGATGAGGAGTGGCAGTCATCAGTTAAAGCCATAGTCAAGGTAAAGAAGGTTGCTGAATTATCTCAAAAGCACCTGGTTGATAGCATTTTGAAGAAGAAAGATTATTCCTTTGAAGGTCCTGCTGATAACAAGGATGAAGCCCATGATGAAGAACACACAAAGGATGAAGGCTATAGTTCTTATGAGGACTCAGAAGCAGATGTTAACTCTCCTGGAGAAAGTGATGATGACAACATAAGAGGAAAAAAGTACAAGGTAGATGTTCCTATTGTTACTTAGGATACAGATTGGACTAAGTGTGATTGGGTTGTTGGAAACAAGGCTGATGTAGTGGTCAACAACATGGCAGAGACCTTTAATGGCTTCATCATCCAATCTAGATCTAAGCACATCATTAATATGCTAGAAGATATCAGGGTTGCAATAATGACTAGACTGAGAAACAAGGAAAAGGACATGGCAAGCAAAGCTGATGGTGTGTGTCCTAGGATCCTGTTGAAGCTTGAGAAGGAGAAGAATAGGGCTTTCAGGTGTGAAATAATGCCATCAACAGAGAACCTGTATCAAGTGAAGGATTTGGTTGATGAAGTTTCAGTTGACATAGAAAACAGGACCTGCACATGTAGAAAGTGGGATTTAACAGGTATGAAAGTGACTTATTAGGTTCTTAAGTTTATTTAAAGTTTAAGACATATGATATTGACCCCATTATTATGGTTACTTGTAGGAATTCCATGTCATCATGCTTGTTCAGTTTTGGGATTCCTGAGTAGGCCAGCTGAGGAGTATGTTCATGGTTTCTACACTAAGCAGATGTACATGAAAGCCTATCAATTTTCCATCCCACCACTCCCCAGTGAAAAGTACTGGCCTACTATTGATTTCCCTTTGGACCCTCCTCCAATTAAGAGCATGCCTGGTAGGCCCAAGAAGAATAGGAAGAGGGACCCTCATGAAGATCCCAAGAGGCCAGGTAGATTGACAAAACATGGCATTAAGATGTGCTGTAGTATATGCAAGTCAACTTCTCACAACAGAAGAAAGTGCCCTGAAAGGGGTAAGGCTAGAGCAGAAGTGCCAAAGGCAAAGAAGCCTAGAGGGAGACCAAAAAAGGTACTCAAGCTGAATGATGAAGCTGGACCTTCAAATGTGAAGCCAATTGAAAAACCCAAGAGAGGAAGGCCAAGGAAATTACCAACTCCTCAAGCTAGCCAATCCTCACAAGTCATTCAAGCAACTCAACTTTAAATAACTTTAGGATGTTTGGGGTGTTTAAAAACTTCTATTTTGGATGGATGTTTATGTTTTGGATAAGTTTAGGATGTTTATGTTTTGGATGACATGCTTTGGATCATGTTTTGGATGGATGTTTATGTAATGAATGTTTTGGATCATGTTTTGGATGGATGGTAATCTATATTTTCGGTTCATGGTTTCTTAACAGGTTTGTGTGTGATACAGATTGGTTCATGGTTCCTTAACAGGTTCACAGTTTGGTTTCTTAACAGGTTTGTGTGTCAAATAGATTGGTTCATGGTTGCCTTAACAGGTTCATAGTTTGGTGCATTTGGTTCCTTAACAGGTTCACAGTTTGGTTTGTGGGTCAAGTGGGTCATTGTATGTCAAACTAGTTAATGGGTCATGGTGCAAACATGTTAATGCAGGAAACTGGTTAATGGTGTCAAACAGGTTTGTGCTGGTGCATTGTGTTTCCATAAAGATCAAAGTAGATTCCATTAACTCACAACATTGTTATATCATTACACATGGTACATTCACATCACAACATAAATTATATAAACTAGTACTAATCCTAACAACATAAGCTTCAATTTCCTAACTTCGGACTTCAACATCTTCTTCTCTGCTTCCAGGTTCATCTTTGCAGCTTCGAACTCTCTGTTTTTAGCTTCAAGCATATCGTGATTCAAGTGTAGTCCCAGGGCTCGATCAACTTCATCTTTCCACATAAAAAAGCTGCATTTGTTGTCCTACATTATAGAAAAACAGAAATTGGCTTGAATCATCTCATTAAATTGAAAGTGGGGTTGAATCAATAGCAAAATAGAAAACATACGGGCCATAAGGGACATCCATAGAAACCTTCTCCAGGTCTTGAGGTGTGGTTACCTGCAACCCTTGGAATTGCGGGTAAAACATGGTGGCAGTAGAGATTCCCATCCAATCCAACCTTAAAAACCTTACCTTTCTTTGAAGACGAAGCAGATGACGCTGAAGATGAACTCATCTCGTCGATTAGGGTTATTGGAGGACGGAGACAATGTAGATTTGGGGATTTCGGACGCTATTAGGGTTTTAAACCGATTGGGGGTAGCTTTTGTTACACATCAGCAGGTGACGAGGATGGAAAGTAGCCACCTAAGCAGCCACGTAAGCTGAGGTTAACGGGGGTTTAAAAAACTAACGGAAGGATTATTGGTAAAAACATGGTTAATTTATAAGTCTAATAGTGTACAAAAAATTAGGTAGGATTATTTTTGGCCAATATGGAATAGTTAGGATTAATAGTGTCCATTTTTCCAAGATAATATCATTAAAATATCCCTTAACAGATTAAGCAAGAGACATAGTAATATCTTTCATTTATAAAAACTTATAAATGGACAAAATGTTTGTAATGCCGAACGTATTTATGTGAATAAAATTTCATGATGATTACATACATAATGTGATGCCAAAAATCATTTAAAATGATCAGTCGACATACAAAAACATACTTAGTATACACATAGAATTAAATTGTAGATGCAAACATAAATAACAGATCAAGTTAAATTACGTTAACAGATGAACGAAAGATCACTACTTTCCCAAACGCAGTGACTGTAATGTTGTATAGAAATTTCTGGAAGTAAGGAGAATATTATCACTGTGGGTATATTTATGAATCTTTTACCTTTTTTTGTTGGAATGGTTCGTTTCACTTCTTGTTGGAGTGCCTTTGTGCAGAAAATGTGCCTGCAAGGATGAAACCCAGATTGTTATTTTGTTCGTAAGAAGATATTGCAGGAAGACGATGAACGCAAAAAGTATACCTTACATTTTTCCGGCCAGAGGAATGTTGTGGATGCCTGACGGTTGTGCAGAGGGGAGTTATAGACGGAGAGTTAAATGCTGTTTTTTAAGACCGCTGTCGTTTGAGTTTCCCTCCAACCCTTTGTTTGCCCCCACCGTTTTGAACGAATCGGATCAAAGCCCAATGTGTGTATTGGGTTAAGAACAGCTGCAAAATTTATAGGATCTGGGCCTGGCCTTTTTGAAGATCTTGAGTAGGCCAATTTGACACTCGTTTTTAGAACATACCTTAAAAAACAATTGAACTCATATGACCATTGTAATAGGAAGTCTCTGTATGGTACTTTAGAAGAACAATTGATGTTCAAATTATGATATTGTGTATTATGTGTGTACAATATAAGCTTATAAAATAACAGCTTAGTAAAAAAATAAACAGTAACAGCGTTCTAATGTTTAATTTTTAACGATGAGTATTATTATTGGTTGATGTCTTTTAAGTATAACCGATCGGTACCATGCAAACCTGTTTAGATACATGGCCATGGACAAACATTAGGCTACCTTGTTGTAATGAGTTAACAAACCGAGATATAAAGGGTATTCTAAATGAGTTATATTAGAATTACGTAGTAGGTTGATATTGCACCGAAAGACCGTGCTGATTGTTATATAATGCTAATTCTAAATAGGTATTCATTGTGCTAGGATATGTAATTTGTTTAGATACATTGTTATAGTTAAACATTAGTGCCTTTTGTTTTGTCTAAAGCATTAAATATTAGACGTGAAGCTCCAATATTTTAATTTTATAAACAATAGCACGTGACAAACAAAAATTAGTAATTAATTTCCATTACGGGGCATCGACCAATTTTAGCAACATACTATAGACATGGTATTAGTATGAACCTAGATGGTTTAAAGTAAGAATTATATTACAGCTACAATAATTATCGGTTCAAAATCAGCGAGACTATTTCTCTTCATTAACAATACGACCACAAAAGTAAGTTAGAAGTTGTTTTAAGTTTCACAAAGTTGGTTGATTTAACGCCGGTAACATAACAAAGCCTAACAGACATAAAAGAGGGTGGCACCACAACTCTGGACACGTTCCTCGTCAATTTCGAACCGTAACAGCTTGTGGCATGGCAGGCCCGTTACCTGCAAGAATAGTGCCCAATCTCCTTTCAATCTTAGCCGAGGGTGCATACCATCCTGCCCCGTCCATAAAACTTTCACCGGGAAGTTTACCAGCCCAAACTTTAGAATCGCTTCATTATGGATGTGGATGTTGTGCTGTCGGAACAGTGCCTTTGGGATTGACTGCAAGGAGAAATAATTATTCTAACGTTCAAGTAACTGTTAATCATAACCATGGAATTAAGAAAACAACAAAGCAGCTTTCCGCCTAGTAAAAGTACCAGTAGGTAGCTATCCACGTTATATGTTGAAAGCTGCTTGAAGTAATGGGGAGCGTCATCATTATGAACATGTGTGGGCATGGATATTGGGCAACAATGCTCGGGATCCTCATACAGCGCCATACCCCAGCTGTTGAACACAGTAACTCCACAATTGTGACTATGGTGGTGGTCACTTCCATGGTCTGTAAAAATCACCCATTTCCCTGGTTCAATCTTGTTTTCAATACAAAAGAGCGGCCAGTTATGCCCACTAAATCCTACTGGAAGTTGTTGCTGTGTTTGTGGATTGACTTCTAAAACCACGGTGACTACGACATCCTGTTTCGCCGCATGAAGTTTTACTGTATTTCTGTTAGAGCATATTCCTATGCCACGATGTGTCTCGTGTATTGTATCTATGTAATGAGAGCAACTGTGTGAGTCTTGTTAGGCAATTGAGCGTACCACATGGTCCGCCGGACCAGTTGGTGCAGCGTACCAGTTGGTACGCTGGGTGGTACGCCAGCTAGTCTAAGTTACCTATAAATAGGTAGTATGTGTAGAGAGTTTAGGACTGATAGAGAACTTCAAGTCATATTCTACATTTTTGTGTGTGTGTTTCTGTGTGTATGCTCTCAAGGTTTCATCAATACAAATCTCATTTGTATTTACTTTTGATCTCGTTTCATCTCGTTATCACTTGATTAGCAATCAATCCGTCGCTCCATGGTTTTACAAGTGGTATCAGAGCTATCTGGTTCCATTTGCTGATCATATTCTATGATTTTGGAGATTTTTAGAGAGAAAAAGTGGGTTTTGAAGCATTTTTTATCAAATTCTTCCAATTCCGGGTGCTTCCAAGGTTAAAAATGATTTTCGAGCATTCCTGGTAAGTTTTCGCATCTGTGTGAAGCAAATTTAAGTTCAATTTGTCAAAATTTGCGAAATCAGTCGAAATCTGCATGAAAAACGACTGATCCGCCGGATGAACAATCTGGTCCGCCGCCTGATCCGCTAAGTAATCTTCATCAGCTGGTCCGTGGCGGTTATAGCGTATCCGTGTGATCCGCCTAAAAAATCTGGTCCGCCGTACCAGTTTTTGGTCCGCCGGATCAATCTGATCCGCTAGTACAAATTGGTCCGCTGGTGATAAATCTGATCCGCAGGTATAATCTGGTCCGCTGAGATTGATCTGGTCCGCTTTTGGTCCGCAAATACAAATCTGGTCCGCTGATTTTGGTTTGGTCCGCTGGCAGAAAAGTGGTCATCACTAAAACTGACATAACTTGAGAACCGTAAAGAGTTACGGGAGTTAATACCAGCCAAAACGTTCGTATCGACGAGATCTAGGACTTGTACCGGCCTACGGCCAGTACGTCCATTTTTGAGCCCCTAAATCCACTTGGAAAGCCTCCGTTTTTGAGTTCGAAGTTTTGAAGTGTCATTTTTCGGAAAATATGTCGGATTTTCAAGCGTTTTCCGCGATTCAAAACACGATGCAAGCTATCATTAACTATGATAATGAAATAGGAACAAGTCAGAAAGTTCCGAAATTGCTCAGGTTGGAAGATTATCATAGTTGGGTGAAGCGATTCAATGCATATGTTGGTGCAAATGATGTTGATTTTTGGATATCTTACAATAATCTATATGAGTATCCAACAGGACAAAATGGAAGGCCAGTTTTGCAACAAAGTCTTACTGGTGAGAAAAAGAAGGCATATCAAGCAGAACAAAAAGCTTATGGTGCTTTAACGATGGCATTACCTTCCGACTTATTACATCAATTTTCTGCGTATACTTCTGCAAAAGAATTGTGGGATGCAATTCAAAAACGATGTGAGGGTAATGATCAATTCAAGAAAAGCAAACAAAAGGTTCTAAGAAAAGAGTTCGACAATTTCAAGCATTATCCAGATGAGAATATTTCAAAGCTTATCACTAGGTTTTCACATTTATTAAGTGAAATGGCTTTAGTTGGCATCAAAAAGGAAGAAGCTGATCTAAAAGAGAAGATACTAGAGGCATTACCTGAAAAATGGGAGAATTATGTAATGATGATTACTCATGATAAAGAATTTTCAGGGTTTTCATTCATCAATTTGATTGAGCAGATACAAGCAAGAGATATGGAGTTGAGTGTCAACAAATCCATGCCTGCACAAGTACAGAATCCAGCTGCATATTGTGGTGAAAATGATTCTACCATAAATGCTAAAAAGGCAAACATTTACAGTGAAGGTCCTAGTACTGCATTTCTTGCTGGAAAAACTGAGAGTTATGGTGATTCTCCAGGTTGTAGTTTTACAAGTCCAAACCGATCATCAAAGTCTACAATTCCTGATAAGGAATCTGAGGATCTAGCTTCATTGTTATCTGCATTTATATCATCGTCAAATGGTTCAATTTTTGGGAAACTTGGAGAAGTTGATTTGGTTGCAAATGACTTAGGTGAGTTGAATGATGATTATTTGAACGAGTTAGATTTACATTGGCAATTTGCTATGATTGTTGAAAGAGGTAGGAGATACATGAAGAAGCATGGTAAACAATCTTTTATTCCAGGAGGAAAACTTGGATTGGATAAATCCAAAGTTAAGTGTTTCAAATGTTCACAAGTTGGACATTTTGCTCGTGAATGTAACAATTCAAAAGTATCTGCATCCTCGTCTTCAACAAACAATTCTAAATCACAAGCTTTGACTTCATACACGGCTGAAGGATATGATTGGGAAAGAGATATAGCAGTAATTGAAGAGAGACAGAATCAGATAGCATTAACTGCAACTCTCAATGCAGATGGTTCTACAGATTCTATTTATAAGACATCACCTGCCATGGTGTATAACGCTGATCTAAAACAATATGTTAAATTGTATCCTGATGAATCTGCACTTCTTGCTGAAGTTGGTTGTCACGAATTACATGATTCAGATTCAGACACAAGTTCATATGAAACAGTTGTGGAAGATGGTACTGCAGAAGTGACAAAAGAGTTTCAAGAAAAATATGAATCTTTGTTAGCAGAGAATGGTTTGATCTCTGAAGAACTCAAAGCTGTTAAAGTTGAATTAGAATGTTCACAACAAAGATGTGCTGATTTAGAAAGAGTCAATACAGAACTGGTTCAAAGTGCTGAAAAATGGGAAACTGAAGCAAAGGATGTTATTGGAGATTTTGATAATCTATTCGAGAAATCAACAGCTAGAGTGGAATCTCTTCTGAAATCTAATGTTGAACTTCAAAAGGCTTTTGATGATGTTACTGCTGCTGAAAATGTTCAAAAAGCAGTGATTTCTGAATTACAAGATAGAGTTCTAGAACTTAAAGAGGAACTTTCAAAGCTTAGAGATGAAAATGTTCAGGTTCGTGAGAAGAATGGAATTTTAACAAAAGATGTTGCTTATTACACAAAGAAGTGGGAAAAAGTTCATGCTGAGTTAATGGAAATTTGTGATACAAAAAGACAACTAAAGTCAGAATACAATGAGTTGTCAGATCAATTTATTGATATTCAAAAAGAATTGATGGATGCTCAAGTCAAGATCTCTGAGTTGAAAATTGAGATTCTTGTTCTTCAAAAACAAGTAAAGAATTCAGCTATGTCTCCTACTTTACTGAATTACATTTACAATCAGGAGAAGAGTGACGATAGTGTGAAATTAGAGGACTTGCATTCTGTTCCAGCTCCGGTGGTTATCTTAAATCCTCCATCTGTGTCACTTGATCCAAGAGCTGAATCGCAAGATTATTCTAAATTTGCAACTCCAGCAAAGAAGAAGAAAAATAAATCTGAGAAACGGGAGAAGAAATTAGGTGAAGCTCCAAAGTTTGTTTCAACTTCCGAAGTTTTGGCAGAGGAAAAGATTTGTGAGAAAGTTGATTCTGTTTCTTCTTCAGCCCATGAAGAGGAAAAAGCTTTGATTAAGAATAACAAATTGAAGGCTATTAAAGCTAAATTTACTAGCGAAGCTAAAGGAAGAAAAGCTCTAGATTTTTCTTTAAATTCTTCAAAAGTCCAGGGATACAAGCATAAGGGTCTTGGTTATGGTGCTAAAGAAGAATCAATTCCTCGAACACAACAAGCAAAGAATGTTGCTGGTTCAAATCAAAAGAACAAATTCAAACAGCAGAAGAAACAAACGGTGTTCAAATCAAAGGATGTTGATTACTATTCTGGAGGATCTTCTTATAGTTCTGGTAATTCTTCACGAAGTCCACCTCCAAGGTATGATTCTTCAGACGATTTCTTTGATTCCTTTGGTTCAGAAAATATTTTTGGTTATCATGATGCGTTCAAACAGGACAAGAGCAGTCTAAAGAATTTTGTTGATAAAAAACAAATTTTTGAATCAAATCTGGGTAGCAGTTCCCTTAATGTTTTTCAAAGGAAGTGTTATGCATGTCGTAAACCAGGGCATCTTGCTGCACAATGTCCTACGAATGCGAGCACTGATGCTTATGTGAACAAAACTGCTAAGTATGTGGATTTAAATGGTCATATTTTTGATGAACCACAACCATCGATGTACAAATCAACTAGTAAGCCGTCTTGGGCAAAGACGCAAGCTGATCATTTTGTGGGTTCATTGAACAGTTTTAAATCGCCTCTGATATGGAAACCACGAGTTGTTTCCTTGGCAAACAAAGACCATGTTGAAGACACCGGGCGACTCGAGGCTGTTGACTCGGGCCGATCCCAAAATCACTAATGTTTTATCTGGTGTCTGCAGGTTTCTTCAAGAAGACCTGTCATGCGTGTGTTGCTGATAGTGAAGAACTTGCATAATTTAGTGTTTCACCGACATATCATTTTCAAATATTTTTCAACCGATTTTTTCAAAACTAAAACTGCAAAGTGTCGGTGTTGGTCGATCAATTTTCTTTCTTATTCATATGTTTACTTTTTGGTAGTTGTACATACTTTTAGGGGGAGAAAATTGAAAATTCAAAAAAATAGTGTTTGTTTGAATTTTAGGGGGAGAAATTGGAAAAATATAAAAAAAAATGGAAAATTGAGAAATTGATCCGACAAAAGCGAGAAATGATGGTACATCAGCATATATGTTATCTGCCATGGATAGACTAAGTCTAAAGGCTGTAGGTACTTGCATAATCTGTGAATGTGCATGACTAATCTGATATCTGCAAGTAAGATATAAACATAAAGCTTGCCTGATAATCTTTGGTTGTTTGCTTCTTGATGAATGCTGTGTGATGATTCCAAAAATAGAATAAAGAGATATCTTGATGAATGCATGTTTTCATTTTGCAAAAATTTCAACTTGTTTGATTTTCTTTATTTTGTCAAACGACCGGCCTTTCTCTGCGTATCGAAAGATCGACCTGATTGGTGTTCGTTTGACGTTCTGCTTTATTTTCTTTGGTGTTTCGTATAATCCATCGGACTTTCTCTGCGTGTACGGGAGTACTGACCTGATTGTTGTTGGATTATACAATTTCTGCTTTATTTTTTTTTCCTAAACAATCGGACTTTCTCTGCGTGCTCACAAGCCGACCTGATTGTTGTTTGTTTAGGGTTCTGCTTTATTTTTGCATGACTCATCAAGGATGATTAAATCTCTAAGAAAGTTGGTATTATATGATAAATATGATGATTTGCCAGTATTTCTGATAGAGTGGAGGCCGAGTTATCAGTGCATGATAAAATTACCTTAAGCGTATCTGAAAACGATAAAAAATGATTGGTGCATGCTGAAATAAACATAAATGTTGTATTTGCGATTATCTTGACTTGCATGCTGATTAAGACCGAAATTGAAATGTGCTAGATGCATTATGTCTGATATGATCTCGTGTCGTGATCTTTCTCGCAAAAGACCAAAAATAGAGTGTAATTTTGTATTACTTTTATATTTTCATTTTAGTAAAATTCAAAAAGATTTTTGGTGTGTTTTAGTATAACTTTGAAAAATCAAAAAGATTTTAGGTATGTTTTGATCTAAAGTTTCTAAAAGCCAAAAATATTTTATTTCTTAGCTGTTTTCGATTGATCAACACTTGATACAAAATCAAAATTTCAAAATCAATATCTTGGATTCTCAAAGAGAAGTTTTGCACCAAGATTAAATTATTTTTGGAAATTCAGAGAAAATCCGCACTTTTGTCTTCTAAAGTTGCAGGTTCTGTGTGTCAAGACTCGAGCATGGTGTAAAGAGGGAGTTTGTTATATCATTCTCAAGTGGATCTTGATGATCATAGATGTTTCAAGTAGAGATCCAACCATGCAAGCTCTGTTTCTGACAAGATTTCAAGTTGAAGATCTGATGCAGCAATGTTGAAGATTGAAGACTAGAGATTTAGTTAGACTAGATACACTACACGTTAAGGGGAGTTTGTTAGAGCATATTCCTATGCCACGATGTGTCTCGTGTATTGTATCTATGTAATGAGAGCAACTGTGTGAGTCTTGTT
>JBCNJP010000009.1:23523783-23552946 GCA_039602395.1 Deinandra increscens subsp. villosa
CCTAATCAAGTTAAATAACATTATCTAAAGTTCGGTTACGTGAATTTAAAAAGATAGAAACAAAATTATAAAATATAAACCTCCTACCAAATTCAGTTTACAATGTTTAAGAATACAAATCACCAAAAAAACATCACACAAATTAAATAGAAATTGAAATGAAAAGTAAATACCACTGATCAACTAATAGAACATATATTAAGTAGCATAGAATTCCCTAATTATTAATAGAACATACCTTTCTTGAAGATGTTCTTTGAATTTAGACATGACTTTTTAAAAATAAGACAAATGCTAATAGTAAAAAATAGCATGAGGGTTAAAAACATGAAGGGTTCGAACTACCATCAGCAATATTTTCTTGACTAAGTTGGCTTGCAAACTCCCAACCAGCCAATGTATATGTTGGATCCACTAAAACAGTTATCTTTTGAGAAATTTGTTGGCATGATTCTATTTCACCTTTGTTCACATCCCCAAATATGGTCAAGAAATCCCACTACACTTCAATCCAAAAGTAATAAAATTAATATCATAGATTTACCAATTCACATCAACAAATGAAAGCAAAGACATTCATATAACAGTAATTGAACATTATCTTCCTCAGTTGAATAGTGTCATAGTCAAATAATCAAAGTGATGTCTTACCATGAATTCATTGGCATGTAGTTATGTACTAATCTGCCAGGAAAAAAGGCTTCATTTCCAAGAGGAATCGGCAAACAAATCCCAAATAGTCTCTTGTTATAACGAACATGATTATGCATTGAAAATGTGTTAAGAATTACCAATCGAATGTCTATGAAGACATTTAAAATATGCTTTCTAAATGAAAATGATCCCGATTATTGTTACTAATACCTGGTTGTCAACGATCAGCAACAGAAACAGATTTGGTGAGATCGATGACAACTGATTTCGATTTTTCATGAGAACCGTATTAGAGAGAAAGTGGCGAGATTATTCAAAGAAACGATTAAGAAGAAAAACAGATGGCGATGAAAGTACTCACCTGATCGACGACGACGATGAGAGCGGATATTGAAACGACGGGATTCTGATTCACAGCTACTATTCTAATTAAGATTATGATTCCGATTCACCATGGATTCGCATCTTGATTTCTCTGTGTTCTTGATTCTTTGAATGAGTGAGGAGGCGATAGTGAGAAGAAGATTAGGGTTTAAAGAGAGGAGGTAGATCCGGCGGGGAGGGCGGTCAAGCGGTGGCCGGAGAGAGGTTGTATCTCTCTCATCTTCTTAATCATCTCTCATCTTCTCTCTCAATGGCACGGAACCATAAGTTCCACTTCTCCTTTGTATATATATACAATAATTGATTAATAATAATAATAATAATAGTAATAATAACAATAATGACAACAACAACAGCAACAATAACAACAATAGTAAAAATAATAATAATAATAATAATAATAATAATAATAATAATAATAATAATAATAATAATAATAATAATAATAAATAATAATAATAATATATAAAACATTCAAAGGAGATTGTATATATATACAAATAAAAAATCAACTTATGGAATTGTGCTCTTTTTTGTCTTTTCCTATAGAAAACCAAATCTATAATATATATATATATATATAGTGAGAAATATTTCAAAACTCATTGTGGCCCAATTGGTTTAGCATTTGTCCCCTAAATCCAAAACCCAAGTTCAACTCTTTGGAACAACGGTTTTTTATTTCTTATTTTTTTCCTTTTTAATTCTATTATTTCATATTAATATCTATACATGTCTAATGATGTATTTGGATCTGTTTGTCATGTAGCTACTGATCATAGGTTTTGGTGTGTAATAAGTAATAACACTCAGAGACTAAACCATGGAGATAGCATTGAATATCCACAAAGTTGTTTATTGTAAAGCTTTAGAATTTGTGCTTAAGTTTTCATGTTTAATGTTGGATATGAAACTACTGATTATGCATACCTTTGTCATCTCAATAACCAATAAATGCTTTATTTTTTTTAGTTCCGATGGGACCTGATTTAAAAAAGGTAGATTCATTGTTCTTAACTCAAGGCTTATTTGTTGCCTTATCTCCTGTACATGTATTTGTTGGCTCATTTCAGGTTTGTTTTTTGGCCCGCGTCTTGCCGTGGGGTTAAATATTTTTGTTGCATAAGGTTACATATATTCGTCTATATCGTTTTTAATGTTACTACGACTTTACATATTATAAAATTAAGGTAAACCCACATTGTTTGGTAGTTTGGTTTCAAGAATTTATTTGTTTGCCAGAATGATGAAGAATATTTGACTTGAATTATTCCATATGTTTTGGTTAGCCAAAATCAAGAAGTGTGTTATTAGTGAACTTATCAACTCATTACTTGGTGAATTCATGTTTATATATTATATCATCAAATTGGGTTTATAAATTCATAGATTCTAAATATACAACAGTAGGGAAGCTTAAAATTTGGAGAGGTTAACTTACATTATGTTCAATTTAAATTACAAAATAGAAAATTTAAATATTTGATGAAGGTACATGTTAATGTGCTTACAAAAGAAATTTTATCAAGTAGAAAAGGGACAAAATGAAAGTATTTAGAACAATTTAGATTTTGAATGATAGAACAACTTAGATTTGGTGATTCAAGGACAACCATTTACATGAATACAATCTACCATATAGAATGGCTTAGATCATAACCTCCAAAGCCTAATCAATATTGAATAACGACCATAGTAACAACATTAGATCCAACTTTATCATGTATAGATAGTAGAAATAGTCATAGCAAACTAAAACAAATACAATTCTGATACGCGCTTCAAAGCCGAAAACCAACAAAAATCTTCATAGATAAGTAAAACCAAAACATATATGATGCTAACTGGGACTGCCAAAAAAACCCATAAGCAACCTTCCATGATTAAGATAAGTTTTTAGGTGTACTAGGTAGCACATTTTTACACGAATCAAGTAAATGATCAATACATAGGCTATTTTACACACAAAAAAAAATTTATATATATATTTGATCCTTAAAGTGTTTGGATACAAAAAGCTTTATTCCAAACGACGCCTGGTATTAGCTGCTGCTGAAGAAAGAGTCTGTGTAAAGTTAAAGATATGGAATTTAACATCTAGAATTTAAAATCTGGAATAAGCGGTAAATGAAATTTTAAAAAGCGGTTAATACACTTATGAACCTATATTCACTTTTTTCCTGTATTTCCCATGAACCAAATATATTGTCAATACATAGGCTATTTTAACCAAAAAAATATATTTGATACTGAAAGTGCTTAGATACGGAGAACTTTATTTGAAACGATGCGTTGACTGTAAATATGGGATGTAATACAGATATTAAGTGCAATGACATGAATAATTAAAGGTTAAAGATATGGAATATAACATCTTGAATTTATGAGAGATGTGTTTATACAAAAGTTATATAACCCTTATAAATCTATATTTTATCTATTTTATTCACTTTTTCAGATATTTTTCTAAATTACCGCAGCAACGCGCGGTCGATCTCTAGTTTAGGACATTAACTAGGGGTAAAGGATATAAGGTAGTGATAATTCTTAATTCTTTGTTTTTAGGATGCCGCATCATGTGGGTAAAAATCTTGTAAATCTTAAAACATGTTTTTACTCATTCAAATTTTATAAAGAATCAATCTGGGAGAGAAGAAAAACAAGTTGTTTTAATGTGTCTAAAAAATTAACAAAAAGTGGTTACTTGTTAAGAGAGAGAAAAGAGTTTAAAAAATGAGACAAAAAAAAAAATAGTCAAAAATATTGTAATTTAGGTAAAAAAAAAAGAAAACTACCTTTAGGTTTGATGAACACTAATAGGTTTGATGAACTACCCTTTAGGATATATCTTTTAGGATCATCTTATGTATAATGCTTCAATAAGAGATCACAATGACAATGAAGAAATATCTTTTAGGATTATCTTCAAGAAACTTTTTGAAAAAAATTATACTGAATGATAATGGGAAAATCACGATTTTAACCTTTTGAGACCAGAAAACTTCAAGTAAATAGCCTTTGAATAAGGACTTTACCAAACTATCATTCTCAGATTAAAAAAATGACCAGCGAATTTTGTTATAACCTTTTAACCTTTATATCGTATATTTAAAATCCTTTATTATTTTTAATTTTGTCAGCAAATATTGATTCATAAATATTGTCACACTGGTGATAAGATCTTAATTTTAAGATCTTAACTTAAATTGTAATATTCCGTTTGAAATTTCAAAGAGCAAATTTAGAAGATTGAAAATGATATGCCAACTTTTTTTTAATAATTTAAAAGCTGAAAAAATCAAATAATTAATTAATTTAAAAATAGTTTATTATTTTACTTTTACATCAAAATAATTTTCTTGCATACTTTTTCCGATTGCCATTGAAAACTTTAAAAGCTTTATCATGAGAGTATTGATAATTTAACATTGATCCCAATCTTTAATCATATTTCTTGGTACTATCTAAAATAAATGATATTTTTTGTGATCTTCAAAACTTACGATCGAAACCAGTTTTCGATCTTTGAAATTGAGAGGGTCATGTTGGTTCCTGAGCAGTTTATGACCTACATCGATGCTACGACTGAAAAAACTAACAGACATACATTCCAATACATCACAAGATGATTGATAAACTAACTAAAAAAATAAGTACTGCCTTGGTCAATTGTTGTCGCCAGAGCATCGACAGGTTTCCTACTAGGAGGAAAGCAAGGCTTATGACATAGATAGACTACATCGATGTTACGAATAAGAATAAGAAACTAACAAAAGTACAATACAATATATCACAAGATGATTAATATACTGACGGAAAACAAGAGCCGCGTTGGTTAATTTTTGCCCTCTGCCGAATCGCGCGGGTTGCACCCTATATCATGAGTATTGTAAATTATCGCCGTCCTGAACACACATGTACCGTATTATAAATTGTCGTCGCGACGCATCGTGCTAACAAAAATGAATATCACATTGTAAATTGTCATCATCGCCGAACACACGAACAGAAGACAAATACATGTTATAAAGTGTCGTCCGTCACAACGCGCGGACAATCCGGCCACTAACATATTGGATGTTAGAAAAGTAATTAAATAAATAGATATATAATTATTGATTTTTAGGAGGAAACACGTATAGTTAGGGGTGTTCAAAACCGGATATCCGAAAATTCGGATATCCGAATTTCGGATATCCGAAATTTCGGATAGTTGATTTTCACTATCCGAATCCGTATCCGAAATTTCGGATATCCGAATTTCGGATATCCGAAATTTCGGATACGGATTCGGATATTGAATTGGATATCCGAATTTTCAAAACAAAAAAAAAGTAAAAAAAAAAATACATTCAATCTCTAAAATTACTAGTGATAAACATCCAAATGAGCAAATAGTCAAATACAAGTACATTAAATAGTCAAACACCAATACAAAAATAAAAAAATGTCTCGATTTTGAAGCTTGAATCCGTGTGCAACAAACTCGATGGCAAACTACAAATCGACGGTGTAAGGCAATGAGCCAAGGAGGGTCGAGATTTGGAGGACGACGGGATCCAAAGAGGCAAAGAGAGTGAACATTGGAGTTTAGAACTTTAGATTTGGGTTTCTTAAGTTAAAGTATGTTAAACTAAATAATATATATAATTTAATATTTTAAAAAATATATATTTCGGATATTTTTCGGATATCCGAATATCCGAAAATGTTCAAAATCAATATCCGAATCCGAATCCGAAAATTCGGATATCCGAATTTCGGATATCCGAAAATTCGGATATCCGAAATTTCGGATATTTTGACTTCGGATATTTCGGATATTTCAAATTCGGATTCGGATTCGGATATTTTTGAACACCCCTACGTATAGTTTCAACTTTCAAATAATAAGTATCATTCCCTATGACTTCATTCATAACATGTTTTCTTCCTAAATAACAAAAACATGAAAATAATTGCCAAACACATTCTTGGACGGTAGCTCATGAATTTCATATTACAAAGTAAGATAAATAATATTCTTTTAAATTTTTTAGTTTAAAATATCATTCTTTTTTCTAGATTTGACTGTTAATTTCTGATAATTTCCAATACCTTTGTTGCATGGTAGTTTAGTTTTGCTTGTTGACCAATCAACCTTCATTAGTTCAATGGCATCTATTCCTGAAAAGGGTGTGTTTCTATCTCAATCACTTGCATGCATATTTACCATCTCAATGTTGTTTTTAATCCTTTCTTCGTCTCTTTTGTTCCAATTTGGTGATAATTCTTCAGTATCAAAATCTATTTATAATCTAATTATTGATAACAACACACTAGATCACATCAACAATGAATCATGCTTTAAACTCGACCCGGTTAAACCAGCCAATTCTTGCGATGAAAATCGAGCTCTCCTCAAAGTTTTTATGTACGATTTACCCCCTTGGTTTCACTTCGGATTACTTGGATGGAAAGGGAATCAAAACCCGAATCGCATCTGGCCAGATGTGAGCAATTTGAGTGAAATCCCAAAATACCCGGGCGGGTTAAACTTACAACATAGCATAGAATATTGGGTCACTCTTGATCTTCTATCTTCGGTTTCTTCAAACGTGTCTCGACCTTGTACTGCAATTCTTGTACAAAACTCATCTCAATCCGATGTCATCTTCGTGCCATTTTTCTCATCTTTGAGTTACAATCGGCGTTCCAAGATTCATGGAAGTAAAAAACATAGTATGGATAGGATTTTGCAAGAGAATTTGGTGAAGTATTTGAAAGGTAGAGATGAATGGATAAGATCCGGTGGGAAGAATCATTTAATCATAGCTCACCATCCCAATAGTATGCTTTTGGCAAGAAAACACTTTGTTTCGTCTATGTTTGTTCTTGCTGATTTTGGTAGGTGTCCTGTTCACATTGCAAATATTGATAAAGATGTTATTGCACCTTACAAACATGTTGTAAGACGCCTTGATGCCGATGATTCACCTTCATTTGAAGAACGACATTTATTGGTGTATTTCCAGGGAGCCATTTATAGAAAAGATGTGAGTTTCTTGTTTTTTTTAGACTGCTTTTATTTGTGTTTTAGGGAAAACTAATTTTGAAATTGAGCTACTTGGATTAAAAAATACCTTTAGGGACGTTTGGTAGAATTAGAATTGTAAAGTTTCCTTTTAAAGTTGTGTTTAGTTGGGTAATGAAGAAATTTGAAATGCAATGAAAACCCTTTAATCATTAGAATTTGAGCCCATCCAATTTTTCTTCATTAAAGTAAAAGATTTCTAAAGAATGTTGAAATAGTACTAAATCCATTGATTAAAAGATTTAATTGCATTTCAAATTCCTTAATTACCCAACTAAGCACAACTTTAAAGGAAAACTTTGCAATTCCAATTTTATTATATTTCACAAACCAAACGCCCCCTTATTATTTTATTTTCTTAAGAACATCATAGTTGTATTAAACAATTAATTAAATATATTATTTAACATTATGTAATATTTAAACATTTATAAATTAATTATAAAAATATAGTTTTTAAATTTGATCTGACGGGTAAATCAATAAGAAGGCTAGTTTGATGACTTGTTCAATTCTGAAACTATAACTTTCAGGTTAAGGCTATGTTTGGTGCACTAGCTGATAAACTAGCTGTTAACTGATAAACTATAAGCTAACTGATAAAAAATAACGTTTGGTAAAAACTAGCTGAAAATGTAAAATGACATAAAAGTACATGTATATAAATAAATTAAAATTTAAAAACAATATATAAATAATTTTTTTAAACGGCGAAATATAAATAAATTAAAACTTAAAAACATAATATATTTGATTAGATTAATGTAAATTTTAAATAACAATTTTATGATTATTTATACATAAAATTAATTTCTTGCATCTCATATCATAGAGGCAATATTATCATGAATTCCTCGCATCTTATGGCGTGACTTTTGAATGTTGGGTAGCAGAATAGGGTTTTCAGTAAATGAGATTATTATATTAAAAAAATTAAAGTTGGGTACTTTGGTGTATCGCATAAAAAAGGCCCAACTCAATAAAATACGAAGTTCAAATTCTCTAATATTTATTTATAAGTTAGGGAATGGTAAAACTGGAAATAATATAAAAGTTAGTTGAAACGCTACTCCAACCAACTTTTCAAAAGCTAGCTTTTGACATTACCAAGCGGGGGTTTTTTTTAAAAAACTTGTTTTTTTAAAAGTCTCATTTGGTAACGTCATCTAGCTTATAAGGTAGCTTATAAGCTAGCTTATTGCGCGTTAAACACGACCTAAAAACCAAAATTGTTGAAATAAAGTTATAATAAAATGATCAAAAATGTTACCTTTTGGCCAAAGTTACTTACTATTCTAGTTTTCTTTCTTTAGAATGAACAACTCAAACACAATATATTTATTTTTAAATCTATGTAGCTTTGTTCAAGACGTGCTTAAAGCCTCATCATGTAGGAGATCGACATGCTTTAACACCTTGATATCATTGTGCTAAAGCTCTTTGTTCTAGTTACCACTCGTTTTATTATGTTTGAAGCTTTTATATAGTTTGAGAGTTTATATAAAATGGGTTGGTGTAAAATCTAACTGATCAAAAAGATATATAGTGAATTACCAAAACATAAATAGTAAAAAAAAGGCTATCTTTTCAATGGGGAATTTACGGTTTAATTCGACGAGCTTGGATGAAAATTCAAGGTCTAACCGATAAGCTTCTTCTTCATGTTAGTATCTTGATGATGGGATTGTAACTGGAGAATCAGAGGAGGTAGCTAAACTGTTGGATATTATAAGGGAAATGGGTTCATCATTGGGTTAATTTGAACTGAATAGTAAGAAAAATAAGCTATTTGGTCTTCTTGTAATCGTATGAAATCTCGTGGTTGCTTATTCCCTGTAAGCACTGGGAGACCGTTACTAGGGGTGCAGCTTCTTGGGAAACTATTAGCAGAGACTTGGGTTTTATTAATAGTCTAGTAAAAAAAGAAAGTTGCTAATGCTATTGATTTGATGTGTCTTCTTCAAAAGCTAAGTGACACGTAGAGCGAGCTTCTCCTACTTTGATCATGTATAGGTATTGCCAAACTTTTCTTTGGCTTGAGGGCCTGACAACCTTTTGACGTGGAAATGGCTTCGTTGTTCTTTGACAAAGGATTGCGCGGGGTGATTGAGGAAATCGTGGTTTGTGGAGGTCCTTTAATTCTTTAGAGACTTTCCATAGCGACTTGCTTCCTTACCTATTACTTTGGGTGTTTAGGGTTGTATTCGGTAGTTGAGACTTCATGTTTTGTCTTAATGGCGTCGAGAGCTCAATCTTGTGTGCTAGTATCATACAAGACGGTGGCATATGTGCTATGGATTCTGTTTAAGCTTATGTTTTGGCTTGTCTTTGTTGGGCTATACATTGTGAGGCATGAACATTAGATATGTGGGCTTGCATTGACTTGGGCTTAATGTGTTTACGATTGGGCTTCATGGACCGGTTTTGCTTCATGGGTTTATGATTCTAGCTAGGTTTCGTGTATGGGTAGTATAAATACCCTTTAGTTTATGATTAGGGCTAGCTTGGTGATTACGATTTTCTCTGGTTTATCTTTGTAATCCCGATCGCAAACACATATCAATATAAGTTTGATTGCTTTTCATTCAAGATTTGATTGTTTTGCTTTGTCTTCATACTACATCAAGTCTATTTCATCATCTTCTAGTCGAATCAATCACAAACAAGGTTTCTGCACTTGTTTGTGATAAAGATATCGTGAGCGATTGTTGTTTCGGGACCAACAATTGGTATCAGAGCTAAGAATCATCTGATTCGAGGTTCCACGATATTAGATTCGAGTGTTTGGCTGAAAAAGTGGAGGTTTTACTGAGTTTTCTAGGATGTTCTTGGTGATTACGACATCCGCTGGTGTTTACGATCATTGTTCTTCGTCAGTTTTGTGTTTACGACCTGGAAATTGGAGTTTACGACTTCAAGATTCGAACTTTGAGTGTTTACGATTGAGAAAATGGTGTTTACGACTTCAAGATCGAGTTTTTAGGTGTTTACGACTCTGTTTACGACAGAGATTACGATCGGAATTGAGTTCACGATTGTGTTACGACCCGGAGGTGTTTGCGACTGAGTTTACGATCGGCTACGCTGTCAAAATCGTAAACTGCTGTTTACGATCGGAAACGCTTTTGGACATCCTTTTTCTTAAGCTTTCCTAAGATTTCAACATGGACTCTGAACCTAGCATGTATCAAAAACTGGACTTTGAGATTGGATCGACCACCCGTCCTCCCAGACTCACATCTGCTGACAACTTCCTTGAATGGAAATACAGATTTCAAAATCATTTGAAAAGTGTTGACTTGAGACTTTGGAGATCAGTTGTCAATGGGCCATTCATTCCTACTCACACTGAAGCGGGAAAAGTTAGGGTGGTGAAAACTGAAGCAGAATACTCGGATGATGATTGGGAAAAATGTAACAAGGATGAGAGAGCATATGCTATTATGACAATGGCATTGACCCCTGAGATTGCTCAAGGGCTTAAAAAATACAAGACTGCAAAGAAACTCTGGGATGCTCTGGTGGTGGCATATGAAGGAAATCCTGATATCAAGGTAAGCCGCAAACAGATGCTGAAGCAGAAGTTCAATTTGTTCAATCACATTCAAGGAGAGTCCTTTGAAGCTCAAGTTCAAAGATGTGTGTCCTTAATTACTGAAATGTCAAGCTACGACGTTGAACCCGGACTGGAGGATAAAAATCTGAAACTCTTGAACAGTTTGCCCAAGTCCTGGAATACCAACATTTCAATAATCAAAGACAACAACAAGCTGGATGAGTTATCTGTTGATGAGCTAATTAATAAACTGAAGTCAAAGCTGATTGATGATAAACAGAGAGAGCTGAATCATCTAAGTTCACTTAGTATGGTAGGAAAACTAAATCAGGCTCTCTTATCTGAAGAAGTAGGGTCAAAACAGGCTGGAAGTTCGTCTGCAAATGATTCAAGTTCAAACACAAAGTCAACTGCATTCGTGGCTCGATCCCAAGCTAATTCTAGTGGAACGGTCAACCCTGATGAGGCAAATGCTACAAATGATCCCAAATTTGCTCTTGGAATGGGATTTTTGAATAGGTATCATCCCTTTATGGCTGGAACATTGGTACCTACTGAGATGTTGTCAGGTGAACTGAACCAGATTAATCCTAAAGATATGGAAATGCTTGATGTTTCCTGGCAAATGGCTATGGCAGTTTTCCGCGCCAAGAAGTTTATGGCAAAAACTGGGAAGAATGTGTGGAAGGATCAGGATAAGATAAAGATGGGTTTTGATAAGAGCAAGCTCAGATGCTTCAACTTTGATGAGTACGGGCATTTTGCAAGGGAATGTACCAAGCCAAAGAAGGAGAAACCAGAAGAAAATAAAGCTGGAGATGGTAAGGGAAAGGAAGAGACAAAGGCTTTCGTTGTGCAGGATTGTGGGGAATATTAATGGGCTTTGCAGATAAAGGAACTCACTCTAACTCGTGCTATGATTGCTTAGATGGAGAATGATTCTGAGGAGGAGCATGCGTTTCTGGTCACTGAGGAGAAGTCAGGAGATAAGGAAGAGAACCTGGTTGAAGACAAGGAAGCATTTGCAGCCGAGGTCGACAACACAAAGGTATGTACTAATCCCACTTGTGCACGTTTAATTCCTGGCCTTTGACAACTTTGGAAGAATAACGAGATAGAATTATTTGATATGCAATGTTCTAAAAGTTCGTTTAAGGGTAGATGGGAAAAGAGTGAGGAGAAAGTCAAAGCCCAGAAGCTAGATATAGAGAAATACCAAACCCTTGCCTCTCAGAATTCTGTCCTGTATGACAATGCTAAGTTAGAAATAGTTGAGCTTAGGAAGCAGGTAGATGAACTTAAACATCAGAACAATGAGATGCAAGTGAAATTAGATGTGAATAAGATGAGAAACAAAAGAATGCTCCAAGCTGGTAAGGCTTTGTCCACCTGCCTAACTGATGTTCGATTTGGTAAGGATAAAGGAGGAATAGGAATTAGCTCATCTGAAAAAAATAAGAATGGTGTTCCCCAACCTGTGTCTAGAGATATAATAGGTATGATCTATGAGGAGGATCAGGTAGATAGATCTGAATTAGAAATGCATGAAGCAGGACCTCCCATAGATAGTGTTTAGGTTGGTGTGAAACCCATGACTGAAGAGGAGTTAGAAAATGAGAAACATATGACCTATGGTTTGGGTAACCAGAATAAATCGGTGACATTCACTTGTGAACCGGGTCCATCCCAGGAATCATTAAACGATAATGTTTGTTCTTCTGACGTTTTTGTTTCATGTGCAGATGAAGTAAGGATCAAAGATGTTTAGGGGAAGGATGCCGAATGCTTGAGAGTCAAAGAGTGTCATGAGTCTAGTAGTTTAATTTTTGATTTACCTAAGGACGATGTTTTGGCATCTGTGTCTGAACTTAATGCGTCCAAGTCAAAACAATTGATGTTGTCTATGTCTTCAAAACATGTTACTAATTCTAATGAAGTAGTTAATGGTTTTAAAATTCGTGTGCCCAATACTAAAGCTGGTCGTGAGTCTAAACCCAAGGATTTTGTTCCTTATCCCCAGGTTGTGTCTACTTTTAACAGAACGAACAAGTCAAAATCAGAACAGTTTTATTTAATCACGCAACCTGAAAAAGTTACAAAACATTTCATACACAGATGGGATGATAAGCCTGAATGGAAGTCATCATACCCAAGACGTTCGTATGTTTGTAGTCATGTGAATGAGCCTAGACTTATGAATTATTTCCATTGTGGAAAATCAGGGCATTTCGCTACAAATTGTTTAAATAGACCTTATCAACCATACTATCTGCAAACCCCACGGACTAGTATGTTGTAGAAAATGGTGACAGGTGGAAATAAAAATCAGAAAAAACAAGCTTTGTCTCAGGGGAAGCAGAGTTCCAAACCAATGAAGACACAACAGTCTAAGGTTTTAAACACTAAAACTCTAGTGACAAAGCCTGTTGATTAAAAATGGAATGTGGCCAAAACTCCAAAACCAACTTACAAACCTAAAGGAGTTTACCAAAGAAAAGATAAGATGAGACCTGAGCTTGTTGAAAAACAGGTACCTAAAACAAAAAGGGATTCTCAACCTAAAGGTAAAACAAAGGTTAAGAAACAGGTTTCCAAATCAAAATATGTTTCTCAAACAAAACAAGGTGTTCAAACAAAACTGAGACTTGAGTGGACACCTGTCAAGGAATCTGCAGGTAAAAAGGTCACATCTTCACAGAAGAAACCTGCAACTGTAAAGAATTCAAACAATGCGTCAAATCCACAGAAACACATTTTTTGGAAACCAAAAGTCAACACTCAAAGTTTGAGTGTAACTGAATCAAAATTAGGAATGTCCCTTAAATTAGTCAACTACATTGACTCCAAGGGAGTGCCCAGATCTGTTATGGCCTGGGTACCCGACTCTAACTGATCTTTGATTCATGTAGGGACATCCAAGAAGAACTGTCAACAATCTCTGGTACGTTGATAGTGGTTGCTCCCGACATATGACCGGAGACTTATCACTTCTGGAAGAGGTTCAAGATTTCAATGGAGGAGGTGTTTCACTTGCTGGTGGAGTAGGTGGCAAGATCAGCAAGAAAGGTGTGGTGAAGAATGGCAGTTTAACGTTCTCTGATGTGCATTATGTGGAGGAGTTGTCACATAGCCTGCTCAGTGTTTCACAGATTTGTGATAGGGAATATTCTGTTTTGTTCAATAACAAGGAATGTATTATTCTCAAGCCTGGAGTCAAGATTCCTGAGGAGTGTGTCTTGATGCGTACACCAAGACGAGGAAATTCTTATCTTTTTAACATGGGTAATCCTCCGCCGTCTGATGTGGCCTGTCTTATTTCTAAGCGGAGTGAAAATCTGGCATTATTATGGCATCGTCGTCTGGGACATGCCAACATGAAGAACCTGACCAAACTGGAAAAGGGACAGCACTTTAGAAACCTCCCTATCAAGGACTTCACGTCAGTTGAGAAGTGCGTTGCATGTGCTAAGGGGAAGCAGCACAAGTTACCACATCTTTCTAAAATGACAAACTCTATTTCGTCAGCGTTGCAACTACTTCATATGGATATCTTCGGCCCAATGCAAGTACAAAGTATCAGCAAGTTCTCATATTGTCTGGTGATAGTGGATGACTTCTCTCAGTGAAACAGTTTGTTACTCTCATAGAGAATCAGATGAGAAAGAAAGTGAAGGCAATAAGATCAGACAACGGAACAGAGTTTAAGAATACTGAATTGAATATGTTCTGTGGAGAGAAAGGTATAGAAAGGCAATACAGTGCACGGTACACACCTCAACAGAATGGTGTTGCTGAAAGAAGAAACAGAACACTCATTGAAGCTGTAACAACTATGTTGTGTGAAGCAAGATTGCCAATTTTCTTTTGGGCCGAAGCAGTCAACACTGCTTGTTATGTGCAAAATCGGGTACTTTTAAACAAGCGGCATGAGAAGACGCCTTATGAGATTATTTATGGAGAAAAACCAAAGGTGGGGTACTTTAAGACATTCGGGTGTCCTTGCATAGTTCTAATTCAATCTGATGTGGGGAAATTCGAAGCAAAGGCTGATGAATGCTACTTTGTTGGGTATTCTGCAAATAGTGCTTATCGAGTCTATAACAAAACCACCAAAGTGATAATTGAGGCATTCAATGTTGACTGGTTGGAAGACAATCCTACTGATGCTGGAAATGGGCCAGACTGGATCTTTGATTATGGGTCATTGTTTGAAGGTTTCAATTTCTCAAATATGTTTCCTAGTTTGGTAGAAGAAAAAGACATTATTGCTCCAACTCCTCAAGAAAGGCCATCTGTGGAAAATGTTAGTGATAATGTATCAGCAGCAGCTCCTAAGGATGATAATGCGGATGTTCCAGAATCTTCAGGAACTCATGATGATCAGAAGGAGGCAGAAACCCAAGGTATGAATGATAATATTAATGATACTAACCTGCCTGTCTCTGTTTCAGTACCAGATGTTCAAGCCACAAGAAGAAACATAGATCATCCTCTTAGCAATGTGGTTGGACCAGTGTCAGCAGGTGTCACTACTAGAAGCCGAATGGGTGACATCAACTTCTACATGTTCTTATATTTATCTCCCAGATAGAGCCTCCAAATGTAATGGTAGCACTTAAAGATCCGAATTGGATGGAGGCTATGCACGATGAATGGAATCAATTTTCAAAATTAGGAGTGTGGCATCTAGTGAAAATACCAGAAAATAAGAAGGTTATACCCACAAGATGGTTGTATAAGAACAGAAAGATGATACGGGTGTAATTGTGAGGAACAAAGCCAGGTTGATTGTTCAAGGTCATAGACAGGTTTACGGGATTGATTATGATGAGGTGTATGCACCAGTGGCTAGATTGGAAGCAATTCGAATATTCCTTGTAGTAGCAACGTATCTCAACTTCACTGTGCATCAAATGGATGTAAAGACATCTTTTCTTTATGCTGAAATGAATGAAGAGGTCTATGTGGCTCAACCGCTAGGGTTTGTGGATGAGGAACATCCAGATCATGTGTATCTTCTGGATAAAGCTCTATATGGTTTGCATCAAGCTCCACGCACGTGGTATGAGATTCTATCAAAACATTTGGTGGAGAATGGTTATACAAGGGGAGTGGTTGATCAAACCTTGTTCAGAAAGAAGGTGAAAGAAGATATCATTATGGTGCAAGTTTATATGGATGACATCATCTACGGGTCAACAAATGAAGAGTTATGCACCGAATTTGAAGATATCATGTGTAGAGTTTAGAATTTGTGAGGCTTTTGCATTAGAATTACTTTTGGGCTTGTTTATTTGTAAATGGGTTAAAACATATTAGTGGGTTATGTGGGCTTGTGGATTGGTCGTAAATAGGGCCTATGGATCGATTTTTTTGTAGCTTGTTTAACAAGCGTAAGCTTTCCTATATAAGGATAGCTAGACTAGGAGATTAGGGTTGGTTGCTGTTTTTGGTGTTTACGAAATTATCTAAAGAGAATTTCAATTCTTGTGTTGCAATCAAAGGTGCTTATTCAAGTGTTTTCTTCTTGTGGTTTTTGTTTTTATCTCGTTCTTTATTGCATATTCATATTATCTTTCGATTAGACTTGAATCACCTATAATAACTGGATTCTGCACGGTGATTATAGACTTTGATATTGCGTGAGGGTTTGATTTGATCCTTACAATTGGTATCAGAGCCAAGAAACGCAAGTTTCGATGCTATCGCGATATCCGATTCAAGTGTTTGGCAACTAAGAGTTTGAGTTTTTGTGGTGATTTTCAGCATTTAGCATGATTCAGAAGTCTTTTGCAGGTTTAAACTCAATCACAGAAGCTTTCGAGACCATTTGTTCGTGAATCAGAGACTTTTCGAGCCAAGTGAGACTTTTCGAGCCAAGTGAGACTTTTTGATCAGGCTTTCTGGTCGAAAACCCTTTCCTATCGCTTTCCTGTGATCAAGAAAGACCCTCTGCGTCTTTTCGATCAGGCGTGTTTCAGTCGAAAAGTCCCATTTTGAGACTTTTCGATCAGCTGTTTTTAATCGAGAAGTCCCTCTTTGTGACTTCTCGATCAGGTTTTTCGATCAGAAAGTCCTCTTCAGCGACTTTTCGATCAATCAGTCATCAATCGAGAAGTCCCCTCTGTGACTTCTCGATCCACCATCTCGATCGGAAAGTCCCCTGTGACTTTTCGATCCACTGCTCTCCTCAATCGAAAAGTCCCCTCCGAGACTTTTCGATCTAGATCCAACTTTTCGATCGTAACCTACACTTTTCGACCACTTTCCCTTCCGATCGAAAAGTACTTCTCGATCAACTTTGTCCGACCGAAAACCCCTTTTCGACCCATCCTTTCTTGATCGAAAACCCGTGTTTCTTGCCTCTCTGAGTTAGCAATGGCCTATGATATGTCCAGCTTGTCAAGCACAACTCTTGAAATGGATGCTAAAATCGGAACCAGTGCCAGACCACCTCGTCTGATGTCTGGCAAGGACTTCATGAGTTGGAAGTACCGATTCGTGAACTATATAAACTACCATGATCCCAAGATCATGCGATCGGTTGAGGTGGGAGACTTTGTCCCATCGACAGCTGGAGTACAGGGTCAGCCACCCAAACCTAAAGGAAAATCTAAATGGCTTGATGAAGATTGGGAAAAGGTGGAACGTGATAGAAAGGCACTGGCTGCTCTAACCATGGCATTATCTCCTGAAGTAGCTGAAGCTTTCAAGGTGTACACCTCTGCTAAGACCCTTTGGGATGCTCTTGTGGCCGCATATGAAGGAAATGATGATATGAAGGAATCTCGAAAAGAAAATCTAAGAGAGCAGTTTAATGAATTCAATTACATCCCTGGTGAAAATATTGAGACTCAGCTTCAACGGTTCATCAAAATAGTCACAGGAATGAAAGATGCTGGAGTCACATACACACAGGTCGAGGTCAACAGAAAGCTGGTAAATTCTCTTCAGCCAAATTGGGACATCACTATTGAGTTGATAGAAAAGACAGTACAAATGTCTACTTCACCGCTAAGTGAGCTTATGTCCACCATTAGAGCATATGAAGAGAAGAAGCAGAAGAGGGCCAGAAAGCTGGGTAATGGAGCAATAATAAATCAAGTTAATCAAGCGTTCATCTCACAGCCAGCTGTTGCTCCTAATCCAATGGGATTTATTGCTCAAGCCACTGGGTCGAGTGCATCTGGGACATCAAATCTTGTCTCTTTAGATGTTAATGCTCTAACCAAAGATCCCAGTTTTGCTCTTGGAGTAGGAATTATGAGTTGCTACCAGGCACTGATTGCAGGTTCACTTCTACCCATTGATTTAACTCCTGATGATGTGAATCAAGTCAACCCAGAAGACCTGGAGCATATGGATATTTCTTACCAGATGGGAATATCAGCCCGGAGAGCTAAACAATTCATGGCAAAGACAGGCAAGAAGGACTGGAATGGCGGGAAAGGGATAAAGCTCAGTTTCAACAAAGCAAACCTGAGGTGCTACAATTGCAATGACTATGGGCATTATGCGAGGGAATGCACCAAACCAAAAGGTTGATAGAGAGAGTAAGACTGAGAACAGAGGTGAAAGTGTGAAGAAGGAGACAGGGAAGAATGACAGGGCGCTGGTAGTTCAACATACACCAGGATACGACTGGACATCTCAGGTGGAAGACTTGAGTCTGACACTTGATCATGTAGCCCTTATGGATGAAGAAGAAACTCAGAAAGAAGCTGCTGAAGTCTTTCATCATGCATTCATGGCAGACATAACTCCAGGGTCCCAGGCCAGTAGCAATGAGGTATGTTCTAACCCTAAATGCCAAATTACATTTAATGAATCTCAAGACTGGCAACGTAAGTTCTTTAATGAAACGTTAAACCGTGAACTATCTGATAGAGACCTGCGAGAGTACAAAGGTAGGAGTAAAACATTAAGTGAAAAACTAGAAGCTGCCAAAGTCGATATTAAGAATCTTCAAAGGCAATTGAGTGATAAAACTACATATCTTAGAATTGCTAATGAAGAAATTGACACATTAAAATCTGAAGTTGAACAACTTAGAGCCAAATTAGAAACATCACAAACCAAAGTTGAACGAAATGATAAAATTGTGTCAGAAATGATGAAGGCTAGTTCTATTTTCTATAACACAGATGCTCAAATGCGACATCTAAAAGCCAATTCTGGTTTGGGTCTCGGTACTGAGGTAAAAGATAAAAAATCCACTCATACAGTACCGATGCCTTTGATGCATGAAATGATCCCAGACTATGAGTGTCCAAAGACCTCCTTAGAAGCTAAGGCTGAAATAGAAAAGAAACTTGCCATGTGTCCCATTATAATTTCTTATCCTGTTTCTAACATTACTAACACTTTGACTTCTTGTGCAGATAAAGGTAATAAAGAAGCAGGGGTAGTGAATTGCAAGGAGTCCCCTAAAAGTCCCATAAAGTCTGATTATGATTCTTGTTTTAAAAACTGTGATTTTGAGAAACCTGAAACTTCTGTTAAGTCTGAGTCAAAAACTTCAGCGTCTGATTTGTGTGATAAACTTTCTGAATGCGGTGTGTTTACTTTTGGTAAATGTGATGATAACCTGTGAAACCCTTAAGAACTGTTAAAATTTTAAGAAGGGGTAAGGGACCACAGGTTGATGGTCCCAAGTCCACAGGAGATGTGAAAATTTCTGAGGATAAGATTAATCATCTTGTCCAAAACGTGCAGAAAGTACGGGACACCAGACCCCATGACTTTGTCTCGTACCCAGAAGTTAATTCTGCATATGACCAATTTAAGCCGATACAACGAGAGTATATTTTGACCACAAAGCCCCATGGTAAGTCCCTTTGGATCCATAAAAACTCTTCAAAGCCAACTTGGATATCCACTGAGCGTAACCAACAACAGGCTCCCGTGTATCCAAAGAAACAGTCTTGCCATGTGTGTGGTAGACCAGGACACATGGCAAGAAACTTCCTGCACCGCCCTTATGAACCTTATTATCCTAAGAAGGTCCAGCAAAAGACTGTCCCATTGGGCCAAGCACATGTTGGCCCAAAACCAAAATCTGGGCCTTCAGATTCCAAGGTCAGAAGTTGACATCACAACCTCCACAAACAAAGGTGCATGCTAGATCAGCAGCAAAGGCTGCTCCTTCAAACCAAAAGGTGCAGCAGGCCATACCACAACACTCCAAGGTGCATAAAGGGAATCCAAAGCCCAAGTCACCTAAACAGGAACCAAAATCTGTGAAAAGTAAAGTGAGTCAAAATGCTCAGAAATCTCCAAAGCATTCAAAGACATTGACTAAACCTGCTTGGGCTCCAAAAGTTGTTGAACCTTCAAAATCTATCTCTCGCCCAAAGCAGGATACTTTTTCAAAATCACCAGTTCATCCAAAACCTGTTTTAAAATCTATTTTCAAATCTTTTTCAAAAACACCTTTCCACCCAAAACCAGTAGGACTCACAAAATCAACCAATGGGTGGAATGATGACAGGTGGAATGTCTCAAAAGTTGTGAATTTGTCTTTCAAGCCAACTGGAGTGTATAAAAAACACTCCACATCTTTTCAAGAGGTCAAATGTTCAAAAACAAATAAAAATAAACAGCAAGGGATTGGCAAGGAAAATCATCAACCCAGAGATGTCAACAAGAAAGACATTATCAGTCCAAACAAGGACAGACCAACTTCACCCAGACTGATTAAGGCCTGGGTACCAAAATCTAACTAAACTCCTTTGAATGCAGGAACAACCAAGGAGGACTGTTAGCAACCTATGGTATGTTGACAGTGGTTGTTCCAGGCATATGACGGGCGACATATCTCTCTTACAAGATTTGGAGAAATTTGATGGCGGATATGTGTCGTTCGCCGGAGGAGTTGGAAGATATATCAGTCAGAAAGGCACAGTACGCAATGGTTGTCTCAGCTTCCATGATGTCAATTATGTCGAGCAGTTGAAGCACAACTTGTTGAGTGTTTCACAAATATGTGATCGGGAGTATCCAGTTCTCTTCAACAATAAAGAATGTCTCATTCTCAAACCTGGATACTCCATCCCTGACGATTGGGTGCTAATGAGAACACCAAGATTTGGTAACTCTTATGTGCTCAACATGCAGAAACCCCCCACATCTGAGTTGGCTTGTCTCCTCTCTAAGACTGCTGAGAACCACGCCCAGTTGTGGCACAGATGATTGGGGCACTTAAATCTGAAGAACTTAAATCAACTTGCTAGAGGAGGGCTTGTTAAAGACCTTCCAATCAAAGAATTTGTGCTTAAGGAGAAATGTGTGGCTTGTGCTAAGGGGAAGCAGCACAAACGTCCACATAAACCAAAGGTCTTCAACAGAATTTCATCCGTTCTGGAGCTGCTTCACATGGAACTTTTCGGCCCAGTCAGTATGTTAAGCCTTAACCGATGTGCATTCTGTTTAGTTATTACTGACGATTTTTCCCGTTTCACATGGGTGTCTTTCTTGTCAAAGAAAAGTGATGCTGCAGGTATTTTGATTGCCTTTATCAAGCTCATTGAAAACAAATTAAAGCTGAAAGTGAAGGCCATCAGGAGTGATAATGGGTCGGAGTTCAAGAATCGCAGTATTGATGACTTCTGTGCTGAGAAGGGAATTGAGCATCAGTACAGTGCCCCTACACCCCTTAGCAGAATGACGTAGCAGAACGACGCAACAGGACGTTAATTGAAGCTGCTCGTACTATGCTGTGTGATTCAAAGCTACCTACCATGTTCTGGGCAGAAGCAGTCAACACTGCATGCTATATGCAGAACAGGGTGCTTATCAATAAACGGGAGCAGAAGACCCATTATGAGCTAGTCTACCATGACAAGCCCAGAATTGGGCACCTTCGGGCGTTTAGGTGTCTTTGCACAGTTTTAGTAAACACTGAAGTACCTAAATTTGCTGCTAAATCCGATGAATGTTATTTTGTAGGTTACTCTGCCAGCTCTGCTTACAGGATGTTCAACAAAACAACCGGGATTGTAATGGAGTCCACCAATGTGGATTGGTTAGAAGAAAATCAATCCGATGGTGGAGTGGGTCCTCCTCGAGCTTTTGACTACAATCAATTCTTCCTTCCGTTGGGATTGGAACCGGTCATAGCCGAAGAACTTCTTGAAGATACAGTTTCAGGACCATCAATAACACACTCCATTACCAAGGCTCCAGTCACTGCCACTGAAACAGAGACCTCACCAGTACAGGACCATCAATAACACACTCCATTACACCAGGCCCCTCGGTCTTGGTACAAGACTTTAACTGATCATCTCTTAGCACACGGGTATGTACGAGGCATAGTAGATCAGACACTTTTCAGGAAGGAGGTAGAGCATGACATAATCATGGTGCAAGTATATGTTGATGACATTATTTTCGGGTCAACAAATGAAGATTTGTGCAAAGAATTTGAGAAGGTGATGCGCACAAAATTTGAGATGAGTCAGATGGGCGAGATAGAGTTTTTCCTTGCATTACAAGTGAAGCAAAGTGATGGTGGGATCCTTATCCACCAAGCTATATATGTCACAGAAATTCTTCGAAAAATACAAGATGATGGATGCGAAGCCTGTTTCCACACCTATGGCGGCCAGACCTGCACTTACCAGGGATCCAGACGGCCAATCGGTGAGCGAGCACATGTATCGTTCCATGATTGGTTCGCTGATATATTTAACCGCCAGTCCTCCAGATATCATGCTTGCAGTGTGCCAATGCGCACGTTACCAGGCTAATCCTAAACTTTCTCATCTCTCTGCTGTTGAACGCATTTTTAAATATTTGAAGGGTCGGCCTCGACTGGGCCTCTGGTACCTAAAACAGTCAGGATTTAACTTATATGCTTTCTCTGACAGTGATTACGGTGGTAATGAGCTTGACAGGAAATCCACATCTGCTGGAGCTCAATTCTTAGGCGACAGGCTGGTATCCTGGCAAAGCAAGAAGCAGCACACGGTGTCCCAGTCGACAGCCGAAGCAGAATACGTGGCTGCATCTACTTGCTGCTCACAAGTGGTATGGTTGCAGCATCAGCTGGGAGATTACGGTTTGAATTTCTTCGATACTCCCATTTTCTGTGATAACAATGCTGCATTGCAAATTGTTAAAAATCCTGTGCAGCACTCCAAAACCAAACACATCGATATAAAAACGCACTTCATTCGGGATTTCTATGAACGCAGGCTCATTCATTTAGAACGGGTGGCGTCGGATGACAATGTGGCGGATATGTTCACAAAACCCCTTCCCAGTGCCAATTTTGAAATGTGTCTCAAAGGCCTCCGGATGATAGCCTTTGATGAGTAGTCTGGCAACTGTTTTCATGTTTAAAAATAATAATAAAACAAAATAGTGTTTTTTTTGTAATTAAAAAATCTAAAAGCAAGGGGAAGATATAAGATAAACATTTCCTCTAAAGTGTGTGTGCTTTTAAATTTTTTTTAGGTTTTGGTTGACTAGGTGGGGAAGTGATATAAATTTCCAGGTGTTTGCTGACTAACACGTGTAAGGTGGAGGTGGAAAGCAGTGATTCATGGCCGATATGCTTGGTAGGCTCTGCTGACAATCAATCAAAAGGTATGTTTTATCACAACACTTGAAGAAAACGTATGATGCTTGAAAGGGAGCACACACTTAGGTTAGTACAATTTCTATTTGACTGTGCATCAGGAATCCTGAGACACACGCCCGATTCTGAGTTTTGATGTCATGCTCAAAAAATCCCATTCCCCCTGCTTTGCGTAAGCAATGACCTGGGAATATTGTACGTGAGTCAGGACTCCTCTGTTCTGCGAAAGCGGAGACCTGGAACCTCACTGATCCATGTACGTTTAAGATCACATTGTACATATATGATAAACCAAAAAGATGCCAATGTGCACAATCGAAAGAGACCCTCAAGTGTCTAAAACCCTCAGCCTTTGTCACTGATGAGAGCATTATTAAAAATGTTTCAAAAATTCAGTTGGCTTTGTATATTATCCAACAAAACCTCCGTGATCTATTCTTTCTTTTCTCAACCCAGTCTGGAGCATGATGTTGGGCTTAAGGAAAGGTGTCGTGAAAAATGTTGTACGGAAGCCGGATGTACTTGATAGAGTGTACAAATTATACCTAGGTCTTATGTGTGTGACCTGGATAGATTTTCAGAATCAATAAACCTTAAAATATAAATTAAAGTGATGAAACTGCCTGAATAAGTGAAAGCAGCATGAGTTTAAAGATGAACCAATAATACCGGCAATCGCCTGAACACGTGAAGTAACTGAAGCTGAAAAGGGTTCCTCGGTCACAGACTATCTGGTATGATCCCCTATAATGCCTCTTCACTCAAAACTCAGTCGGTTAAGAATTTTGTTTGTTTATTTTAATTTTATCTGAATTTCTGTGTTGTCTTATTTTAGTTATTTTATTTTTTAATAAAAGTTGCCAGATAATAAAACTCTCAGGCTTGAGGTCAGTGGAAGCTGTCTGTAATTAACGGGGTTTAAGTTTGACTAATTGATGATGTTAACAAAAGAGCTTGTTTGTTTAAAATTTGTGGGTTAAAAAGAGTCATATTTAAATGTAGAGGGGGCTAAGTGATTTTTTTTTCAAAAAAATACTTGAAACAAAACAAGGGGGAGTCGGCACCCTCCTCCCGCTTTACCCGACTCCCTCTCTTCTCCTCTCTAACCCTAACCGCCTCAACCACCATCGCCGATCACCACTCTCACCCACTGCCGCCACTGTTGCTCACCGCCACTGCACTCGCCACCCCATCGCGACAAAACCCTCACCCTCCCCATCGGAAACCATCACTGAAACACCCTCCTGTCACCCACATCGCCGCCGTCGATGTCTCCCTTCAATCCGCCGCCTCCGTCACCGTTTCAACCATCCGACACCACAGCTCCAGACGGAATCAGCCTCCAATCAGTCTCCCAGAGTCAATTTGAGCCATGGCACCCCGTATGAAGCGTGTTACCCGACCCCCAAAAGACAAGTTTGAGTATATGCTTTTTTTTGGTATTTTGTGTCGGGACTGGAAGGGACCTTGGTTTGGTAGTATAGATTGATTGAAATCATGTCCGAAACACACATGTATGGAAGTTTTGATTGAGTTGCAGGTGGTAATTGAAGAAGACGACACTTTTCGATCGAGCCAGGGGCTTTTCGATCAGGCTGAAAAGCTTTTCGATCAGCCCCCAGCACTTTTCAATCAAGGATCATCAATGATCTGAGTCTTTTCGATCGAGAGACCAGGCTTTCCAATCGAAAGCTATGCTTTTCGATCGGAACATGGACTTTTCGATCAAGATCTACACTTCGCGATCAGGGATCTCAGTGATCACACAGACTTCTCGATCGGACGGATGCTTTCCGATCGAAAACCCTGCTTTTCGATTGGAAAGGTACCAGATGATGTTTTCAATGGTTTTTCAGTTATTGTTAAGCCGTTATGCTGTCCGGTTTTCTAGAATTCCGTAAAACTAAATTCCGTAAAACTAATGAATTCTTGTTTGTTTTGAATGTTTATCCGTGTTTGTGAGTGCAGGAACTTAGAATTTATCAAAGATCACAACACAGTAGCATACTTGCTGGATCCTCCTGCAGAGTATCGTGAGAAGTACCAGTCGATGATTGCAGGACTGAAGAGGTGTTGTTTACACTATGCTCTTACCGCGAACCCTGTTATCTGCAAGCGTATGCAACAGGAATTCTGGATGACAGCATACGTATCTGATGATGGAAAGCAGATAATGGCCAAGATGCAATCAACACCAGTGGTATTGACTGAAGAAAATTTCAGACAAGCTCTCAGGCTTAAGGATGTTGCTGCTGATCCAACTACTTTGGATAAAGAAATGGTTACTCAGTGCCTAAAAGAAATGGGATATCACACAGTATCTCCTCCTACAATGAAGGCTCTCCTTCCGCCATACTAGAGAATGCTGGCCCATTACTTACAGAAGTGTGTGATTGCCAAGAAAAGTTCGACAAATCAACTGAACCAAGTGCACACCCATGCTATGGTGTCACTAGTTAGAGGGGTTCGTTTCAACTGGTCTAGGTTGATATTTGATGATGTCAAAGCTGTCGTAACCAGAGACAAGAAGTTTGCAGCTATTCCAAGGTTCATCCAGCTGGCACTAGATTCTAGATATTCGGCATTAAGGAAGACCAATGATACGCATGATACTAAGCCTATGGGCATTGAGGTGTTCCTGATGATTAATCCAAAGAAGAAACTCACTGATCAGGTACCATTTGGTAACAAGTTTGGTGAATTCGCTGAGATAGCAAGAGAGGAGGTTCCCGTACAAAGAAATGCAGTCATTGAAGAAGAGCACAATGTGCCTGCCTTTCAGAAGCCAGTTACTGAACTCACAGATAGTTCGGATTGGGAAGATTTTGATCTAGAAGACGTGCATATTGGTGCATTGAATTTTGAAGGTGAAGAGAACATTAATTATGACACATATCTGGATGACATTGATATTGAGGATGTTGAGACTAAGACTGCTGAGACTCCATTGATCAGAAAACGGAAAGCCACGGAGGATCCTCCCATCAGTGCTTCTGTTACAGATAATATGACTGAATCTGTGAAGATTGCTACACAACACTCTGAAGAACCTCCAAGTGACCCTAGAAGAAGAAGATTGGACCCTCGTGTGCCACCAGTAACTAGTTCCAGTACTGGTCAATCATCTTCACAACCCACAGCCCAAGACAAAGGAAAAGCGGTAGAAACACCTGAATACAGGTTGTAAAAGGAACTTAGAGAAGAAATTGAAAATCTGAAAGCCCAGAATGCAGCCCAAAGTGAGATTATTGGAGACTTAATTGATATCCAAAAGGTACACAATACTGATTTGGAGAATCAAAAGAAGATAAACCGAGAGTTTACCAGACAATTCAGAGATTTACACAAGCTGATCAGGCAGCTTAACTCTGACAAATCAAGCAGGTCAAACCCTGATCAAAATGAAAAGGGTGATCCAGGAAATAAAGAAGGTGGTTCAGGTGTAGGTGATTCCTTACAATCACCAGCATTTGACTTTGAAGCAGATATCCCTGAGGAATATAATCCAGTATTACCTGAAGCCTCTGTTGAAGATAAAGATACAAGGGATAGAGACTACATGACAGTACCTGCTTCCGAGTTTGACGGAGGTTGGGAGGCTCAGACTTTTGCTTATCCTCCTGAGAGGTATCTAATTCAGCTGGGAGAGCATTATCATGATAAGCGGGGAATTACTGCAGAAATCAAATCCTGGATGTTTGTGTAACACCTCAAAATTTTATGAAATTGTTACATTCACTAAAAATAAAAACAGCTCGAGTTAGATATACAGTTGGTATGATGTGTTTGAATTTTAAATTCCTATCGTAAATTGTTATTGTTAATATATTACTACATATTACAATTCACAACAATTTTTAATTATTTTAATAGGTTAGGATTATTTTAATAATTTAGTTAAATTATTTTAATGTTTTTAGTTGTTAAGCTAAATATTTTAATAGTTTTAATATATTAAATTAATCAAACAATATTTTAGTGGTTTTTATATATTTAATACTTTTTATTAAAAGATATTATGATTTTTTAAAAGTTTATTAATATAATAATATTTTGGATTTATTAGTTAATATTTATGATTTTTTTTATACACGTTATCATAGCGGTAACCTCTATTGCAATGGTTTTGTGTGTTCGCGTTATTCCAGTGGTAATCTCCATTTAGATTATTTAATTTTATAATTTTTTTACTTTTTATATTTTTGTGTTGGTTGTGTAATACGTAAACTTTTAAATGGTAAATATGATTTGGTTATAATTTTATAAGTGATTTCGGTCGTTCAATGTTTTCTTTTTTCGTTTTCCTCCACGTATCCTTAAAGCAATGCAATGGTTTGTGTGTTTGCGTTATCCCCACGTTTTTATAAGTGATTTTGGTCATTCATTGTTTTTTTTTTCGTTTTTCTCTACGTATCCTTAAAGCAATGCAATAGTTTTACGTGGTTGCGTTATCCTCACGTTAACCTCCATTGATCACCAATAATTTAAATTGTTGGTGGTGTAGCAGTTTAACTGTTTTATCTACCCATGTTATCCGAACGACTAAAACAACAAGAACACAACAAACGAGACCGTGTTGAGATGAACAAAGCCATGATCTTTTGTGAAGCTCACTCTATGTAAAACAAACAACAAGCTAAGTTAATAGAACTAACGCAACAACGTTACAATTTTGGTAACATCATAACGTCATTCTTAAACACCTCCACGCAACGCGCGGAGGGTTAAAATCTAGTATATATATAATTACGTATTATATTATACATATAATATAATAATAATATCCTAATTCTAATTCTATGAAAACTTAGAGTGCACGTGTGCACAGGTGTTTTACACAAATAAACAAAGAAAGTTTTAATTTTATATTTTCAATGTAAGCATATTATTCGTAGATCGGTCATACATATATATATATATATATATATATATATATATATATATTAATTAAGAAAATAAAAGTCTATGTTCCTTTTTTTGTTTGGAACGGTTAAACTATTACAAACTCCTATTCTAACCCCATAAATCACCAAATAACTGTCAATGTCTGGGTTTGAACCCAGGACCTCCAAATAACTGTCTATGTTCCTAGGTAGTATACGTGTGACTTGGTTATGTTCCTAGGTAGTACACATGTGAATTGGTGTGGGCAGTAAGAAAGGAGTTAATTACATTCTGACCATTATTCAGTGAATCGGTGGAATAAATATAGTATATAGATGAGATATCTACTATCTCATATAAGATAGAGACGTGAGTCATACAATTAAATATTAAGATATACCTTTTTGAGATAAGATTTTATGAACCGACTTATTAGAGGAGGTCATGAAAATTCCTATAAATAGACGTACTAGGGTTCTTTAAATTCATACCTTCTCAAAGTTAAGCAACTTTCTCAGAAAGTAAGGTACGTACGTTTTTATATTAAGACTTTTAAGTTTTACTATTAATATAGTTAGATTATAGAGTTAGATTATAATTAGAACTAATTTTAGAGTTCTCCTTTTTATTAGATAAAGCTACCAAGTGATTAACAAATTATAAAGGCTTCTTCTAAACAAGGTGAGTTGATACAGTCTTGATACACAATGTTTTATTAAACATTAACGTCTTGTATTATGCTTTTGCATTGTGTTGTAAGACATTATTTATATATAAATGTATATTTCGATATATATATATATATATATATATATATATATATATATATATATATATATATATATAGGGAGAGGATCATTTGAGAACTAATTGAGTTTGAGAACTAAAAAGAACTAATCTTAGCCACTAGTTTATATATATGGAAAACCCCCCATGAATTTGAATGCTCCCCCCTTGAAAATTAGTGGCCCAAATTGGTTCTCAAAAGTTCTCAAAAGAAAAAGTTCTCATTTGAACCTAACCCTATAT
>JBCNJP010000009.1:23553446-23640283 GCA_039602395.1 Deinandra increscens subsp. villosa
TAGTAACCCCTCTAAAGCTCCTGTAGTTAAAGGAGATGTTTTCGACACTTTCCAATGTCCGAAAACAGATGAAGAAAAGGAGCAAATGAGAATGATACCTTATGCGTCTGTAGTTGGTAGCATCATGTATGCTAAAGTCTGTACTCGTCCAGATATCGCTTACATTGCTGGCATGTTAGGCCGTTATCAAACTAATCCTGGCCATGATCACTAGACAGCAGCTAAGAAAGTTCTTAGATATCTGAATGGGACGAGAGACTACAAACTAACCTACAGAAGAAGTGATAATCTGGAATTAGTCGGATATTCTGATTCCGATTTTGCTAAATGCCAAGATGATAAGAAATCCACTTCAGGATACATCTTTATGTTAGCAGGCGGGCCCATTTCATGGAAGAGTCATAAACAACAGCTAACTTCAACATCCACTATGATGGCAGAATATATTGCTGTCTACAACGCAACCTGTCATGGAATGTTGCTTAGAAACCTAATCACTGGACTCAAAATTGTTAATTCCATTTCTAGACCATTGAAGCTTTATTGTGACAATTCAGCTGCCGTTACTTTCTCAAACAGTAATAGTTCGACTGGCGCTGGACTATATCTCGATACAAAGTATTTGTTCGTTCGTGAACGAGTTGCGGAAAATGTTCTTTGTATTGAGTATATAAGTACTAAGGATATGCTTGCGGATCCGATGACTAAGGGTCTCCCAACTAAAATATTCGAAGAACTTGTTTCGAGAATGGGCTTTACTAAAGACCTTAACTAGCATATCGTACTTCTTATTTTAATTTAATTTCCTCTTCCGTTTGATTTTGTCTCTAAATATGTTATGCATGCATTACTGACATATAGACAGTTTATTATAAATCAACGTTATGGGCTTATTTTGTGATTGATTCTGAATTTATGTTGAATTTTAGATTTGGGGTTGTAGTATGATTAATGGGGGTCTTGAGTTGGATAATCAACTCTATGACTGTATTTTTCTGCAGCAATTTTGGTTTAAAATTAAAATGAGTATTAAATTCTGATCAGACTTATCTAATACCTCATATAAATGATCATTCGGCCAAGTGGGAGAATGTAAGACATTATTTATATATAAATGTATATTTTGATATATATATATATATAAATATAATTATGTCCTTTAATCATTTATCTTAAATAATCAATTACGTATTTAACCCTATCTGGTATTATTTGATGGACGTAATTACCCTTATTAGATAGACTAGGGTTTCCCCTTGGGTGTATAAATATAGAGCTTATTGGAGAGATTAGGTTAATCACCACAACACAATATTCGACCTCTCTCTCTCTCTCTCAATTCGTGAACCCTCACGAATTCATCCCATCAATAGCATACACCCTAAAGGGGAACCAAGGCTATTACCAGGATGGATAATCTGACTGCTGCTGATCTCAACAAGTTCACTACAGGTAATATTTATTATTACTATCTGTATTTATTTACTAACGGTCTCAGGATTCGATCAACATGTGTTACATTCCGGCTTTATACATTGATATATTGGTACCATTCTATTCTGGGTGGGGCCCGTAGGTTTCCAGTAGCCTTGAGCGTAAGACTGAGTCAGATCGGATCTCAGCGGCCGTGCATAAGACTGGGGCAGGGTAATGTATGGGGTTTAACTCAATGGATGTTAACCATTGGGTAGGATATGTTGAATACATGCAAACAGGCCTACATAATCAAGACTAGTTTTATAAACACCAAGAAGAGTCTTTTTTATATCCACAACATTTCCGGCTGACGTGTTTTATGTTTTAAAAACGTGTATCACAGGTAATGAATAAAGGAATGGGTTATTAAGATATCAAGGCTTGAAGATATATTAGATTACTATATTGTTTACCTCTAGTTATTGTAACGACCTTTATGTTTGTAAATAAAGTACGACTTCCGCTGTTTAAGTCTGTATCAATCGGTCACTAGTAAGCCCCGTCCTAGGTGGGGTGTAACAGTTTGATAGAGAGAAGAACATGTTTGTTGTGCGAAGAAAGGGTCAATATCCATTGGATCACTACAAATGCTGGACCCAGTTTTACTCCTGGACAAATGTGGATCTGACTATGCTTTACAAGGCACCTTTTACAAATCCATCACAGAATGAACAAGCTAAGTATTTTTACAAGAAATTAGAAAATGCAGTGCGCAGCAAGTTCAAGAGATTTAAAGATTTTCCTCACAAGAAATCTTATGTTAAGAAGTACAGGGGAGTATTCAAGTGGGATGGAAAGAAAAGTATTTCTGGAAAGGAGGATGTTACTGGAAAGAAGTTTACAAATGTTCTGTATCCACCAACTGAGAAGACAAAACAATACCCCTGCCAATGAGACATCCTGAAGATTGTCTGCATGATTTCCAAACTTGGGCATATAGTGATTATTCTGGTGAAGCCAAAATTCTTTGCAAATCAAAGACGATGAGTGTCATGGAAGTTCATGATTTGATGAGGTTCCATAAGAAGGATATACTAGTACTGGCTAAGCATCAAATTGAGTGTAACAAAGAGACTGAAGAGTATGCCAAGTGCTATACTAGAGCTGTGGCTGAGATTGTGGCAAAGGAGCTGTGGTATGATCCGACAATAGTGCATCTGTCGAAGAAGTTCCGAATGTGAATGCTGTCTATTGCTAAAGCCTAGGGGAAGATTGTAGAGTCTAGAATTTGTGAGGCTTTTGCATTAGAATTACTTTTGGGCTAGTTTATTTGTAAATGGGTAAAAACATATTAGTGGGTTATGTGGGCTTGTGGATTGATCGTAAATAGGGCCTATGGATCAATTTTTTTTGTAGCTTGTTTAACAAGCATAAGCTTTCCTATATAAGGATAGCTAGACTAGGAGATTAGGGTTGGTTGCTGTTTTTGGTGTTTACGAAATTCTCTAAAGAGAATTTTGATTCTTGTGTTGCAATCAAGGGTGCTTATTCAAGTGTTTTCTTCTTGTGGTTTGTGTTTTTATCTCGTTCTTTATTGCATATTCATATTATCTTTCGATTAGACTTGAATCACCTATAATCACTGGATTCTGCATGGTGATTATAGACTTTGATATCGCGTGAGGGTTTGATTTGATCCTTACATCATGAGACAGAAATTTGAGATGAGTGATTAAGGGGAGATGAACTTTTTTTGGCATTACAAGTTAAACAAGATGAATCTGGGATTCTCATTCATCAAGCAAAATATGTGAATGAAATTCTAGAAAAGTATAAGATGCAGGACTCGAAGCCCATCTCTACTCCCATGGCATCCCGGCCTCTGCTGACAGCAGATGCAGATGGGGAACCCGTAAGTGAGTTTATGTATCGTTCAATGATCGGGTCACTCATGTACTTGACATCAAGCAGGCCAGATATCATGCACGCAGTGTGTGTGTGCACGCTACCAGGCTAATCCTAAACTCTCTCATTTAACTATTGTTAAACGTATTTTTAGTGATTATGGAGGTAGTGATCTTGACAGGAAATCTACAACTGGTGGATGTCAATATTTGGGAGACAGACTCATTTCATGGCAGAGCAAGAAGCAGCATACCGTTTCCTAGTCAACTGCAGAAGTTGAATATATGGCAGCTTCAGCTGGATGCTCACAGGTAGTGTGGATTCAGAATCAGCTCACTGACTACGTTATGGAATTTCTTAATATTCCAATTTTTTGTGATAACGCTGCTGCTCTGCAAATTGTCAAGAATCCTGTTCAACATTCTAAAACAAAGCACATAGATATCAAGGTACATTTCATCTGTGATTATTATGATAGGAAGTTGGTTCAACTCGAAAAGGTAAACTCCGATCAAAATGTTTCTGACCTTTTCACAAAACCCCTTCTTCGTCAAAATTTTGAAATATGTGTTGAAGGCCTGAGGATGATTCCCTTCGAGGAATGATCTGATCAAAACTGTTTGTACATAGTTTTGTTTTTTCTTTGGTATGATTTTCAATTTCCTTTGGTTTAGTTAATTAAAAAAAAGAGGTGTTTATATCTCAAAAGCCTCATAAAAACAGGGGAAGAAATGTTATAGTTTCAGAAAATCTGAAAATCTGTTTGAGATTTTTTGAAGTCTTTTGTGTCTGTCTTGAGTTGGTAGGAAGTGATATAAATGTCCAAGACAATCAGAGACTGACACGTGTAAAGCTGAAGTGAAAGATTGCTCAAAGATGATATGTCGGTAAGCTCAACCCAAAACTATGATCATCAGTGTAAGTGCAGTAAACTTTATTTCTATATATGTTTAGTTTCCCTTCCTAGTTTACATGGTTTAAAAAACTGAGCCCCAACAAAAATGGGTTGAGAGTGGTAACTACCTAGTATTCACTCTCTCACACGCCATGTTTTTGCTGTTATGACAACATCACAGAAAAGAAAAACAAAAAATGAAAAGAAAAAGAAAAGATAATAAAATAATTATTTAGTTTGGTCTTCTTTGCGTGCTTATGCAGCCGACCTGATCACCAACTGATGATTAACGAAATAAGTGGTAGTCATACCAGTGTTGCATGGTTCCTCAAGTCGGGGGTTTGTGAATCCTCAATAAACCCCGAGGTTGGGTAGGTTTTGCTATGAACAATTGGGTGTGAGGACGATTAAACATGACGGTAATATTGTACCATAATCAAGTATTTCATGACTGGATGTGAGTTTATGCGGTCAAATATACTGGCAATCGTCTAGAGCGTCGAGTAACGGAAGCTGAAAAGGGTTCCTCAGTCAAAGATAAGTCTGTATGATCCATGAAAATCATCAGCTTCAAGGCAAGTATATATTTAATCCCGGTATTAGGTTATATTTGTTTTTATGTTTTTATCTTTTTCAAAGTTTCTGACTGATTAAAATTTCAATTTTTTATGATCAAGATCAGGTTCTCGGGGTATGAGTCTGAGGGGAAGTTTTGTAACGCTCAAAAATTTCAAAATTAACACTTGTTCAAGTGATTTAACATTTAAATGAGGTTTGGGCACATTTGAAATGTTTCGAAAACATGAGGGGGCTTTATGAAAAATTTTCTCAACAAAACCTCCAAAACCCCTCATGTATGATCCCTCTTCTTTCCGAGTTTACGATCCCATCTTATTTCTCTCTGCGTTTACAATTCCGCCTCCAAAAACCGTAACCGCCGCCCCTATTTCGCCGGAAAATCGAATTCCGGCTGCCTTCATCCATTCTCGGTTGAAATCAAGTGCTTCATCGCGTTTGCCTTCCCATTCCGACCACAAAACACACTTCCATCAACTGTTTCCTCTTCGAATCTTTAGTTTTTTTATGTGTTTTCTTCACTCGGTTTACCATCTTCTTTTTCTTCGTTTTTCGTGGATTACTCAAGTTTAGAAGCCGTATTTGTGTTGGTAGCAGTTAAAAGGTAGTGTTTGATGTTTCTTTTGCACCAATGTCGGTTTTTGATGCGTTTTTTGAAGCTTTGCAGGTCCATCCATGGCGGATTCTACATTTACGATCGTTATGAGGAAGAAGACGACTGTTCGAGTTTACGATGTCGTTTACGATCTGTCTGTGTTCAGGATCGATGGCGTTCACGATCAGTCCGTGTTTACGATTGACCATGTTTACGATCCGATGACGTTTACGATCAGATGGCGTTCACGATTCCTTGTGTTTACGATGGATATTTACGATTGGACACATCGTTTTCGACTGGACTCATTTGATCTAATCGTAAACCCGAATTTGGATCGTAAACCCATTAAGAAGTCTGACTTAAAATCGTAAACGGCCACACTACTGGAGGTGTTTGGCCCACTACTTACAGAAATCATTCTTAGGAAAGAGAACAAGCTTCGATCAACTGAACAAGGTGCATGGCACAACATTTGTTGCACTTGCATTGGATTGGGAATACAACTTTTCGAAGATGATGCTCTAAGATTGGGTGGGAAATGCTGACTTGAGTGCTAGAGAACAATTTCTCATGACTCCAAGATTTGTACACATGGTGGTGATGAGGAAGTATCCAATGATACAAGAAAGGGTCGAGAAACTAGATATAAATTCATGGATGATGGTGTGTTTGGTCTACAAACTCAAGATAGAAAGGGAAAGAGCACTTTTCAAGGAAGGCTTGAGTGGGCTAAAAGAGGTGCTTTCCCTGAGGTTGCAAGGGAACAAGAACCAGAAGCAGATCCACAACCTGAAGAACTTGCGGCCACTTCGTTTGTTGCTAAAGATCATGATGTTTCAGTGGCTGTTCAGGGGGATCCAGAGAATATACCTTCAGGTGAGGAGAATGTGATGGATGATATTTTCCCAGAGGATGAAAATTTGGCAGATGACATTTATGGAGACCTGGAGCCAATCAGTAACAAAAGAACAAGGGATGACTTGAACTTTTCTTCAAGTAGTGGTTCAATCCCGCGAGAGTTGGATGATAATGTTGTTGATGATGATGTGTTTGCCGAACCTAATCCCGTGCCTGAACCCTCACCAACAAAGAAATCTGATCCAAGAACTATCCGGTTTGAGTTCCAGAAGACAAGCTCAAGCCTGATGGTGTTTGAATCATCAAGTGCAAATGATCAGAATGATGAGGTGTCTGAGCCTGCAAATGTTGAGAGCACATTTCAGGTTGATGATCAAGTTGATGTCCAAGAGCCAACTCCGACTCAAACTGAAAGTCCTTTTCTGAATGAACACAGCCTAGTTCGTGAGGAAAGGCAATTCTTTGATGTTGAAAGCTCGTTTGTTGAGCCAAGTTCCGTAAGGATAAATTTTTCTACTGAATCAAGCCAGACCCCAATCATTCCAAGTTTTCGTCCATATCAAACACTTGTTGGAGAAAGTTTTCAAACTAGTGATCTCCCTGTAGACCTTCGGATAAGTGCTGATCCTCAAATTAACTTTCGGTTATCTCAAAACAGGAAGAGAGAGGGAGAGATAAAAGAGCTTAAGGAAGAAAACAAGAGGTTGAAGGAGAAGGAGAGTAAGAATGAAGCAAGTATTGGATATTTGTATGCTGGGTTTCTTGAATTGAGGAAGAAGTTAGAAGAATTAAAGGGGACTGATAGCTCAAATGCTCAGGGGGACCCAGGCCAGAGTTCATCACAAGGTGCCCAAACTACTGAAGTAGTGCAAGAAGATGAGGGTGATGACTCCATAGAGATCTCTGATTATGTTCGAGGAGGAAGATTCATCTCAAAGGCACCGGAAAGTCATGACAATTGGTTCAAAGACTTCTTCCAAGGACCTCCCCCTAAGCTGTACTCAATTGATGTGGGAGAAAGTGAAATCGACAAAAGGGGGAGTCGTGAACCTATCCTGTGTTGGCATTATGATATAGAGAAGAAACTATTTGCCGTGATAAGAGATGGGTACAGTCCAGTCGAGTACTACAGAACACGGGGTCAATTTCACTCCTGGACAGAGATGGAGATGAGAAATTTGTTGAGGGCTCCTTTTATTAACAGATGGAGGAATTCACATGGAGACCTAGTTCGTGACAATCTGATGAGCCGTCTTGAAGAAAACTTTGCAAACTTTGATCTTAAGCAAACAATATGGGTTCAGACTAGAACTGGTCCTGTCACAAATGAGCCTGTTGGAGAAGTGAGGCGTCCTCCCACCAAAAGAACTCGAGCGATCAATATGCTCGAAGAGATTGAAGATGGTACACTTGTGAGAAATTTTGATAATTGGTTTTATGATCCAACAACTCATGAGGTGGTGGTTGTTTGCAAGAAGATGCGAGAATTTCGCTTCTATGATCCAGTCGATTTGCTGAGGTTTGGAGAACGTGATATCAAACTCCGGGCCACCCAACCTATTCTAGGTGATGAGCTTGATTATGAAAATGCTATAAGGGTGAGAATCTTTCATGGTACAGCAAATCGGATTGTGGAACGTGAATGGTGGTCAAGGAAGGAGTCTCACACCTTCCGATTTGATTTGCTTCTTCCTTAGACAGTCTAATGGTTCATGCCTAGGGGAAGATTGTTGGGCTATACATTATGAGGTATGAACATTAGATATGTGTGCTTGCATTGACTTGGGCTTAATGTGTTTACGATTGGGCTTCATGGACCGGTTTTGCTTCATGGGTTTATTATTCTAGCTAGGTTTTGTGTATGGGTAGTATAAATACCCTTTAGTTTATGATTGGGGCTAGCTTGGTGATTACGATTTTCTCTGGTTCATCTTTGTAATCCCGATCGCAAACACATATCAATAGAAGTTTAATTGTTTTTCATTCAAGATTTGATTGTTTTGCTTTGTCTTCATCTTACATCAAGTCTATTTCATCATCTTCTAGTCGAATTAATCACAAACAAGGTTTCCGCACTTGTTTGTGATAAAGATATCGTGAGCGATTGTTGTTTCGGGACCAACGGTCTTAATGATACGATTCCACACTTTGACATAAGTGGTTTTACTAACAAGGACACCCCCTTCCCTTCAAAGCTAACCATGCATCGACGAGTGTTCGTTTTAGTAATATCATCCAGGATATAGAAATACACTTTGACATGACCATCAACCAAAAGTCATTTTCATTTTTAAGTATCTAATGCTTAGGATTTTCTCTTTGTTATCCCTATAGATGGGCTAGAGCAACATATGTCACTGGTGGAGTATCGTACTATCCTTAAATATCGCCTCATGATCTTCCTACTTTCAGTTGATGAAAATGCCATGTTTGCCGCAAGTGTGTTTATATTCTTTGGGGAGCATGCGGTACATTGTAGAGAGCTTTTGGGGTTCAAGTACCGCAACGATTTAGTTAGTGATGTTTTATTTGACATTTTCAAGCGTGTCATGATTTCTTCTAAGACAGAAGCAGTCATGAATTTCTTGACTGACTCGTTGAAAGGAAGATCAACACTCAGACTAGCTAACATTTTGATCTTTGAATGGATGGAGAAAAACATACATGTGTGAGTTTAACATGGGTTTTCCCTCTTGTGGCTTAGGGTGCAGTGTTTTCACGACGGGTCATGTGCTTTAAGAGTTACTTCATGCAAAGTGGCCAAATACGATAATGTGTGTCTTGACAACCAACACGTGTTTATATCATTTGCATTTGATACCTTTAGTTTTATCGCACCTGAGGCCGTTGTCCGTTGAGCTACTTAGCATGGTCTAACGGGTCATGCACAGTAATTTTATGATATCAAGATCCATGAATTTAATTTTTAAACGTCTTAGTTTTGTTATCCATAAAAGATTAACATTGCAGTTTGCAGATCCTTTTCCGTATATTTCCATGTAATCTTTTAACTGTTTATTTGTTTCAATAAGATTGGTGATTATTTTTTGAAAAAGAAAAATGTTTTTCACTATTTTTGATAAAGTTATGAAAAAGAAAAATGTTTTTCTCTATTTTTGACAAAGTTATCTATTTATAAAAAGTTTCATGTTTAGGAAACAATAAATCAAACTTCAGTGTGTTGGCCGGATGAGCCAATTTTAACGGTTTGAACCAATTTTTTAAACTCGTTAGTTTTGTAATGAAGTTTTAAAATTCTAATGATTGATGATGAATATAATACACCTATATAACCGGTTTATGTTTCAAACTGTACACATAAACGCTTAAACCGAACCATGAATCGAACCATAAAAATCTCAGAGCCGTCTTGATCGACTTGCTTTGGAAAGCAGTGTTATTTCTTTTTGATTATACATTTTTATCATCTACTTCTACTAACTAATAAATGATTATAACACTTAGTTTTCTATTTTTTTGTGCTTCTTTTAATTTTCATCATATAGAATTGTTTTATCATTGATTTAATGTTAAAATATTATTTTTAATATATTATTATTTTATTATTTATGTAATTAAAATATCATATTCCTACTTCTCTTCGTTACTAACCATTTAATAATTTTTTTAGATAAGTTGAATTGTAATAATGTAAACTATGAGCTATTATTTTGTTGATGATAACTAGCTCGTATAGTCAGTTTGGCTAATATAATCCCAACTTAATTTTGAATACTGATTTTAACATAATCATTATATACACACACTTGATTTCGGAGACTCACGATGACGACTCTAAATAGAATGGAGAAACATACAAGCAAAAGAAGTGGAAATCAAGTGAGAATTGAGTTTAAATAGATGATGATTATGTTATTGGGATTACTGTTCACAATGAAAGTAACAGTTGAGATTGTTATTGACAAACTAATACTACGAGTTATTATCGATTAGGGATCATATTTTTAATTAATAAAACTAAATTCACATTTTCTGTTGTATTAAACCGGTGTATTATACATGTTTCTAACCTACTTAAAAAAAATTCGTGTGTTTACATGAACAGGGTGGAATAATACGTAAAAAACTACATTCCCTAATCAAAGATGAAGAAGGCGTACACTTCACCTCCGGAAGCGCGGCATCCGGTGGCGGGGTCCGCAAGGCATCGCAAGGGATGATCTCCTCCAAATTCTGCCTACACATCGCCGGAGACACTCCCTCGTCTAACCGACTGTTTGATGCGATCGCTAGTCATTGTGTTCCTGTGATAATTAGTGACGACATTGAGCTCCCATTTGAAGATGTTCTTGATTACACTAAATTTGCCATATTTGTTCCTGCATTAGATGCTCTTAGAAAAGGGTACCTCATGAAGGTTCTTAGGGGTGTTGGTAGACAAAAATGGATTGAGATGTGGGAGAGATTGAAGCAAATTGCACCACATTTTGAGTATGGGTATCCGTCACAGACCGGTGATGCTGTTGACATGATCTGGCATGCTGTTCGTCGGAAGATATGTTCTCTAAATGATAGCGGTGGTCGGAGGAGGAACAGATACCAGATGTCACAAAACTTTTTAAAATCCTAGATTACCTTTTGAATTGTATACTTAACTAGATATTGTAACGGTTGCCAGTGATTCAACTCATATTCACCTACTTTTGATAAACATATACAGCTGAAAGTTTAAATACAGAGTGTTAATTTCTATGCGAAGGGAGGAGAGCGCGACACGTGTTTGACGTATATTTATGCGGATAGGCATTATTGTCTTTTTTCACAAAGAGCGCGTTTTTTATGCGTAACGTTACCGGGTGAACCATATCTTTTTTTGCGTGATTTAATTTTTACGTTTCATATTAAATATTCGTCACTACAGTTTGCACTACGTCAAAAAGTGGCTTTAGCTATGGTTTTTTCGAAAACGCCTAGCCACGGTTTTAAAAAACGTGGTTAAAGGTAAGAAACACTAGTTTTAGCCACACATATTTTGTACCCGTGGCCAAATATATAGCCTTTAGACCATTTTAGCCACGTAATTTTTGTTTATGTGACAACAACAATCAGGTGTAGTGGCTTTAGCCACTGTTTTACAAGAAAATGTGGTAATTATTTGTCACACTTAAAAAAGAGTTGCGAAATGCACCAAACATGCATGGAATTTTTATAATTTTTTATTCATGTGACCAAAAAGGAATGCATGGTCACACTTAAATAATGTTGTGTGACAGAATAGTAGATTTTATTACTTAGTAAATTAAAAAAAAACAAAACTATTATATATATTGTTTTGGTCAAAAATTCACTTGGGAATCCTGTATGTCAAACTTAGATTGTGAGGTAGAGTGCTTAATGATCGAATGGGTAAGTAATCCAAGTTAGGATGGTGACACGATGATTTGGCGAGGAAAAGTCCAGAATCCTTCGAGTTGCCTCTGAGAATCCTGGATAAAAACCTCGGGAGCCGGCTGAAGAGCCGCCTCCTAGTCAATTTTATTGATAACGAAACGAAGAATTACAAGGGGTTGGAGGTTTGATCGATCAGAGCTAAGTGTTACAGTGTTTGCAGTGGTAATCGAACTTTGGTAAGTGTTATGTGTGTTCCTACTGATCGAATCCTCGTTTATATAACAAACTAACTACTAACTAACTATCCGGGATTCTCGGGATCTCTTCTCCCCATTTCTCTTGACCGTTGAAGGAGGTTCGACCCACTCTACCACGTGCAAGCTAGTTAAGACCGAGTCTTCAGGAGGTAGTTAAACTCATTAACGTTCCTGAAAACAAATAAAACACATGGCAAAAATAAGGGTTAGTTGATAATAAATATTCAGGATACCTGACTGGACGGGATTTCCAAACTGTAGCGAGATTCCTGATCTTATGTAGCTTTTCTGTGAGCATCCTGAAATGGACCCCTAACAATTGCCCCCGAATCTCGGCTGCCTGTGGATAAGATTTACAGCTGGCGAGATTCGTTTAAACCCAGAAGTTCACGGCGTGTAAACGGTAAAGTTGGTTGCTAATGGGACGTTTTTCACGGCTTCCCATTGATTAGATAGGTCTTTACTTTTCCTTTAAATATTAGCTAGTTTCCATAAGAATCCTTCACTCCTCATAATATCGAAACCCTTCGAGCTTCTTCACCGTCGCAGGTTAGTTTTCTCTTGTCACACCCTAGACTTTCGGGAACGGAGGCGTGTGACGTCATGAAATGATAGTCGTGGATACTTAGAACAATTAATAGTAAAACAATTGATAAACAAAACGTCATTTGGATTGTAGCGGAAATAGTGGTGAAATGACATTGTCTTACAATTAATAATAAAGATGGAAATAGTTCTTAAAAGTTAAGATAGTTCCTAAAATGCTTGAAAATATTAGGTGGATAAATCGGGACTATGACTCCATCAGCAGCAGGTCTGTTTATGAGTGATGGCCCCGTTTACACGTGCGGATACATCTAGTTACCTGAGAAAATCATGAGTTTTAAAGGGTCAACATAACGTTGGTGAGTTCACAGGTTTAAGACTCTACAAACAGTTTGTAAATGGTTTAAGATATACAAGATAATAATATGGTCACCGTGATGTAATGATTAGCAATGAACTTTGAATTTGAAACTAACAGATTTACCCACTCATAGCATCTTCCCTAAAGATACTGTAATGGAACAATAATAACTGGCGTGTACTACTCAACAAATGCAAAAGTCGGGATTGGAGCTACCAATCAAGTAGGGTTGTTAACCCAAATAGATCTATTCACTAGTTACCGTTTCGAACAGAACTAATCAAATTCAATTAATAGTGGGATTTGTGACAATTCGTTATGTAACGAAATGTACTCATTTGTAGGGTAAGTAAAGAATATTTAACCATACGGCAGAGTATAGTTCGACCAAGATATCAAGTATAAAACAGTTTAGTTCATGATTTTCTCCCCCAAAGTATTAAAACAATTTAAAAGAAAGGGGCCGTGAGACTCACCTCAAGCAAGGTGAAATGATAATGCACGTGATATGGGAAGTCCGGACGAAAGCACGTAACGTCCTAATAAGTATAGATAAACAAGTTGCATGTATAAGGTCTTTGATCATTGAGTAACGTTTCCGTCACCCAACGACACCGGTCAAGTCTTGATAATAATGTCCCGTTTGTATATTTAGGAAAAGTCCATCCGGTTAATATTTACTGTTCAAATAAATATAGTTTATAACTAGTATTTTTTAGGGAAAGTTTGAACATTTATGACTAGTCATTTTGAGTATAAAAATCTAAGTATTTAAGTCCAAATGATTGTTATAAATGAGAAGGTTATTAAATGTATTTTTACTACTTTTAGTAAAAATAAAATAAACTATTTTTGTGTTTTGGTGAATTAAATCCACCAACACATTAAGTCTTGGTCTTTGGTGACTTTCCTTTTTATAAAATGTGACATATTTTATAAATGATAAGTTTAAGAGATAAACTTTTGGTTAAGACTTTCCAAGAATCTTGGTTTTATAAAATGACTTTTATTTATAAAAGTTCCATGTCTTTTTACAAAGTTCTCATTAGTTAAGTTTTTAAAGATCAAGATATTATGTTTTAACTAGCTACCTAAGCCCTTTGTCCAAGTTTAAAGGTTACTAGTTAGTTTGTTAACATATGTTAAGCAAAATAAACATAAGTAAATATAGATCATCAACTAGCAAAGCTAGGACATTTATGTTCAAGGATCTTGAACAAATGCACTAAAAACTTAGTTGTTAGGACAAAACAACACAAATAACATAAATGTAAATGCAAGGAAAGTAAATAACAAGTATTTAAATTGCATGAAGGTAAAGAACAAGTAAGTAAACATAAATAGATCTTTGATAGTTAAAATGATCTAGGTTTCACATGATACTTCCATAAGGTTTCTCTAAATGTAAAACCCCAAGTGTTGGCTAGTTTAAGTTCTTCAAGAACACCAAGACTTGTTAGATCAAGTCACTTGTCTTATTCCACCCAAGTGTTGGTGATTAGAGGATTAGAGAAAGAATGGTTGGTCTAGACTCTTGAAGGACCAAGTGTCTTGCATAAAATAGAAAAAGAAAAGATAGGTTTTTCATATCAAGACTTGTTGGTGACTTTGGGTGAAAATAATATGGAAAAGGGGGTTCAAAAGACTCACAATGGGGAGTAGGAGATGAACCGAGATAAGAAGGAGAAGAGAGGAGGTGGTCCGGCGGTTGGATGGCGGCGGTGTGGTGGTCCGGCGGTGGCCGGCCGGTGGCTCCAAGGAGGAGGGGCGGTGGCCGGTTGGGACATGGGAGGAGGAGAGGGGAGGAATTCTCTAGTGAGTTTTTGGTTAGATGCAAGGTAAAAGTGAGACCCAAGTGTTCTATATATACTCAAAATTTTGTGTAATAACCCATGGTTAATCATCTTATGATAACTAACACACTCCACCCTTTTTTTTTATTAAAAATAATCAAGATAAATAAGTTGTAGGTTGTTTCCCTAGTTTTTATAAAAAGATGACAACTTTTATAAAGGATTTTTATAAAAGTTCAAGGGTTTTTATAAAAGGGTTAAGTCTAGATCACTAGTTAAAGAGTTTTGAGATTTTTATAAAACTACAAAGGTGATGGGTTTATTTTATAAAAATTGTGGGCTAAAAATCTATAAAAGTTTTGGGCTAATTTATTAAATCAAGTGGGCTAGGAGATGGGCCGAAAATCCACAAGAAAAAGGGATTTGGGCCGGTCGGTGTTGGGCCGAGAAGAGGACCGGATCGGGTCAGGCGGGCTGGGCGCGGCTGGGCCAGCCGGGTCGGACCAGGCTAGGCGGGCCACAGGTTTGGCTGATCGGGCGGGTGGGCTCGCGGTTTGGGTTAACGGGCCGCAAGGGGGGGGGTGTTTGAGTAATGGGCCGGTAAATGGGCCAGTAAACGGGGCGGGCTACGGGTCAACGGGTGGTACCGAAACGTTCGGAATGTTAACACGTGTATTCCTGTAAAGTTTGATGACCATTCGGGTTCGTATGCGAAAGTTGGGCTTACGAGGCCCAATAAGGGTTTTCGGTTAGTTAACGGGACTAACAGATTGAGGTTTGGTAATAGTATCCGGACAGAAAGGTTTGGATGGACAAGTCTTGATAAACCTTAGAGAGAAAATTCAAATTTTCTAAAAGTTTTGCCGTGACGAGAACGTCGTGACGATGTTAGCTAAGATATATAAAAAGTTAAATTTTTATATAAATTCTTGTTATTAAAATTCCATAGATCACTTAATGGATTTTCTTGATTTAAAAAAAAAAAGTTCAGACGATGGAACTACAAACTCGGAAAATTATTCTAAGGTTGGAATTAATATATATATATATATATGTACTATATATATATATATATATATATATGTACTAATATATATATATATATATATATATATAAATACGTAATTAACACATAATAACAATTAAGCACGTATAATTATTACTAATTAAAGTCAAAGTAATAAGGTTGACTTGGTTTTGTGCGAGGTGTTACATTCTCCCCCCGTTAGAAGAATTTCGTCCCGAAATTCAGTCTGGTCTATTGGCGGGTGCAACGTTCTCAAACAGTTGGGGATACTTTAGACGCATCTGGTCCTCGCGTTCCCAAGTGAATTCCGGACCTCGTCTTGAGTTCCAACGCACTTTGATGATGGGGATGCGGCTTCTTATAAGTCGTCTGACTTCTCGATCAAGTATCTCCGCGGGTTCCTCGACGAAATGAAGTGTTTCATCGACTTGGATCTCGTCGAGAGGAACGACAAGTGTTTCATCAGACAAACACTTCTTCAGGTTACAAATATGGAAAACATCATGCACACTACTTAGTTCGGGTGGCAGGAGTAATCTGTAAGCGACCGGTCCTATCCGTTCGAGGATCTCAAAGGGACCAATGTATCGAGGGTTTAACTTTCCTCGCTTACCGAAACGAATGACACCTTTCCAAGGTGCTACCTTCAACATCACACGATCACCGATTTGAAATTCTAAGGGTTTACGTCGATTGTCTGCATAACTCTTCTGATGGTCTCGGGCGGCTTAGAGACGTTCCTTGACTTGATGGATCTTCTCGGTAGTCTCAAATAGGATTTCAGGACCAGTGAGTTGACTATCTCCAACGTCAGTCCAACAAAGAGGGGATCTGCACTTACGTCCATAAAGTGCTTCGAATGGGGCGGCTTGAATGCTAGTGTGATAACTGTTGTTGTAAGAGAATTCTGCAAGAGGCAGGTGTTCATCCCAGTTACGTCCGAAATCGATCACACAAGCTTGTAGCATATCCTCAAGCGTTTGAATCGTCCTCTCACTTTGGCCATCCGTCTGAGGGTGGTAAGCGGTACTCATGTCAAGACGTGTCCCCAACGATTTCTGAAGTGATTGCTAAAACTTGGCGGTAAATCGACTATCGCGATCAGAGATGATAGAAGTAGGAACTCCATGTCATGAGACGACTTCCTTCAGATAAAGCTTAGTCCTTCACTCCATACTATTAGCTTCCTTAATAGGCAAGAAATGAGTAGATTTAGTCAGTCGATCAACAATCACCCAAATGGCGTCGCAGCCAGACCGGGCTTTTGGCAACTTCGTGATGAAGTCCATAGATATTCCTTCCCATTTCCATTGAGGGATCTCTGGTTGACTCAGCAAACCGGAGGGTTTCTGATGTTTCGCTTTGACCTTTGAGCAAGTTAGGCACTTGCTAACATAAGTAGCTATCTCGGCCTTCATGTTAGGCCACCAGAAATGTTCCTTCAAGTCATGATACATCTTTTCGGCTCCTGGGTGGATAGAATATCTATTCTTGTGGGCTTCATCGAGTACTAGCTTCCTTAAATCGCCATAGCTAGGTACCCATAACCTGTTCGTGAAATTTAGGGTTCCATCAGGTTTCTCCAACAATTGCTTCTCCATACCTCGCAAGCATTCATCCTTAAGGTTCTCTTCCTTGAGGGCTTCAATTTGGGCAACGCGGATTTGCGAACTGAGGTTCGAGCGTATTGTCATACTTAATGCTCTTACTCGGAGAGGTTTCACCCGTTCCTTCCTGCTTAAGGCATCGGCTACTACATTAGCCTTACCATGGTGATATCGAATCTCACATTCGTAATCATTAAGCAATTTAACCCAACGACGTTGCCTCATATTCAATTCCTTCTGATCAAAGATGTGCTAGAGACTTTTATGATCAGTGAATATGGTGCACTTTGTTCCATAAAGATAGTATCTCCAAATCTTGAGGGCGAAGACGACGGCTCCAAGCTCTAGATCGTGGGTTGTGTAGTTCTTCTCATGAATCTTCAATTGACGGGAGGCATAGGCGATGACTTTCTATCGTTTCATTAAGACGCAACCTAATCCTTGATGCGAAGCATCACAATAAACTACAAAATCATCGATTCCCTCTGGTAGGGATAAGATCGGTGCATCACAAAGCTTCTGCTTCAACTTCTGAAAGGCTTCTTCTGCTTTGGCATCCCAAATGAATTTCTTATCTTTCTGAGTCAATGCGGTCAGGGGTTGGGCTATCTTTGAGAAATTCTCAATGAATCGGCGATAATAGCTAGCGAGACCCAAGAATTGGCGTATCTCAGTCGGAGTAGTGGGAGTACTCCAGTCTTTGATAGCCTCAACTTTGGCTGGATCAACATGAATTCCCTGGTCGTTGATGACGTGACCCAAAAAGTGTACCTCGCGAATCCAAAAGTCACATTTGGAAAACTTCGCGTACAATTCTTCCTTCTTTAGCAATTCCAAGATAAGCCTCAAATGTTGTTCGTGTTCCTTCTTGCTTCGAGAGTATATGAGAATATCATCGATAAACACGATAACAAATTTATCTAGGTATGGTTTGCATACGCGGTTCATCAAATCCATGAACATAGCGGGTGCGTTAGTCAAACCAAAAGGCATAACGAGGAACTCGTATTGACCATAGCGCGTTCTGAACGCCGTCTTCGAAACATCTTCGTCTCTAACTCGTAGCTGATGATAACCGGATCTCAGGTCGATCTTGGAATAATAACTCGATCCTTGGAGTTGGTCGAACAAGTCGTCGATTCTCGGTAGCGGGTAGCGGTTCTTCACCGTTAACTTGTTCAACTCTCTGTAGTCGATACACTCCGAAGCGTTCCATCCTTCTTCTTCACAAACAAGACAGGAGCTCCCCACGCCGAGTGGCTTGAACGGATAAAGCCTTTATCTAACAACTCTTGCAGTTGACTAGATAATTCTTGCATTTTTGACGGTGCCAGGCGGTAGGGCGATCTGGCAACGGGGGCGGCTCCAGGCGTCAAGTCGATACGAAATTCCACATGTCGAGTTGGTGGTAAACCAGGCAAGTCTTCGGGGAAAACTTCTGGAAATTCGCAGACCGTAGGAACATCTTCGATGCGCTTCTCCCTGGGCTTCTTCTCCGTAACACGAGCTGGAATGGCATGACATCCTTTTCGAAGAAACTTACGAGCCTTCATACTCGATATGATATTTAGTGGGGTTCCACTCTTTTCGCCTTGTACGCTAAGAGTGTTGCTATCTGCGAGTGGTACGCGGACTATCTTCTTATGACAAACTATCTCGGCACGGTTCTTTGATAACCAATCCATTCCAATAACGATATCAAAGCTTCCTAGATCAACAGGCATAAGGTCGATGTGGAAAACATGTTCTGAGAGTTCGAGCGAGCAGTCTTGGTACATTTCTCCGGTTTCTATTAGGTCACCATTTGCTAATTCTACTGTGAACTTAGTGTCTAAGGCAACAGGGGCGATTCCTAGTAATTGGTTAAAATCGATAGACACAAAGCTTCTATCGGCACCAGTATCGAATAAAACAGAAGCAAATTGGTTGTTAAGTAGAAACGTACCAGTCACGGTGTTTGGAACGCGACGTGCTTCCCCAGCGTTAATCACAAAAACTCTGCCTTTCGCCTGATTCTGATCCTTCGGCCTTGGGGCAGTCCTTTTTTAGGTGACCAGTAACACCACAACCAAAACACGCACGATTTGGGCAATCGCGAGTGATGTGACCCTTGGTCTTGCAGTGGCCACAATAAACGTTTCTACAGTCAAGGGTGTGGTGGAGGTTGCACTTGTTGCACAGAGGTGCATTACCGGTGTAGCCTATCTTCTTCGGTGCTTGAGCATGTGCAGTAGCAGCAAAAACTTTAGCCGGTTCGGGTCATTTGGCAGGGGCCTTTTCAGGGTTCATGTCTGGCTTATTCTTCCAGAAACTACGCTTCCTTTTGTTGTCCGGCTTCATTCCAGATGAGGTGGCTGCACCGACCTCGGGAATCTTGACTTCAGAATTCTTCTTGGCAAATGTCACACCTTGTCGTGTGGCCTGATAGACTAAGCTGTGAGCAAGACGCGCAGCTTCCTGAAAAGTGGCAGGGTTCGAAGAAAGAACATTCCCTTGAATGTGAGGTGCGAGACCCCAAATGTATCTCTCTATCTTCTTGTACGGGGGAGTGACCATGGTCGAACAAAGATGCGCGAGTTCGCGGAATCGCTTCGTGTAACCAGCGATGTCAGAACCGTTCATTGCCAAACTCCAGAATTCAGCTTCCAATCTCTGCAATTCTTCTCTCGGGCAGTATTCGTCACACAGGAGTTGTTTAAGCTCATCCCAAGTCATAGCGTAAGCCAGGTCTGTTCCCATGGCGTTAGCGTGAGAATTCCACCAAGTTAGCGCGCCATCAGTAAAAGTGCAAGTAGAGTACTTAACCATGGAGCCAGCGGGGCAGTTGCTAATGCGAAAAACAGATTCCGTCCGTTCAAACCAATGAATCAAACCCACGGCACCTTCCGTGCCCTTGAAGTTAGTGGGTTTGCAGTTCATAAAGTCCTTGTATGAACAGTCGCGGGGACCTGCAATGTTAAAACGTTTGAATACAATTTGGAGAAATTGTAGTCTGGATGTTTTCTAACATTGAGATCGTTAAACCTTACCATGTGCTGGATTGTTATTTTGTCTGTCGTGATCCCGTTGAGTTTCGCTTGCAGCAACAGCTTCAGCAACTCGTTGAGTGATTAGAGCCTCAATGTCGGCATCACTCATTGGTTGGTTGGGCGATGTGTTCCTGGTACCACGTCTAGGAGGCATGTTTCTTCTTTACGTTTCAATGACAACATAAGGAAAACAAACGGTTTAGACCATATGAGGATGGGGTTATTGCAAGCTCAAGAATAACAACCATGACATACATTTAGTACCAGAGCAAGTAACACAAGTAAATAACTCAATCACTCAACACGATAAGCAAAACTATAAGTTACATTCCATACCACCATATTAGTTATAAATCATACAAAAGGGGTTAAGTTAAAGTAAGTACATAACTAGCTAATGGGAGTGCAATCCCAACAAAATATTACTTCATCATGATTTACTAATAAGATGGCGGGTCAACAGGGTAGGTCAAATCTGAAGCATCCTAAAAACGGGGGCCTGGGGGTAGGGCAAGTGTGCCATTTTATGAAAGTAGCGTTAGAACAAGTAAGTATATAAACATTTAAGGTAAACAAATCTAATGCAAGTTATGAAATAAACACTTAAGCATAAATCATAATAAATGTTACCACTTGAGTTGGCCTTGCGTGCAAACGGTACCTTCAGAGCGGGTTATAGTCCAGGTTTTGTTTTCGTTTTTATTTATGAAATCTAGTTCTCTATAACCACGGCTCTAATACCAATCTGTCACACCCTAGACTTTCGGGAACGGAGGCGTGTGACGTCATGAAATCATAGTCGTGGATACTTAGAACAATTAATAAACAAAATGTCATTTGGATTGCAGCGGGAATAGTGGTGAAATGACATTGTCTTACAATTAATAATAAAGATGAAAATAGTTCTTAAAAGTTAAGATTATTAATTTTTTTTTTAGAACGGCGATGTTGGTCACGATGGGTTAGGACATCGCGCACCTATCCTACCTTCGTAGAGGAGGAGATAAGGGTCCACCCCACAGTCAGCCAGACATGAGTGTCCTAACCGTGCCTCAGCTGGGGTCGTGTGGGGCATATGGACGTTCCCCGGGAAAACCATGAGACTGTCTAGCATGCCCACATGGGACCTACGTTGAAACCCGTAGGTTTCAACCCAAGCTTAGACAGTTGCAAGCCTCCACAATAGCAGAACTATCTGGAGTAACTTGCGAGCTGGGTAAAACCGGTCGGCATCATGACTCGAACCAAGGTTTCCCTTGGTCATCAATCATTTGCCAACAGTGAGGTTTGAACCTGGGTTTCCCCAAAGTCCAAACAACACCGGTACCATTGAGACAATGCTACAATGGTTCTTAAAAGTTAAGATAGTTCCTAAAATTCTTGAAAATATTAGGTGGATAAATCGGGACTATGACTCCATCAGTAGTAGGTCCGTTTATGAGTGATGGCCTCGTTTGCACGTGCGGATACATCTAGTTACCTGAGAAAATCATGAGTTTTAAATGGTCAACATAACGTTGGTGAGTTCACAGGTTAAGACTCTACAAACAGTTTGTAAATGGTTTAAGATATACAAGATAATAATATGGTCACCGTGATGTAATGATTAGCAATGAACTTTGAATTTGAAACTAACAGATTTACCCACTTATAGCTTCTTCCCTAAAGATACTGCAATGGAACAATAATAACTGGCGTGTACTACTCGACAAATGCACACGTCGGGATTGGAGCTACCAATCAAGTAGGGTTGTTAACCCAAATAGATCTATTCACTAGTTACCGTTTCGAACAGAACTAATCAAATTCAATTAATAGTGGGATTTGTGACAATTCGTTATGTAACGAAATGTACTCATTTGTAGGGTAAGTAAAGAACATTTAATCATACGGCAGAGTACAGTTCGACCAAGATATCAAGTATAAAACAATTTAGTTCATGATTTTCTCCCCCAAAGTATTAAAACAATTTAAAAAGAAAGGGGCCGTGAGACTCACCTCAAGCAAGGTGAAATGATAATGCACATGATATGGGAAGTCCGGACGAAAGCACGTAACGTCCTAATAAGTATAGATAAACAAGTTTCATGTATAAGGTCTTTGATCATTGAGTAACGTTTCCGTCACCCAACAACACCGGTCAAGTCTTGATAATAATGTCCCGTTTGTATATTTAGGAAAAGTCCATCCGGTTAATATTTACTGTTCAAATAAATATATAAAGTCAAGTTTATATTTACGTCCAAATATATATGAGAATTTAAATAAAACAATTTGATGGCGTTTAATAATTGTAAACAATAACTTCTCAAGTTAAAAAGATTACTTGGAAAGTTTCATAAATATTTTAAGACAAAATATTTATTTATAATTTTCAGAGATCGTAGTCACCGGTTTAAGTTTGTAAAATAGTTTTTAATGCATTTGGACTTTTTTACAAGTTCAAGATTTTGTTATTATATTTCCCTAAAGTCGTTTATAAGTTTAGAAATATTTTCTTGGTTGGTTTTAAATAACATTACCAAAACTACATTTTCTCATAGCGTAGTTAACCGTTTTGATCCCGGTTTTCTCCCTAAGCGACGTTTCAACGTTTAGATCACTTTGGTTCATTTAGAAACTTGAAAATATTTTAAAAATTGTCAACGGGGTCAGATCTGATCCGTGGACTTATTTCCATGATATTTATGTCTTAAAACATGTTATAACTTATAAAAATCATCTAGTTTATAACTAGTCTTTTTAGGGAAAGTTTGAACATTTATGACTAGTCATTTTGAGTATAAAAATCTAAGTATTTAAGTCCAAATGATTGTTATAAATGAGAAGGTTATTAAATGTATTTTTACTAGTTTTAGTAAAAATAAAATAAACTATTTTTGTGTTTTGGTGAATTAAATCCACCAACACATTAAATCTTGGTCTTTGGTGACTTTCCTTTTTATAAAATGTGACATATTTTATAAATGATAAGTTTATGAGATAAACTTTTGGTTAAGACTTTCCAAGAATCTTTGTTTTATAAAATGACTTTTATTTATAAAAGTTCCATGTCTTTTTACAAAGTTTCTCATTAGTTAAGTTTTTAAAGATCAAGATATTATGTTTTAACTAGCTACCTAAGCCCTTTGTCCAAGTTTAAAGGTTACTAGTTAGTTTGTTAACATATGTTAAGCAAAATAAACATAAGTAAATATAGATCATCAACTAGCAAAGCTAGGACATTTATGTTCAAGGATCTTGAACAAATGCACTAAAAACTTAGTTGTTAGGACAAAACAACATAAATAACATAAATGTAAATGCAAGGAAAGTAAATAACAAGTATTTAAATTGCATGAAGGTAAAGAACAAGTAACTAAACATAAATAGATCTTTGATGGTTAAAATGATCTAGGTTTCACATGATACTTCCATAAGGTTTCTCTAAATGTAAAACCCCAAGTGTTGGCTAGTTTAAGTTCTTCAAGAACACCAAGAGTTGTTAGATCAAGTCACTTGTATTATTCCACCCAAGTGTTGGTGATTAGAGGATTAGAGAAAGAATGGTTGGTCTAGACTCTTGAAGGACCAAGTGTCTTGCATAAAATAGAAAAAGAAAAGATAGGTTTTTCATATCAAGACTTGTTGGTGACTTTGGGTGAAAATCATATGGAAAAGGGGGTTCAAAAGACTCACAATGGGGAGTAGGAGATGAACCGAGATAAGAAGGAGAAGAGAGGAGGTGGTCCGGCGGTTGGATGGCGGCGGTGGGGTGGTCCGGGGGTGGCCGGCTGGCGGCTCCAAGGAGGAGGGGCGGTGGCCGGTTGGGACAAGGGAGGAGGAGAGGGGAGGAATTCTCTAGTGAGTTTTTGGTTAGGTGCAAGGTAAAAGTGAGACCCAAGTGTTCTATATGTACTCAAAATTTTGTGTAATAACCCATGGTTAATCATCTTATGATAACTAACACACTCCACCCTTTTTTTGATTAAAAATAATCAAGATAAATAAGTTGTAGGTTGTTTCTCTAGTTTTTATAAAAAAATGACAACTTATATAAATGATTTTTATAAAAGTTCAAGGGTTTTTATAAAAGGGTTAAGTCTAGATCACTAGTTAAAGAGTTTTGAGATTTATATAAAACTACAAAGGTGATGGGTTTATTTTATAAAAATTGTGGGCTAAAAATCTATAAAAGTTTTGGGCTAATTTATTAAATCAAGTGGGCTAGGAGATGGGCCGAAAATCCACAAGAAAAAGGGATTTGGGCCGGTTCGGTGTTGGGCCGAGAAGAGGACCGGATCGGGTCAGGCGGGCTGGGCCAGCCGGGTCGGACCGGGCTGGGCGGGCCACGGGTGGGGCTGATCGGGCGGGTGGGCTCGCAAGTTGGGTTAACGGGCCGCAAGGGGGCGGGTGTTTGGGTAATGGGCCGGTAAATGGGCCGCTAAACGGGGCGGGCTACGGGTCAACGGGTGGTGCCGAAACGTTCTGAATGTTAACACCAGTATTCGTGTAAAGTTTGATGACCATTCGGGTTCGTATGCGAAAGTTGGGCTTACGAGGCCCAATAAGGGTTTTCGGTTAGTTAACGGGACTAACGGATTGAGGTTTGGTAAAAGTATCCGGACAGAAAGGTTTAGATGGACAAGTCTTGATAAACCTTAAAGAGAAAATTCAAATTTTCTAAAAGTTTTGTCGTGACGAGAACGTCGTGACGATGTTAGCTAAGATATATAAAAAGTTAAATTTTTATATAAATTCTTGTTATTAAAATTCCATATATCACTTAATGGATTTTCTTGATTTTTTAAAAAAGAAGTTCGGACGATGGAACTACAAACTCGGGAAATTATTCTAAGGTTGGAATTAATATATATATATATATATATATGTACTAATATATATATATATATATATATATAAATAAACACGTAATTAACACATAATAACAATTAAGCACGTATTAATTATTACTAATTAAAGTCAAAGTAATAAGGTTGACCTGGTTTTGTGCGAGGTGTTATATCTCTCTTCCGATCTTCTTCTTCTTTTTGCTTTTCATAACCCCGTCAATGGAGAAGAAAAATACTCGTTCCGTCGCTTCTTCTTCCTCGACGGACATCGAGGATTTCGTCGATCAAGGGATTCTTCCTTACAATGAGGAAGAAACCTGCAATTTCTCTAACGGCGATATCCGGCTGTTGAAGGAGTCCGGCCTTTTTCCGCGATCGGCGGTCATCCGGAGGTTCGATTCCCGGTTGAAAGCCGATTGCATGTCCACAACCTGGGTTTGCTTTCTCTACTACCCTTTTCTTCCCGGAATGTCCTACCCTTTTCCGGCCATTATAAACGAGTTCTTCAAAATCACCGGCCTCTCCTACTCCCAGACAATGCCGATGGTAAGGAGGATTCTTTTCTCCCTTGACAACTTGAACAATTCCCGGAAGCTTGAGATGGGGATTCCTGAAGTTTGTGCTGCCTACAACTTGAGAACCCACGGGTTCAGTCGCTTCGTCCTTCAAGCCCGTTCTTCCAATTCCCAATTGATTCCTCGTGCGTCACACAATGACCACGACTGGAAAAGAAAATTCTTCTTCGTCAAATGTGAATCCATCGTTGGTGGTGATTTATTGCCGATGAAGTGGGTTTTGAAGGGTAGGAAACCGATTCACACACTGTATTTGAATTTCTTTGAATGTTTCTAATGAGTTTTTCATGTTTCTTGCAGCTCCCAAATTTTCTGATCTTGTTGAAGTGACCGATAAAGCTGTAGAGAAGACTGCCTCTTTCCTGGAAATCCTACCTGCTGAGAGAACCTTCGCCATCGAGAGTGCCAACAGCGAGCAAAGCTTCTCAATTGACCACTCAGAAGCCGTCATGTCTGGTACGTATTTGAGCTTCTCAAGTATATGTTTTTAATTGAGCTTCCTAGTTCTGACCGCTTTCTTTCTTTCATGCCAACAGCTCCCAAGCCTGCAACTGGATTCTCCCTGGACGACCTGACTTCCTACCTGGATGTGAAGGGGGAGAAGCCTGAGCCCCAGAGAAGCATCCGGCCTCCCGTTACCAGGGCCAAAACAGCTTCCTCCAGCAAGAAGAGGAAGAGCTCGGAGGGTACTGTGTTCTTGGAGAGCTTTGATGGACTGAGCCCCGCGGAGACTAGCAACAAGCTTCTGAGCGTGTACACAACGACAAAACTGGTAAGTGTAAACATAGGATTCTCATACCTTAGCGGCATCCGACAAACGGCTGAGATTCCTAATTGATTTCACTGTCTCTCTTTCACAGGGCATCGAGCAGCTTAACGCTGCGTGCATTGAGGCTGAGACCAGGCTGGAGGTGGTCCAAAAGAAGCTTGATGAGGCAAGGGACACCATCCGCATCCAAGGGGAGATAGCTGAGGGCAAAACCCGCCATAATGAGCACAAGATAAGGGAGCAGGAGCTGAGGTTCCAGGTGGTTGCGCAGAAGGAGGATGCTATCTCGAAGCAGTCGACTGCTCGCAGCGTGCTCCAGGAAATGCTGAAGATGGCAGCAGAAGCTCATGCCGAGGGGTTCACTTGCTCAAAATGGACGGTGGATACCTGGAAGCTATCCTTGGAGAAGCTGGAGAAGGCTGGGAAGCCGGCCAGTGAGGATGAGCCGCCTGTGACTGAAGCTGCTGGTGCCGATGCGGGTGAAAAGGGGAAGTCTGGAGAGAAGGCAGACGAAGAAGATGCTGGCGGGAAGCTGGAGGTTCCCGAGAAGGCGATGGGCGATGAAGATAATGCAACGGTCTGAGCCCTCTTTTTTAGTCTGTAGTTCGTTTTTCTGGTGGTCTGGATGTCTTCAAACAATTACTTTTCCTTGTCTTTGCTGAAACAATACTAGAACAAGTAACAACAATGGTTGGGGAGGGATCCTCTGAGCTTTTGACCTCTGAGCTTCCCAAGGGGAGGGATCCTAAGGTTTTCAGGACGAACCTTGGGGAGCTCAAATCCCGTTTGAATATGTTGATAATATGACTGTGTTTTGATTACTTCGAATGTGTTTTGTATTTACTTTACATATTTCCAGAAATTTGAAACATAGTTAGTAACAAAAATTCATATAAGTCAATCATCAATTTCGTAGTGAAGTTTAAAATTTTCATAGGATTAAGGTCAATTAAATCAAACAAACATAATATTCTGACCTTTAGAATCTTCCTTAGACAATAATCTCTATATAGTCAAGAATCCTATCAGGAATCCTATCAGGAATCCTCACAGGAATCCTAACAGGTTACCTTATGGGATTTTAGACCGTTGCTTTCAGGATTCTGACAAGAATCCCATTCATGTTGGAACTTGTGATCTTGGGAAGACCTTTCCTCAGGAATCCTGATCAGAAAATAGAAGGATCTTTTCATCATATAGCTTCAGAATCCTAACAGGAATCCTGACCAAGTACAACCTTTTGAGCATTCTACCTTTAAACCTGTAAGGCAAAATAAAAAGGATCCTGGTATAAAACCAAGGATGAAGTTATTAACATACTGGGGTTACACCCGGGATTCTTGGGACTAAGCCAAAACTGGGGACAAGCCCGATAAACTGGGGACAAGCCCATACATAAGTGACATGTAAATGCCAAAACCTTAGATAATTCGTGAGGATAGCACGTCTGCTATTACTTGGGAATCCGCCCACTGGCGAATAACAAGCGCTCCTGGCGATTCTTAGAAAAGGTGGAAACCTTTTAAACCTTAGTTAACACGTAAGCGTTAAAAACCTTGAGAATCCTCCCAGCAGCCTCCAGTGACAAGATTGCCAGCCACCCGTTAGAATAGACTGGTCCGGCCACCTTGAGCATACTAGGTGGATAACGTGCGCTCCTGGCGAGGGCCATGCGCTACTGGCGATTACCCAAATGTAGGAGAGGAGTCAGCCCCTCAAACCTTCGAAGGTATGCGGGATTACCTTAAGCGTAGAAGAGGTGATCAGCCTCTAACTGGGGATATACCAAAAAATGCTTCAGTTAGGATTCTCAAAATCTGCAAAACACTCAACACTCGGTGAGGGGTGGGTGTTCGCTTAGCTAACACCACTCCCTTACCTTCCCACTTGGGTGCTAACTTCCCATTAGCAGGATTAGTGGTATTCTGAAAAGCTTTCCTCAAGACCAAGTCACCCACTTGGAATCTTCTCAGCCTAGTATTCTTGTTATAGGATTTTGCTATCCGCTGCTGGTAAGACGCCATCCGGATTCTGGCCATGTCTCTGAGCTCCTCAACTGTTTCGAGATCCTGAAGAACATTCTGATCGTTGGTTTCAGGATCCTGGCAGCTGACTCTGGCTGTTGGAAGTACCATTCCTGTAGGGATTACAGCTTCTGCCCCAAACACTAATGAGAATGGCGTTTGGCCAGTAGCATTCTTAGGTGTGGTTCTATCCGCCCAAAGGACAAATGGCAGCTCCTCAGCCCACTTTCCTTTCTTGGAACCCAGCTTCTTCTTGAGATTGTTGATTATGATTTTGTTACTGGATTCTGCCTGTCCATTAGCTTGAGGGTGGACAGGCGTTGAAGTGATCATCTTAATGCCCCAGCTTTCACAAAAGCTTGTAGTTCTCTTGCCGATAAACTGGGAGCCATTGTCGCATATGATTTCCGCTGGAATCCCAAATCTGGTGAGGATATTCCTTTTGATAAATGATATAACCTCTTTTTCTCTCACTTGTACTTAGGCTTCTGCTTCGATCCATTTGGAGAAGTAATCTGTCATGGCAAGCATAAACACCTTTCCTCCAGGAGCTTTGGGCAGCTTACCCACAATATCCATGCCCCACTTCATGAATGGCCATGGGGATACTATAGGATGCAGATGCTTAGCCGGTTGGTGGAGGATATTTCCATGCCTTTGACAAGCGTCACATTTCTGCGAGAAGCTTGCGGCATCCTTCTTTATGGTTGGCCAATAATATCTGAATCTGAGGACCTTCGAGAACAGCGCCCTGCCCCTAGTATGGTTCCCACAATCTCCACTATGGATGTCTTTAAGCACCTCAAGAGCTTCCGACTTTTCCAGGGACCTCAAATAGATACCTGCAAGAGATCTTCTATATAGGATATCATTAATAATAGTATAGGGTACTACCTTTATGCGAAAAGCTCTGGGGTTTTCACCCTTGGGAATCTCCCCATCTCTGAGATATTTCCTGATTGGGTAAGTCCAGGATTCCTGAGTATTCTCGGGATCTTCAACGTCTGCTCCTGTGTTGTGGTCGACAACCTGAGCTTCCTGTCAATCTATCGCCGGCGTCAAGATGTGAGTTATTGGAATCTTGACATCCTCAGGGATCCTGAGAAATGAAGCCAAATTCGCCAAAGCGTCGGCTTTCGCATTATCTTCTCTTGGGACCTGCGAAATGTAAAAATTTTCGAAAAATAGAGATAGTTTTTTAACAATTTCAAGATACTTGATCAGATTCTCCCCTCTCACTACATAAGAGCCATTAAATTGGTTAGTCAGTAGAAGGGAATCAACGAATACTTGAATGGACAGGATTCCCATATCTCTAGCCAGTTGCAGTCCAGCAATCAAGGCTTCGTACTCGGCCTCGTTGTTGGTATTATGTCCCCTTTTGGCGATTTTAGCAGGATTCCCTGTCCAGTTCCTCTGACATTTGAGGAGCCATCAGTGAAGAGAATCCAATCTTCTTTGAGCTTCTCAAGCTTTTGGACTTCTTTTTTAGCTTTCGGTTCTATGTCGCTGCTGAAATCCGCCACAAGTTCAGCTAATGCTTGGGATTTGATTGTAGTTCTTGGTTCATATTTGATGTCGTAGGCACTCAACTTGACTGCCTATTTGGCCATCCTGCCTGACATCTCCGGCTTCCTGAGAACTAACTTAATAGGATAGTTAGACATTATAATTATAGTATGCGTTTCAAAATAATGTCTAAGTTCAGTGGAAGCCATTATAAGAGATAAAATTAACTTCTCAAGATAGGAATACCTGGATTCTGCATCTAGCAGAGTTTTACTTACATAATAGACCGGATGCTGCTGACCTTGGTGGTTTTTTACTAAGACAGCACTTACTGAGCTTCCGGATACAGCGAGATATAAGTATAGTGGCTCCCCATCTTCTGGTTTCATCAGGAGTGGAGCTTCTGATAGGTACTCTTTTAGGCTTCTCAGCGCTTCTTCATGTCTATCAGTCCACTCGAAATTCCTGTTCTTTCTCAGAACTTCGTAAAAGTCTTTGCTTTTCTCTGAGGATCTCGATATAAACCTGTTGAGTGCTGCAATCCTTCCTGTCAATCTTTGAACTTCCTTTATGTTTGAAGGGGATTTTAGGTTGAGGATTGCTTTAATCTGCTCAGTGTTTGCTTCGATTCCCCTTTCGGTCACCATGTAACCCAAGAACTTCCCAGCTCGCACCCCAAAGTGGCACTTGGAGGGGTTGAGCTTCATATTGTAGTGGTCAAGGATGTCGAAAGCGGTTTTGAGATCCCTGACATGGTCTTTGGCCTTTTTAGATTTCACAACCATGTTATCAATGTAAACCTCCATCGTGTCCCCTAGTTGTTCCTTGAACATCATGTTGACGAGCCTCTGGTAGGTGGCACCTGCATTACGTAAACCAAAAGGCATAGCAGTGTAACAATATATACCTGTTGGGGTTATGAAGGCCGTATGCTCCTGATCTAAGGGTTCCACTTGGATTTTTTGGAATCCTGACGAGGCGTCCATAAAGGTGAGCATCTCATGTCCTGCTGTGGCATCCACCATTGCGTCTATGTGGGTGTTGAGGGTGTATTTTCAGGATGCTCGCAGGAAGCTCACGCAGTGCAGGAATCCTATTATCGTCTGGGAATCCCATTTATCCAGGTATCCTGATTTATATATTTTTAACTAACCCTCATATTTGCCACGTGTTTATTTGACCAGGTTTCGACGAAGTCATCAACTACCTCCGAAACTCACGCTCCAGCTAAAGAAGATCGTGGACTTAGTGAACGAAGAGGCCCTTAACGGTCGAATTAGTTGGATAGTAGGATCCCGGGAATCCCGGAAAGTTTGTTACCATTGTATTCGTTATATAAATCGGGGAATCGATCAATAGGAACACACACAACTCCTTCACGCTTTAGCTCTGATAGCATACGATCTCTGTAACACTTAGCTTGATCGATTACACCTCCAAAATACTTGTAATTTTCAGTTTCTTATCAATAAAATTGTGAGGAAGCAGGCTCTTCAGGCCGACTCCCGAGGTTTTTTTGCTAGGATTCCTAGAGACAACTCGAAGAATCCTGGATTTTTCCCTCGTTACATCCTTGTGTTCAGTTTTACATTTCAAGCATATTGACATGCACACTACCTCACATTCTAAGTTTGGAATACAAAATTCCTTTGTGAATTTTTGACCAAAACAGTTTGGCGCCCACCGTGGGGCAAGTGGTGCTTAATCTTACCAAAATCCTATATTTCATTCACTTCATTTGATCTCCGATCCCAAAGATGTCAAACCCGCAAAAAACTGTCTCGGCCTCTACATCGTCCTCCATTCCTCCTCTTCCTTCCATTCTAGGAAGCCAGAAGAAGACTAATGACCGTCAGAAGAAAGTGGACGAGCAGCCGAGAAAAACTGATTATCCTGTCTTCACAGGATCCCAGGTTCAATCTATTGATCCTGTTATTACTAACAATAATTTGTTTTCCTTGATTAAGCAGGTGAAAAATCAAATGGATCAGCAAGAAAAGACCAATCAAGCAGTGATGAAGGAGATCGAGCAGCTTAAGAAGTCTAAGAAACCTGTGGAGGAACAAAGTCCTCTGTTTCCCAGGCATCTTGACTTCAATGCTTCAGGATCCTCAGATCTGTCTCGCTACAATTACAAATCAGAATCAAGCTTTACTACAGCCCCTACAATGACTTCTCAGGCCGCTGGATATGTAGAGAGTACTGCTAGATTCTCAGGAGCTGTCCCACCAGAATCCTCACAGTCACGCTACAAGGGTCCTTGGATTCCACCACTCTTGGGAACCTCAGCTTCGCCGTCTCAAGGATATCCTTTTTCTGCTGCGAACCCAAGCCAGAATCCCCAAGGATATCAATACTCTAACCCTTCTGTCTCTGTAGGAATCTTCAAGACCAGCTCCTCAGAAGTTCATGATGGTGACGTCATCCCCATGCAAACAGCAGCCACTACAGAGCCAAGCATCCCAGCGGGCTATGGATATAGTCCCAGGATTCCAGTCCAGAATCCTGGCCCAGGTAATATGTCCAATTCAATTCCTATCGTTTCTAACCAGGGTGCTCCTTATGATGCAGGTATTCATCCAAGTATTGCTAGGGAGCTCCAGAAGTTGAAAGAGATGATATCGAATGTTCCAGGGATCCTGAAACCTATTCCTGAAGTTCCTTTGGAAAGCCACAAGATCTCTAGATTTACTTGGCCAATATCCCAAGTGGAGATCCCGAAGCGTTTCCAGACTCCAAGCATGAAGCTTTATGATGGAACCACAGATCCTGAGGAACACGTGGCACATTACCGGGAGCGTATGGAGATCAATCCCATTCCGACAGAAATCAAAGAAGCCTGTCTATGCAAAGGATTTGGATCAACCTTAACAGGACCAGCCATGAAATGGCTACTGAGCATTCCTCCTAACACTATTACATCATTTTCTCATTTAGTTAACTTGTTTAACAATCAATTTTCTTGCAGCAGGACCTTTGAGAAGCTCACAGGTGACCTGTACCGAATAATTCAGAAGCCAGATGAGCCTCTCAGGGAATACATTGCTAGATTTGGACGAGAATCTCTTGAGATTCCTAATTTGGATATGGCAGCAGCCGTGGAAGCCTTTAAAAGGGGCTCTCCAAAGATTCACGTTTTTATGATGACTTTGTCATGGCTCCTTGCAGGAACCTTGACGAAGTACGCAGTAGAGCCTTGAGATTTATCCGTTTGGAAGATGACAAGTGGATCCACCAAAGATTGGAGGTTCCTAAATATGATCCCAACAGCAAGAAGGCGGAATCCCCCGGGAAGCCGTATAGATCTCGTCCATACTCCAAACCGGAAAATCACAAAGTCAATGCCGTTGACCAAGATGATGATGATGAGGAGTATCCTAAGGTATCTGAATACTGTTTTTCCGTTGATATTGGTGGTTTGATATGTGCTATGCAGGATCTAGGTGAAAAAGCAAGATGGCCCAGGAAGGATACCAAGCAAGGATCCTGGAAAGACAAGACCAAGTGGTGTGCCTTCCATGAAGATTTTGGCCACCTAACAGACGAATGTACAGCACTCCGAAAGGAAATCAGCTATCTACTCAGCAAGGGGCATCTTAAAGAATTGATAGGCAGAAAGAAGGTCAAGACTCAGGAAGCCGACAAGGTGCCTTAGAGAGCAGCTTCTCCACCACAGGATGCCCAGATAATCAACTTCATCTCAGGAGGCTCAGACATCTGTGGAACTTCGTATTCCTCAGCCAAGAAGCATGCTAAGGAGTCCAAATCTGAACAGGGTGACAGACCTGTCCGGACGTCCACCCTAACTCAGGACAAACTTATATCTTTTGATGAGAGTGACCGTTCTCATGTTCAGGATCCTCATCATGATAGTCTTGTGGTTACTTTATATATTTCTAACCATTTTGTTCGCATGATCCTGATTGATAATGAAAGCTCAGTAAACATAATCCGTCTTGATGTACTAAAAAAGATGGGGATCCCGGAAACTGAAATAGTTGCAAGATCCTCAGTCCTAGTTGGCTTCAGCGGTGAAACTAAAAGCACCGTTGGGGATATCAGGCTGCTGATATATATAGAGGGGGTAAACTTTATGCAAAAATTCTGTGTTATAGATTCTCTCTCTTGTTGCAATATTATTCTTGGCAGGCCATGGATTCACGAGATGAAGGCAGTCCCTTCAACTTATCACCAATGTATCAAGCTTCCTACACCTTGGGGAGTTGTAAGAATTGAAAGCGACCAGCAGGAAGCTAAGAACTGTTATTCAACTTCGATGAAGAACACCACTAAGGTGACGAAGGGATAGCAATTATAGAAAAAGGCACCTGAAGTGCAGGAGGACAGGGAGCTGGAAGTCAAAGAAGTGCCTCTAGACCCTGGGAATCCTGAAATCAAGGTGCTCGTGGGAACAAGCATCCCAACAAATGTTGAGCAGGAATTATTCCAGCTTCTCAAAGCCAGAACTTCAACTTTCGCCTGGAAGCATGAAGATATGACAGGTATCCCTAAACATGTAATTACTCATAAACTTGGTTTAGATCCTTCTTTCATGCCTATACAGCAAAAAAGGAGAAAGTTCGCTCCAGAGAAGAATATAATCATCCAGGAGGAAGTCGACAAGCTTCTTAAAACAAAGATGAGCAGAGAAGTCAAGTATCCTAGATGGCTAGCAAATGTGGTGGTGGTCCAGAAGAAGAATGGAAAGTGGAGAGTTTGCGTTGATTACACAGACTTGAACAAAGCCTGTCCTAAGGATCCGTTTCCACTTCCCCATATTGATGCTATGGTAGATGCTACGGTGGCACGAGATGCTCACCTTCATGGATGCCTCTGCAGGATTCCAACAAATTCAGATGGAACCATGCGATCAGGAGCATACGGCTTTTATGACTCCAACAGGTATATATTGTTACACTGCTATGCCCTTTGGTTTGTGAAATGCAGGTGCCACCTACCAGAGGCTCGTCAATATGATGTTCAAAGAGCAACTGGGGGACACGATTGAAGTCTACATAGATGACATGGTGGTGAAATCCAAGAAAGTTGAAGATCACGTCAGGGATCTCCAAACTGCCTTCGATATCCTTGATCAGTATAACATGAAGCTCAATCCCTCCAAATGCCACTTTGGAGTGCGAGCTGGAAAATTCTTAGGATACATGGTTACCGAAAGAGGGATCGAAGCGAGCCCAGAGCAGATCAAGGCAATCCTAAATTTGAAGTCCCCATCAAATGTAAAAGAAGTACCAAGGTTGAAAGGAAGAATCGCAGCACTCAACGGGTTCATTTCAAGATCCTCAGAAAAAAGTAAGGATTTCTATGATATCCTGAGGAAAAACAAGAAGTTCGAGTGGACTGAGAAGCATGAAGAAGCCCTGAAGTGCCTGAAAAACTACCTGTCAGCAGCCCCACTACTAATGAAACCAGAAGATGGGGAGCCACAATATTTATATCTCGTTGTTTCCGGAAGCTCAATCAGTGCAGTCCTGGTAAAAGACCATCAAGGTCAGTAGCATCCGGTATATTATGTAAGTAAAACTCTACTAGATGCAGAATCCAGGTATTCTCACCTTGAAAAAAGGCTTCCACTAAGCTTAGACATTATTTTGAAACCCATACTATAATTGTGATGTCTAACTATCCTATCAAGGCAGTTCTCAGGAAGCCGGAAATGTCAGGAAGGATGGCTAAATGGGCAGTCAAGCTGAGTGCCTATGACATCAAGTATGAACCAAGAACAGCAATCAAGTCCCAAGCATTAGCTAACTTTGTGGCGGATTTCAGCAGTGACATTGAACCCGAAGTTGAAAAGGAAGTCCAGCATCTCGAGAAGCTCAAGGAAGACTGGATCCTTTACACTGACGGCTCCTCAAATATCAGAGGAACATGGCTGGGAATCCTGCTAAAATCGCCACAGGGGGACATAATACCTCTATCCATATCCTGTGAATTCCAGGCTACCAACAATGAAGCTGAATATGAGGCTTTAATTGCTGGATTACAGCTGGCTAGGGATATGGGAATCCTATATATACAAGTGTTTGTTGATTCTCTCTTATTAACTAACCAATTTAATGGCTCTTATGCAGTGAGAGGGGAGAATCTGATCAAATATCTTGAAATTGTTAAAAACTTGTCTCTATTTTTCGAAAATTTTAGCATTTCGCAGGTACCAAGAGAGGATAATGCAGAAGCCGACGCCTTGGCAAACTTGGCTTCATCGCTCAGGATCCCTGAGGATGTCAAGATTCCAATAACTCACGTCCTGATGCCAGCGATAGCTCAACAGGAAGCTCAGGCTGTCGACAATAATGCGGGTGCAGATGTTGAGAAACCTGAAGATGCTCACCAATCCTGGACCTACCCGATCAGGAAGTATCTAAAAGACGGGGAGATTCCCAAGGGCGAAAATCCCAGGGCTTTTCGCACAAAGGTAGTACCCTATACTATAATTGATAATATCCTATATAGAAGATCTCTTGCAGGTGTCTACTTAAGGTGCTTAGAGAAGTCGGAAGCTCTTGAGGTGCTTGAAGACATCCATAGTGGAGATTGTGGGAACCATACCGGGGGCAGGGCACTGCTCTCTAAAGTTCTCAGATTCGGGTATTATTGGCCAACCATGAAGAAGGATGCCGCGATCTTCTCACAGAAATGCGATGCTTGTCAAAGGCATGGCAATATCCTCCACCAACCTGCTGAGCCTCTACATCCTATAGTATCCCCATGGCCATTCATGAAATGGGGCATGGATATTGTGGGTAAATTGCCAAAGGCTCCTGGAGGGAAGGTGTTTATGCTTGCCATGACAGATTAGTTCTCCAAGTGGATTGAAGCAGAAGCCTATGTTCAAGCGAGAGAAAAAGAAGTGATATCCTTCATCAAAAGAAACATCCTCACCAGATTTGGGATTCCGGCAGAAATCATATGCGACAATGGCTCCCAGTTTATAGGCAAGAGAACTACAAGCTTTTGTGAAAGCTGGGGCATCAAGATGATCACTTCAACACCTGTCCACCCTCAGGCTAATGGGCAGGCAGAATCCAGCAATAAGATCATAATTAACAACCTCAAGAAAAAGTTGGGCTCCAAGAAAGGGAAATGGGCTGAGGAGCTGCCGTTTGTTCTTTGGGCAGACAGAACTACACCTAAAAATGCTACTGGGCAAACGCCATTCTCGTTAGTGTTTGGGGCAGAAGCTGTGATCCCTACAGAAATGGTACTCCCGACAGCCAGAGTCAACTGCCAGGATCCTGAAACCAACAGCCAGAATCTCCTTCAGGATCTCGAAACAGTTGAGGAGCTCAGAGATATGGTCATAATCCGAATGACATCTTACCAGCAGCGGATAGCAAAATCTTATAACAAGAACACCAGGCTGAGAAGATTCCAAGTAGGTGACTTGGTCTTGAGTAAGGCTTTTCAGAATACTACCAATCCTGCTATGGGAAGTTGGCACCCAAGTGGGAAGGCCCTTACCTTATAGATTCTGAAGAAGGAAAGGGGGCATACCGTTTGGTAAATATGGAAGGAGAACCTCTGCCAAGAGCTTGGAATGCTGTCCACCTTAAAGCGTATTTTATGTGAGAATCACATTCAGAATCTTGGGCAAAATCCCAAGGATACTCACTGTTTGAAAAATTCCAAGGTACGTATACTAATCCTATTTCAATTTATTCTTATTATTTTTATGACTCATTACTGACTTAAGCATCGGAGTGGTGTTAGCTGAGCTAACACCCACCCCTCACCAAGTATTGAGTGTTTTGCAGATTTTGAGAATCCTAGAGAATTTTGGGTATATCCCCAGTTAGAGGTTGGCCACCTCTCCTACCTTTAAGGTATCCTGCATACCTTCTAAGGTTTGAGAGGCTGACTCCTCTCCTATGTTTGGGTAATCGCCAGTAGCGCACGTTGTCCCCCAGTATGCTAAAGGTGGCCAGACCAGTCCACTCCAGGGGTGGCTGACTATCTTGTCACTAGAGGCTGCTGGGAGGATTCTCAAGGTTTATAACACTGACGTGTTATCTAAGGTTTTGGCATTTTCATGTCACATACGTATGGGCTTGTCCCCAGTTTTGTCTTAGTCCCAAGTTTATCGGGCTTGTCCCCAGTTTTGGCTTAGTCCCAAGAATCCCGGGTTTATCCCGAGCTTATTTTTAAACTTAACTTACTCTCGGAAGCATTCGCTTCGGCCGGAGGCCAAGAAGCTTCTTAAGATTGTTTCAGGTTCTGGAGGAAATTGAGACAAGTGCCGAGAAAAGTGTATTCAGGATTCCCGTAGGAATCCCAAATGAGGTGAAAGAAGAGAAAATTGTTTGAATCGAGAAGTCGATTGAGGTAAATTATAAAGGAAAGGTAACTTAAGTTTTTGTTAAACTTGAATCCTAACTCATTCAATCATTTAAATTCTTAATGGTTTTTCAACTTATAAGTCATTTTTAAGCTTCTTGATAATTTTTGTAAACTAATCCTATCTATGGAAATTTCAATACAAAACGCAACATGAGAAGCCAAAAGATACTGATATTATTTATAACTACTAAAGGTTTTGAGCTTCCCAAGTTTCGTCCTGAAAACCTCAGGATCCCTCCACTTGAGAAGCTCGAGGGTCAAAAGATTGTTTTTAGGAATACTGGTTTCGTCTTGTAAACACAAGATCCCTCCACCAGGATCCCTACCATTGTTGTTTGTTACTTGTTCATTACAGGAAAAGGGAAAAAGTTTCACCCAACAAACCACCAAAAAACCTAAAAAAGTGGGCTCAGACCGTTGCATTGTCCTCATCGCCCACTATCTTCTCCTCCTCCGCCTGCTTCACCACATCCTCCAGCTTCTTTCCCTCTCCCAGCTCCAACACATAAGCCCTTGTCATCGCCACCGGAGAATCCGGAACCATTTTTGAGGAACCACCATCATTCCCATCTTTTCCTTCCACATCATCATCTCCTCCCAATGATTCCAAGACTAGTTTCCAGCCTGCGATGTCCCAACCTGGCACTTGGAAGCCAGCTGCTTCAGCTTCCTGAGCCATCTGGATTTTGCATTCCAGGACGCTTCGGGCTGCCGAGAGTTGGCCTATTTCAGCATCTGCGGCCATCTTAGCTTCCAGGGTTTGGCGCTGCTCAGCGAGCTTATGCTCGTAGAACAGGGTTTTACCCTTAGCAATGTCGGCTTGGGCCTGGATCTTATCGTTGGCCTCAGCAAGCTTCCGCTCCATGTCCATAGCCTGGGTGCTCAGCTTCTCAATACCCTGCACAAACGGGAATCCTGATCAGCAGCTGTAACAGGTATGAAACTAACATGAAATTATATGAGCTTCTTACCAGGTTGATCATGGTCTGCATCGAGAGGATCTTGTTGCTGACCTCGGAAGGGGCAAGATCTTCGAAGGTTTCCAGGTACACCACGGGAGCTGCAGGAGTTTCAGGGGCTTTCCGCTTCTTGGAAGCCGAAGCCTTTGGTCGGCTGACAGGCGACTTGGAGATGGTGGGATGCTCAAGCTGTTCTTTCTTGATCTTGAGCAAACTGTCAAGATCCTTCAGGGAGAATGAGGCACTGGATTTGGGAGCTGCGAACAGAAACAGGTTATTAGTATCCAGGGTGCTCGAATAAATAAACAATTCAGAATCCTGTAAAGACTTACCAGACATGGCGGGAGTGTGGTTGGCTGAGTAGCTGTTTTCGCTAGCTGTTGCTTCAAGAACCAGGGCTCTCTCGCTGGCAGGAATCCGGTAAATTGCTTCGAGCTTCTTGAAATCAGGCTGCTTCTTAATGAGATTCTCAAACTTGGGTGCTGCAAAAAAGAAAACTACAGAAAAGTTAGAAACATATTGGAAAATCAGCAACAACAAGAAACATCAACATCCTACCCTTCTCAACCCACTTCAACGGTAACTCCGTCCCCCCAGGAATCGAGTCTCGTTTGACGAAGAAAAAACGCTTCTGCCAGTCATGGTCATTGTGGGAAGCTCGGGGAATCAACTGGGAGGTAGAGGTACGAGCCTGGAGAATAAACCGGCTACAACCATGGGTTCTTAACTTATATGCTTCACAGATCTCAGGAATCCCAATGTCGAGATTCCTGGTTTGATTCAACTGATCCAGAGAATACAAGATCCTCCAGACCATCGGCATGGTTTGGCAATAAGAAAGCCGGGTGGTCTTGAAAAACTGAGTGATAAGCTCTGGAAAGGGGAATGTCATTCCGAACGAAAAAGGGTAGTACATGAAACAGACCCAAGTTGTGGACATGAAATCGGACTTGGTAAGAGAATCAAAAGGTCGGAAAACAGTTTCCGGCGGAAAGATGCCGGAATTCTTCAACTCGAGAATGTCGCGATTGTCGAAGGTACAAGTTTCTTCCTCACAGGGGATGATATACCCCTGATCATGGAAATCTTTAACAATAGGAGAGCTTAGCGAAGAAGACGACCGTGTGTTTTTCTTGGCCATGGCCGAAAAACGAGAAGAAAGCGAGAAGACGAAGAAGGGACTGGCCTGGAGTAATCGGAGAAGCTCGAGAGGTTATGTGAAGAAGACGGTGAGAATCTCTTGGTGAAATCTTCTATTTAAAGAAAAAGTCATGATTAACATGAGGCGCCGAGAAATCTGTCCCATCTCAACTGTTTTTACCGTTTACACGCCGTGAAAAAGGCATCTTTTTGAATTTTAATAGCTGTTAAGCTTATCCACATCTGTTGAAATTCAAGGGGCAATTGTTGAGGCTGTATTTTTCAGGAAGCTCACGCAGTGCAGGAATCCTATTATCGTCTGGGAATCCCATTTATCCAGGTATCCTGATTTATATATTTTTAACTAACCCTCATATTTGCCACGTGTTTATTTGACCAGGTTTTGACGAAGTCATCAACTACCTCCAAAACTCACGCTCCAGCTAAAGAAGATCCTGGACTTAGTGAACGAAGAGGCCCTTAACGGTCAAATTAGTTGGATAGTAGGATCCCGGGAATCCCGGAAAGTTTGTTACCATTGTATTTGTTATATAAATCGGGGAATCGATCAGTAGGAACACACACAACTCCTTCACGCTTTAGCTCTGATAGCATACGATCTCTGTAACACTTAGCTTGATCGATTACACCTCCAAAATACTTGTAATTTTCAGTTTCTTATCAATAAAATTGTGAGGAAGCAGGCTCTTCAGGCCGGCTCCCGAGGCTTTTTTGCTAGGATTCCTAGAGGCAACTCGAAGAATCCTGGATTTTTCCCTCGTTACATCCTTGTGTTCAGTTTTACATTTCAAGCATATTGACAAGCACACTACCTCACATTCTAAGTTTGGAATACGAAATTCCTCTGTGAATTTTTGACCAAAACAGTGGGGAAGTGGAAATGGATCTTTCGGACATGCCTTGTTCAAATATGTGTAGTCAACACAGACTCTCCATTTCCCGTTCTTCTTTTGAACCACCACTACATTGGCTAACCATTTGGGATACTTGACTTCCTTGATCATTTTTGTTTTGAGAAGCTTATCGACTTCTTCTTGAATTATTGCGCTCGTTTCGGGGGCGAACTTCCTTCTCTTCTGTTGTATGGGCCTGAAAGAAGGATCCAAACCAATTTTGTGAGTTATAACATGTTTAGGTATACCTGTCATGTCTTCATGCTTCCAAGCAAAGGTAGGCTTTCTGGCTTTGAGAAGCTCAATAAACTTCTCTTCAACATCTTCTGGGATGCTGGATCCAATGAGCACCTTGATCTCAGGATTCTCGGGATCTAATTGGACTTCTTTGACATCGAGCTCCCTGTCTTCCTGCTCTTGGGGTGCTCTTTTCTGTAATTGCTATCATTTCGTCACTTTTGTTGAGTTCTTCATGGAGGTTGAGTAGCAGTTCTTGGCTTCCTACTGGTCGCTTTCAATCCTGACAACTCCCCATGGTGTAGGAAGCTTGATACACTGGTGGTATGTAGAGGGAACTGCCTTTATCTCATGAATCCAAGGCCTGCCAAGAATAATATTGCAACAGGAGAGGGTATCTATAACACAGAATTTTTGCATACAATTTACTCCCTCTATATATACTGGTAGTTTAATATCTCCAACTGTACTCTTGGTTTCTCCGCTGAAACCCACCAGGACTGAGGATCTTGCCACAATTTCGGATTCCGGGATGCCCATCTTCTTGAGCACATCTAGACGAATTATGTTGACAGAGCTCCAATTGTCAATCAGGATCCTGCGCACAAAGTGGTTAGTGATATATAAAGTAACTACAAGGCTGTCATGGTGGGGATCCTGAACGTGAGAGCGGTCGCTCTCATCAAAGGATATAGTATTTTCCTGTGTCAGGGTGGAAGTCCGGATAGGTATGGATCCTTGTTCAGACTTAGATTCTTTAGCGTGCTTCTTTGCTGAGGAATACGGGGTGCCACAAATATCTGAGCCTCCTGATATGAAGTTGATGATTTGAGCATCCTGTGGTGGAGAGATTGCTCTTTGAGGGGCTTGTTCAGCTTCCTGAGTTTTGCTTCTCTTTCTACCCAACAACTCTTTGAGATGCCCTTTGTTGAGTAGGTAGCTGATTTCTTTCCAGAGTGCAATGCATTCATCTGTCATATGACCGAAATCATCGTGATAGGCACACCACTTCGATTTATCTTTCCAGGATGCCTGCTTGGTATCCTTCCTGGGCCATCTTGCTTTTTCACCTAGATCCTGCATGGCACACATCAAACCACCAATGTCAACTGAAATACAGTATTCAGATACCTTGGGGTATTCCTCATCATTGTCATCTTGATCCACGACATTAATTCTTTGATTATCCTGCTTGGAATATGGCCTGGATCTGTACGGTTTCCCAGGGGATTCCGATTTCTTGTTGTTGTGATCATATTTGGGGATATCCAGTCTTTGGTGAATTTTCTTGTCGTCTTCCAATTGGATGAACCTTAAGGCTCTGCTTCAAACTTCGTCAAGGTTCCTGCAAGGAGTCATGACAAGATCGTCGTAAAAACGGGAATCCCTTCGGAGTCCCATCTTAAAGGCTTCAACCGCGGCTGCCATATCCAGGTTGGGAATCTCCAAAGATTCTCGTCCGAATATGGCAATGTATTCTCTGAGCGGCTCGTCTGATTTCTGGACCATCCTGTATAAATCACCGGTTAGTTTCTCAAAGGTCCCGCTACAAAAAAATTGACTGTTAAACATGTTAACCAAATGAGAAAAGGAAGTAATAGTGCTGGGAGGAATGCTCAGTAGCCATTTCATGGCTGGTCCTGTTAAGGTTGAACCAAAGCCTTTGCATAGACAGGCTTCTTTGATTTCTATTGGAATGGGATTGCTTTCCATGCGCTCCCTGTAATGTGCCACGTGCTCTTCAGGATCTGTGGTTCCATCGTAAAGCTTCATGCTTGGAGTTTGGAAACGCTTGGGATCTCCACTAGGGAAATCGGCCAAGCAAATCAGGAGATCTTGTGGCTTTCCAAAGGAACCTCATGAATAGGCTTCAGGATCCCTGGAACACTTGATATCATCTCTTTCAACTTCTGGAGCTCCCTAGCGATACTTGGATGAATACCTGCATCATGAGGAGCACCCTGGTTAGAAACGATAGGAATTGAATTGGACATATTACCTGGGCCAGGATTCTAGATTGGAATCCTGGGACTGTAGCCATAGTTCGCTGGGATGCTCGGCTCTGTAGTGGCTGCTGTTTGCATGGGGATGAAGTCACCATCATGCACATTTGAGGAGCTAGTCTTGAAAAGTCCTGCAGATACAGAAGGGTTAAAATATTGATATCCTTGGGTGTTCTGGCTTGGATTCCCAGCAGAAAAAAGATATCCTTGAGACGGCGAGGCTGAGGATCCCGACAGTGGTGGAATCCAAGGACCCTTGTAGCGTGACTGTGAGGATTCTGGTGGGACAGCTCCTGAGAATCCAGCAGTACTCTCTGCATATCCAGCGGCCTGAGAAGTCATTGTAAGGGCTGTAGTGAAGCCTGTAGTTGATTTGTAACCGTAGCGTGCCGGATCCGAGGATCCTGACGCATTGAAGTCAAGATGCCTGGGAAACAGAGGACTTTCTTCCTCCACAGGTTTCTTAGACTTCTTAAGCTGCTCGATCTCCTTCATCACCGTTTGGTTGGTCCTTGCTGATCCATTTGACTTTTTACCTGCTTAATCAAGGAAAACAAATCGTTGTTAGTGATAACGGGATCAACAGATTGAACCTGGGATCCTGTGAAGACAGGATAGTGAGTTTTTCTCGGCTGCTCGTCCACTTTCTTCTGTCGGTCATTGGTTTTCTTCTGGCTTCCTGGAGCGGAAGGAAGAGGAGGAATTGACGTGATGTCGAAGTCTCACGCAAAGATAAACCCAAAAACACTAAATAGATAGCGGTAAGAGGGTGTCGAACACAGGGAGAATGTGGAATGTGTGTTACCTTGTACTTTATAATTAACTAAAATGACTTGAATAAAAAGAGAATCACAGTTTGTTTGATGTGTTGATTTGAAAAACTGAAGTAAATTCCAGAAAATTGTAAGTTGCGATTAATGAGAAACAAGGTGATCCTCTCAGAGTTCAGGTTTTCATGTAAACATCAGATATCAATGTTCTTACTGGAAAGAAACACATAAACATGTTTTGCGTGTATATAATTACTTGTGATAAAAGGGGACTAAGTACTCGGGTTGCTAACGCGAGGTTGTCACCCGATGATCACCCAACAAATGTCAACCCAATTCCCTACCCACTAAATCTCAATTTCCAACGGCACCAAGAATGTATGGTTGAAGAACAAGATCACACAATCGTTAAACGTTTACAAGCAATTGCATAAACACCATAGTAAATTAAAACAACGAGTGTTCGAATCACTATTCCAGAAATACAAGAACACAAAATATCATTGTTTACAATCAAACCGTAAGTCTAAGAGGAACCCAAGAAAATTAGCCAATCATGCTTTTATTGGATGAAAACCTCTTGAATTAGCAATGCCCTGATGTTTTGTAATGATCTCGATGTTAAGAAGCCTCCAACAATTGATTTCTGCTAGCCAAAATCGTCCCCTAGGGTTCCTGGTTTGTACCCCCTATTCTCTCTGCCAAAAGATACTGAAAAACTCTCCAAATTCGCGTTTTAACCAAAATTGCCGACTGCTGATCCAACCCCGAACCGTAAGCTACGGTGCCCAAACCGTAAGCTACGGTTTGGGCGTAGGCTACGGTTTAAAGGGGCTGGGTGACGGTTTGCATTTGATCATTTTCACATAACCGTAAGCTACGGTTTGAGACCGTAAGCTACGGTTCTGGCAACTCCGAAACTTTGCTTTCTTCTATCTTTTGAGCCTTCTAACGCATCCTATTCACCCGGTTCCTCCTACGCTTCCAAATTTGACCCGTTTAAGCCCATGTGACCTGCAAACGCTTGGAAAACCGTAATTGTCCAACATCGTAGAAAATAACTATGAAAACTATCATAACCACCCGCATTTATTATTGTTAACTACTAAAATACGGTGCAACCGTCACATCCCCACACTTACCCATTGCTTAACCCCAAGAAACTCAAGATTATTTCCTTGCCATCCAACCAACAAACCCAGTCAAACCCAGTTTCAGTTAAGGTTCCAAGTCATACCCTATTCCCAATATTATCAATGCAATAGCCAAACAAAAATGCAACAATCAAACCATTGGAACTTAAATCAAACCTAACATGCTTCCGATCCATAATAGACATAACAAACCCCTCACAATAACGCTCCTCTCGGTTCACATTTAAGGGCTAGCGTGGTGAGCTAGTATGCACTCATTTGGCAGATGTGTTGTCTCACTATCATAAGCTTGTACAATTCTCGAACCTCCATCTCAAGTAAGTTAAAACATGCATGCAAATCAATAGGTCTAAAAATGGGGTGTAACGGGGCTAGGTGTAAGGTAATAAACACATAGCCACACTCAATGAACAAACATGCATATGATAAACAATAGTGTAGGCACAAAACTCACAATTTGTGGAAATGGGTTGCCGGTTCATTACGTGGATTACTACACCAAAAGCATGCTAACCTTGACTATAAATCTATCAACTAACTAGGCAACATGTTGCAAATTAAGGAATTATAACCATGACAAGGAACCGAAACGTCAACTCCACCATCTACCATCGATCCGACAATTCAACTCATTTAAAATCACTGGGGTCAAGAACTTGCAACACAAAATTTTCAAAATTTTCTCCCATCCCCACACTTGGGATACATTGCCCCCAATGTATGGTTTTGGAAGCTTTGCGAGGACGGACGGTGCCAACTAAAACACATTTTGCTAATTTTTTTTTTTAATATATATAAAAATTTAAATTTACACCTCCAACCTCCAACCCAATCATAAAATCTAACAAACGACTAACTGTGAAAAGAAAACAACCTACATACTCTCCCAATCATCCAACCCAAGAACAAACAAACAACTAGCTAGAAATAAAAACCAAAACAAAGAAGGAAACAGACACAAAACCTCTTAGTAGTACCGTGGGTGAGGTGGCCCGAAGATCTGTGTGAAAGTATCTGTGAACTCCCCAAAACCAAATGCACCATCTTGCCCTTGTTGCTGAGGTGGTTGCTCTGAAGACTGGCCCTGCCTAGGGTCCACCCACTGAGAATGATGGAGTGGCGGCACGGGATATCGGATGCTCCCATCATAAGGCGGTAGTGTAGTGTAATCAATCATCGGAGGGTCGGACACAACCTCCTGCCCTGCATGCCACTGATCATGCATCCTCTGCTGCTTATCATCATCATAACGGTGGTTTATTTCTTGTTGGAAGGCATAGGCATTGGTACGATTCCAGACTTCCTGTTGATCAAACATTTGCTTCATAGCCCTTTCTTGACTCGCTCCTACTCTAGTGATGTGATCAAATTCTACCCGAGTCGACCCCGACATCACGTCAAAATTTGACGTGATGTCGAAGTCTCACGCAAAGATAAACCCAAATACACTAATTAGCTAGTGGTAAGCGGGTGTCAAACACAGGGAGATTGTGGAAGTGTGTTTAATTGTAACTAATATATCTAAGGAGACAATGAAATAAAACCAATGAAATTGTGAATTTGATGATGGGATTTCTTGATTAAACTACTAACACCAATTTGAAATTAAATTAACGATTGAAATGTTATGAAACGACAAGTATGAGAAAGTGTGATCCTTCTAGATCTCAAGTTGTAAGTTAACACTACACTAAGGTTTTCAACTGGGATGAACCACATAGACATGGTTCATGTGTGCGTGAGTGAAAGTGATAAAAGAGGACTAAGCACTCGGATAATTAGAATACGAGGTCGTCACTTGATGATCATTCAATATAAACCAACCCAAATCCCTACCCAATAAATCCCAATTGCCAATGGCACCAAGAACTGATGGTTCAAGATCAAGATCATAGAAAATACCAAATGTTTACGATCATTCATACACACATTGTAGCAAAAAGCGTCGAACGCTTAGATTGCTACCCTAAAAATAAAGGAAAACCAAAGTATAATGTTAAGTAAACAAACCCTACGTCTAGAAGGAATCACAGAAAATTAGCCTCTCATGCTATGGTTGATTGTGAAGATGATGATGATTGAATCCATGGATGATGTTGATGTAATCTTGATGTTTTCAATCTTCTCCAAACCCTTTCTTGCTTGTAAAATTCCCCACCAATCGCCTCTAGTCGTCTCCCAGGGTTCCCCAATCGAAAAGTATGTCAAAAGTCCCCCAAAACTGCCCATTTAATCGAATTTACGATTTGGGATCCGGTGCCTACCGTAAGCTACGGTTGGAACCGTAAGCTACGGTGGCCAACCATAAGCTACGGTTCAGATGAGCTGTCCTACGGTTTGCCCAGTTCCAAAACTTCAAGTTTTCCATCTCATTTATATTTCTTGCTCAACGATTTTGATCCGGTTCCTCCTATACTTTCGTATTTAACTCGTTTAAGCACCTGTAACCTGCAAACACTCGAGAAACCGCAATCATCCAAAATCATAACAATTACTATTATAACTACCTTAACCACCCGCATTTATTATCGTTAACTACTAAAATACGGTGCAACCGTCACATCCCCACACTTACCCGTTGCTTGACCCCAAGCAACTCAAGATTATTTATTTGCCATCCAACCAACAAACCCAGTCAAACCCAGTTTCAGTTAAGGTTCCAAGCCATACCCTATTCCCAATATTATCAATGCACTAGCCAAAACAAAAAAAAATTTGCAACAATCAAAACATAAGAACTTAAATCAAACCTAACATGCTTCCGGCCTTTTACACACGCAACAAACCCCTTACAATCAACGCTCCTCTCGGTTTACATTTAAAGGCTAGCGCGATAAGCTAGTATGCACTCATTTGGCAAATGTGTTGTTTCACTATCATAAGCTTGTGCAATTCTCGAACCTCCATCTCAAATAAGTTTAAACATGTAAGCAAATCAATAGGACTTATAATGGGCTATAACGGGGTTAGGTGTAGGGTGTGGAATGGGAATATTTAACGTGGCTCATGTGATCCGATCCGGCCTATTTATTACATTCAAATCAAATCAAACAACTACACTACTATGCTAACAAAATCTCACATTCTTTTTGATGCTCAATATTTCAATCCAAGGATCTCATATTTTGCTTTTTCATCATTTTTTTCTTTTTTCATTTTTTTTCTCTTTTTTGTTTTCAACATAAACGAACTACCAACAAGCTACAATGCATAAATAAATCTAAAGGAGAGCTATAAGCCGGATCTTCACAACAAGGTAACAACATAAGTGGAGTAGGTTCAGGTTAGCAGTCAATTGCATTAGGCTCAAAATGGCTTCTAGTGGACCCAAACCCCCGCCCCTCGCTTTTACCACGCTCATATATATAATGTATGAGGCCAAAACCCCAAATCCCACACTCGCACACATCCAGACGAGGCTTCACCTAAATGCCTAAATCATTTTTACAAACATGCTCAAACTGAGATCTCGGAACGTATCAATTGCACAAGTTCTAAAGTAATAAACACATAGCCACCCACACTCAATGAACCAACATGCGTATGATAAACAAGTGTATAAGGCACAAAGCTGACAGATAATGGGAATGGGTTGTCGGTTCATTACGTGGGTTATTACACCGAAAGCATGCTAACCTTTACTAAAATTCTAACAAGCAAGCTAAGCAATATTGAACAAAAAGAGGGAATTATGACCATGACAAGGAACCCAAACGTCAACTCCACCATCTACCATCAATCCGACAATTCCATACGTTTGAAATCACCGGTGTCAAGAACTTGTAGCACAAAAAGTTTCTAAAATTTCTCCCATCCCCACACTTGGGATACATTGTCCCCAATGTATGGCTTTAGAGGTTTTGTGAGGAGTGAAATTTATAATTTTTTATGAGAAGCTAAATCAAATGCTACCTCCAACCGGATTTATTCCAAACAAAAATAAAAATAAAAAAAAACTTAAAGAAAAGAAAAGACAGTCTAAAGCCAAGCAACATAAAAAGAGTGGGGAATGAATACATGGACCTGGTGGCGATGGATACATATGATGGTCTTGATTCTCCAACTTTTTGCCACATCCTCCCCACACTTAAGTGTAACAACGGCCCTCGGGTTGCCTCCCGAGCAGTGCTAAGTTTACTAGTCTTCAGCCAGACCATGCCACCACTCAGTTATGGTGGTTTGAAAATGTAACCACTGCCATCTTCTCTAGTGTGCTTTTCCATTTGGTGGGGTGCAGACATGTCGTATGTACTGAAATGAGTGTAATTATTATACCCATGGGGATCAACATTGACTACATTACTCCCCGTGCTTCGATGATCAGGTGGTTTACGTTCTGTTGCACTCGCAGTAGCCTCATCATACCATGCACCCTCATATACACCCATAGTGTGTGGAATAATACCCATATCAACAACACATGATTCACCCACCCTTGTAGCAGACTCATAGGTGATAGATTTGGTCCAGTCATTGAAAAATAGCTTACGATTCTCTAGGGTCATTGTGATGATATCGTCCCGACAATTGATTTGAGCATTGGCCGTGTGTAGGAACGAGCGACCTAGAATCACTTTTTGTTGTGTCGGAGCCTTTGTGGAAGCATAATCCAACACTAAAAAGTCCACCAGATATTGGAATTCGCCCAATTGAATCATAACATCCTTGACCACTCCACGTGGCTTCTTCCAAGTCTCATCTGCTAAACTCACCACACTATCTACCACGTGCAAAGGACCGAAGTCATATAGATCATACAGACTATGTGGTAACACACTCATAGTTGCTCCATAATCCAATAAGGCTCGAGGAATTTTTAGTTTTCCAACTCGAATTGACACAATTGGTGCTCCTGAGTCCTCATCTCTCTTTTCTTTGATAGCCTCACCTATTTCTGCAACAACTTGACAAGGAGAGGTTAGACATGTTTCATTAAATTCAATATTAGGAACGACACTTACCATATTAATATGCACTTGCTTTGTATTTTTCGGATTCACCACTGTGTCACTTGGGAGTTGGCCCTTGTTTTTCTTTAAATCTGCCACTTCGGTAGCAAGTCGGCCCATTTGGGTAGTCAAAGAATGGATGGCTTTATCACGCACCTCATCTTTTCGAAGCCTTTCATCATCCATTTGATTCCTCTTGTGCATCTCTTGTTGCATTTTCTTGAGCGTATCCATGAATTCAATCCCACTTGAATTACCCGGTACCGATGACCCACTTGGATCATTGCTTTGTTGATATTGTCTTTGATAACCTTGATTGTTTCCACCCTGGAAGTTGACTTGATTTGCATGAGATTGACGAGGTGCCATGTTGGATTGGTTAGTACCTTGGAAGTTCGGGTTGGATTGATTTGCTGAGTTCCCATACCGGAAGTTTGGATGGTTTCGCAACCCCGGGTGGTAGGTGTTTGAGTTCATGTTGTAGTTCCTACCACTCCCTCCTTGACCTTGAACTTAGTTAACTTCTTCAAATGCTCGAGAAAACCTTGGCATTGATTAGCCGAATGCCCCAATTCATTACAACTTGCACATACATCATAAACTTAATTAGGAGTTTGAACGGGTTCATCGGATACTGCTTGAACATGTGATCTACCAATGGAATGTCTAGTCCTCCTAGAAGATTGTGCCTTTCTCTTTGATGTCACCGCCATTTGCTCTAAATATGCCCAATCATCTTGTTCATAATTTGTACCAAAAGTGCCATTTGAGATGAACATCAAGTCACGAGCATCCTCGGGTGTCAATCCCTCATGGAATGCGTTCAGTAGATCCTATAAATCAATCCCATGGTGAGGCCAATTCTTCAACATTAAGTTGAATCTGTCAAAAGCTTCATGAAAAAGTTCACCTTGTTGTTGTTGGAAGTTTCTCAAATTTCTTCTAGCATCACTTGTTTTTTGGTTGGTGTAGAACTCATCCAAGAACCTTTGTTGCATTTCAGCCCATGTATAGATAGATGCGGATGGTAATGTGTGAAACCATCTTTTGGCTTTATCTTCCAAAGAAAACTGAAAAAGTACCAACTTGACTGCACCGGGCGAAAAACCTTGCCCTCCAATAGTATTGCAAATAGAATCATATGCCTCCAAGTGAAAATAAGGCTCCTCGGTAGCCAACCCATGGTACTTGGGTAAACTTTGTATTGAATTGGTTCTTACCTCAAATGTTCTTCCTTCCCGATTTTGAGGAATTACCACCGGTGATGGGTTATTTGTAATGATCGGCCTAAAGTGTGACTCAATTCCTCTATCCGCATCCCGGTTATGCCTTCTCGGGACTGCAATTGATACTCCTTGCGGTGGCCTTTGTAGTGGTGGTGGGCCTTGTGGAGGAGCCCTTTGCCTCGGTGCTTGCCTTTGAGAGGGAATTTGTTGTTGCCTTGGCATAACCGGGGGTCTAACATACCCTTGTTGAACTTGACCGACCGGTTGTCTTTGTTGGAACGCAAATTCTTCTTGAGTCGCCCTTTGATTCACAATGCCCTCTACTTCATATTCCTCTTCATAATCTTCGTACCTGCCTTCATAACCATCACCATATCCCCCATATTGTCTCTCCAAGAACGGTATACGTGTATGTTGTTGAAATTTCAGTTGACCTTGTTGATGGGTACCCGGAGTGGTAAAAAATGATGGTTGGGTTAAGGTGGTATGGGTTATAGATGGGTTTTGCTGAAATAATGGTTGTTGACTTTGTTGGGATGTTTGCCCATAAGATGGGTAAAATTGAGGAAAAGATGGAATGCCTGAATAGGATGCAAAACTGGATGGGTTTGATTCAGGCAAACTTGTTGAAGTGGTGGTGCTAGATGTGAGTATAGTGGACGGAGAAGGGGTTGAAGTAGGTGATAGTATATGTTGATCCGAAGGTGAAACTGATGTGCCCACTGGTTGCTTTCCCGGTTCACTTTGTGGTTCCATTTTCTTGCTTTGTGTACTCGGTGATCCAACAACCTTGTTTTCCCGGTGTAGGATTCGGTTCTGACTGATTGTCCTTTCGATTTCTGGATCGAACAATAATGGTGATGATGAACGTGAGCTCCTAGTACGCATGCACCTATGAGTACCTGCACACTAACACAACCCAGTGTAAAACTGACAAACAACGAAAATAAGATAAAGAAACACACATTGCGCACGTCTCCCTGGCAACGGCGCCAAAATTTGACGTGATGTCGAAGTCTCACGCAAAGATAAACCCAAAAACACTAAATAGATAGCGGTAAGAGGGTGTCGAACACAGGGAGAATGTGGAATGTGTGTTACCTTGTACTTTATAATGAACTAAAATGACTTGAATAAAAAGATGAATCACAGTTTGTTTGATGTGTTGATTTGAAAAACTAAAGTAAATTCCAGAAAATTGTAAGTTGCGATTAATGAGAAACAAGTTGATCCTCTCAGAGTTCAGGTTTTCATGTAAACAACAGATATCAATGTTCTTACTGGAAAGAAACACATAGACATGTTTCGCGTGTATATAATTACTTGTGATAAAAGGGGACTAAGTACTCGGGTTGCTAACGCGAGGTTGTCACCCGATGATCACCCAACAAATGTCAACCCAATTCCCTACCCACTAAATCTCAATTGCCAACGGCACCAAGAATGTATGGTTGAAGAACGAGATCACATAATCGTTAAACGTTTACAAGCAATTGCATAAACACCATAGTAAATTAAAACAACGAGTGTTCGAATCACTATTCCAGAAATACAAGAACACAAAATATCATTGTTTACAATCAAACCTTAAGTCCAAGAGGAACACAAGAAAATTAGCCAATCATGCTTTTGATGGATGAAAACCTCTTGAATTAGCAATCCCCTGATGTTTTGTAATGATCTCGATGTTAAGAAGCCTCCAACAATTGATTTCTGCTAGCCAAAATCGTCCCCTAGGGTTCCTGGTTCGTACCCCCTATTCTCTCTGCCAAAAGATACTGAAAAACTCTCCAAATTCGCGTTTTAACCAAAATTGCCGACTGCTGATCTAACCCCGAACCGTAAGCTACGGTTCGGGCGTAGGCTACGGTTTAAAGGGGCTGGGCGACGGTTTGCATTTGATCATTTTCACATAACCGTAAGCTACGGTTTGAGACCGTAAGCTACGGTTCTGGCAACTCTGAAACTTTGCTTTCTTCTATCTTTTGAGCCTTCTAACGCATCCTATTCACCCGGTTCCTCCTACGCTTCCAAATTTGACTCGTTTAAGCCCATGTAACCTGCAAACGCTTGGAAAACCATAATTGTCCAACATCGTAGAAAATAACTATGAAAACTAGCTTAACCATCCGCATTTATTATTGTTAACTACTAGAGGCGGAAGCAGATTTTTGTAGGTTTGACATCTTTGGGATTGGAGATCAAACGAAGTGAACAAAGTATGAAATTTTTGGTAAGATTAAGCACCACTTGCCCCACGGTGGGCGCCAAACTGTTTTGGTCAAAAATTCACTTGGGAATCCTGTATTCCAAACTTAGATTGTGAGGTAGAGTGCTTAATGATCGAATGGGTAAGTAATCCAAGTTAGGATGGTGACACGATGATTTAGCGAGGAAAACTCCAGAATCCTTCGAGTTGCCTCTGGGAATCCTTGATAAAAACCTCGGGAGCCGGCTGAATAGCCGCCTCCTAGTCAATTTATTGATAACGAAACAAAGAATTACAAGGGGTTGGAGGTTTGATCGATCAGAGCTAAGTGTTACAGTGTTTGCAGTGGTAATCGAACTTTGGTAAGTGTTATGTGTGTTCCTACTGATCGAATCCTCGTTTATATAACAAACTAACTACTAACTAACTATCCGGGATTCTCGGGGATCTCTTCTCCCCATTTCTCTTGACCGTTGAAGGAGGTTCGACCCACTCTACCACGTGCAAGCTAGTTAAGACCGAGTCTTTAGGAGGTAGTTAAACTCTTTAACGTTCCTGAAAACAAATAAAACACATGGCAAAAATAAGGGTTAGTTGATAATAAATATTCAGGATACCTGACTGGACGGGATTCCCAAACTGTAGCGAGATTCCTGATCTTATGTAGCTTTTCTGTGAGCATCCTGAAATCGACCCCTAACATATATTATGCATGGCTAAATGTGAGTAATGACCACTGTTTTTACTTAATTATGTGGCAAAAAGCTAGTACATATAGCTGTTTTGGTCGAAAATCAACAAGATAATTTTGTATTCCACACTTAGAAAGTGAGGTATTGTGCTTTAATGATCAAAATGATAATAGATCAATGTAAAGTGGTTGACACAAGGATATAACGATGAAAAGTCCAGAATCCTTCGAGTTTCCTCTAGGAATCATGGCAAAAAACCTCGGGTGCCAGCCTGAAGAGCCTGCCGCCTAGTTATTTTATTGATAAGAAACTAAGGATTACAAGTATTTTGGAGGTTTGATCGATCGGGCTAAGTGTTACAATGATTTTAAACTATCAGAGCTAAAGTGCTAGTGAGTTGTGTGTTTCTAAACCGATCGAGTCCTCAATTATATAACGAAAACAAAAATAACAAACATCCCGGGATTCCCGGGATCCTATTCTTCAACTAACTTGACCGTTAGAGCTGCACTCGTTCACTCGGTTCACATTCTTCAACAGCTAGGGCTTGTATTTTGGAGGTAGTTGATGACTCAATGGTACCTGGGTCAAATAAACACGTGGTAATTATAAGGGTTAGTCGAATAAAAATAAATCAGGATACCTGGTTGAGTGGGATTCCCAGACTTCAATAGGATTCTTAAGCTATCTGAGCTTCCTGCGAGCATCCTGAAAATAGACCCCTAACTATTTCCCCTTGAATATCGACAGTTGTGGATAAGCTCAACAGTTGTTGAGATTCAAAAGATGTTGAATTCACGGCGTTATCACGGTAGAATCCGTTGGGATGTGACGTTTTTACGATGTCCGATGGATGTGACTCCTATCATTACTTTCTTTTTAAATACAAGATTCCAAACTCGTTTAATTTCATCTTCCTCCGGAAACCCTCTCGAGCTTCTCCGATAATCCAGGTCAGTTCTCACCGTCTTTCTTCTGATTTCCATCTGATTTTTCGGCCATGGCCAAGAAAAACACATGTTCATCTTCGCCGTTGAACTCCCCGGTAATTGAAGATTTCCATGATCAAGGATATCTTGTCCCTAGTGAGGAAGAAACCTGCATATTCGATGACGGCGACATCTATGACCTAAGAAACTCTGGTGTCTTTCCTCCGGGCATAATTTTTTGACCCTTCGATGCCCGGACCAAATCCAGTTTCACTTCCACCACATGGGTGTGATTCATATACTATCCCTTATTGCTTGGCATGACATTTCCTTTCCCAGAGCTTGTTACCCAGTTCTTCAAGACCACCCGACTCTCTTATGCCCAAACCATGCCTATGGTTTGGAGAATCTTGTACTCCCTTGATCAACTGAACCAAACTCGGAACATGGAAATCAGAATTCCTGAAATTTGAGAAGCCTACCAACTTAGTACCCATGGCTGCAGCCGATTCGTCTTAAAGGCTCGCACCTCTACTTCTCAATTGATCCCCTAAGCTTCCCATAATGATCATGATTGGAAGAAATGTTTCTTTTTCGTGAAGCGTGACTCGATTCCAAGGGGTAAAGAATTATCGTTGAAGTAGGTTGATAGGGTAGGATATTGTTTTCTTTTTCATTGAAAAACCCTAAATCTGCATTTAATTTCCTGAATGTTCTTTTTGCAGCACCCAAGTTTGAGAATCTCATCAAAGCACACCCGAATCCCAAGAAGCTTGAATCAGTCTACCAGATTCCAGCCGCGGAGAGAGCCCTGATCCTTGAAGCAGTAGCCAACGAACAAATCTATTCAGCCAACCACATTCCTGAGATGTCTGGTAAGTCTTCGTAGGATCCTGAACCGTACATTAATTTGAGAATCCCAAATGCTGACTATCTGAATCTATTACAGCCCCCCAAGTCTCGGTCTTCATTTTCTCTGAAGGATCTTGATAACCTCCTCAAAGTCAAGAAAGAGCAAATCGAGCAGCCTGCTACCTCCAAGCCACCTATCAGCCGGCCTAAGGCCTCGGCTTCTAAGAAAAGAAAGACCACTAAAGACACTGTGTACCTGGAGAACTTCGAAGGCCAAGCTCAAAAAATACATATGTTCGTTTCATACCTGTTGCAGCCACTGATCAGGATTCTCGTTCTTCCGTGTAGGGCATCGAGAAGCTTGGCACCCAAGCCATGGACATGGAAGGAAGCTGGCTGAGGCTGAAGAGAAGATCTAGGCCCAAACTGAGATTGCAAAGGGCAAAACCCTGTACTATGAGCGCAAGCTCACCGAGCAGCGTCTGGCATTTGAAGCTAAGATGGTCACAGATGACGAGGTTGGAAAACTCTCTGCTGCCCGGAGCGTCCTGGAATGTAATATCCAAATGATTGGTGAGACTGAAGAGGTTGGCTTCAAGGTGCCTGGCTGGGATGTTGCGGGTTGGAAGGCTATTCTGGAATTGTTGGAGGGAGGTGACGATGATGTGGCTCGATCTGGGAAGGATGGGAATGGTGGCTGCTCCTCGAAGACGATTCCGGAATCCCCGGTGGCTATGACTCGGGCTTATGTGCTGGAGATCGGCGAGGGCAAGAAGCTTGGCGGGGATGAGAAGCTGGAGAAGGATGGGAAGGTGACGGGTGATGAAGATAAAGCAACGGTTTGAGCCCAGTTTTTTAGGTTTTTATGTTCGGATGTGGTTGTGAAACTTTTACTTTTGTGGTTCCTGTTAAAAACAAGCAACAAATAACAATAGACAACGATATGGATCCTGGTGGAGGGACCTTGTAATTTACAAGACGAAACCAGGATTCCTAAAAACTTTTAACCTCTGAGCTTCCCAAGCGGAGGGATCCTGAGGTTTTTGATATGCCTTAAAAGCATACATGTTTATAACCAATTACCCACCTTATTAAGTAAAATATGACTAACTATCACAAAGAAACAACCTTTTTTTTTCTTCTTTATAGTTTTTCAGTTTTACCAAGCCGAAATCACAGAAGGAACGAAAAATGCAATGAAAAGATAACAAAAGAAACAACTTCTGGATTTCTGAAGCATAGCACGCCCCGTGCCCAAAACCAGCGAAGTTCCACCCCGTGCCTCTGTACCATTCTGCATCACACGCCCCATGTCTCTGACATGGCATGGCTCATGCCCTCTCAGGCACGCCCTGTGCCACTAACACTGTTGGCAGAAAGCTCTGACATGACACGCCCCGTGCCTGACGAAACACACCCCGTGCCGCTGACAAGCTTGCTGGAAGACTGACGACTCTGACATGGCACGCCCTGTGCTTGACGAAACACGCCCGTGCCATCGACAAGCTTATCGGAAGACTGACGACTCTGATATGGCACGCCCCGTGCTCCAAGCCACATGACTCGTGCTGCCCGACACACACACCCCGTGCCCAGCCAGGCACGGTCCGTGCTTCACCTTGGCTGGCCTATAAATAGGAGAAACCGATTTCACTTCCCCTTGCTCACTTTCCCCGCTCTCTTCCACTAGTTTCCATATTTTTGGTTGTGAGCCATTTGTTTTAGTGTTCTTGATCTACTCGTCAAAGATTGTAAGAACTTTAACTTATGGTGATAATTAATTGATATTTGTATATGAATATTTCATTGTGTATTAAGCATATCTTTAGACTAACACTTGTCAGCCTCAATCTTTCAAGTGTTAGTCAAATTCTTGCACTCGTTTGGGAATAAACAGATCTTTGGTGGGTTGGTAAACTGTTTTTTATAAACTTTCCTTAAGGTGTGTCCAATGAGTTTATCAAAACCCTTATTATTGAAAGTGTATTACTGATTTTCTCAACCAAGCGTGCTTCACGTATCACAGACCATTTGAAAGTGTATTACTAATTTTCTGGTCGGGGTACGATGCATCATCCAAAAGGTGACTCGCGCCCCATGCTACATGATACGTTAGGAATGAGGGTTGGTAATATTTTGTCACTTCACGGAAGTCGAAAGGTACGTGTTTGTGAACTTGGCTCTAGTCACGCCAGACGTACATACGCGAAAGGGGTGTACGGAAGAAACGGGCCTCAGTCCCTTAAAAAGTTCATTTTTATAGTAAAATAATCCGGCATGCAGGGTTGTTCCCCTGCTGGTTATGAAGGCGTGTCGAGCGTAACAGTTTCCTGACCAAGGAGCCCTACGTCTAAGTGGCAACAGACCACTTCATTTGATCATTGACAACACCTTCCCTCGGCATTCACACTCCTCGCAGACGATTAGCAGTTGGATGGTGGTTGACTAGGTGGGCCAAAAGGTGGTCAACTTTCTGCCAGTAATCAATCTTAAGGAAAAGATATAAAACCCGGGGTACCAACTTCACCACTAATAAGTCTCCCAAATGATATTATCTGCGGCCGAGTTGATCAAGACACGCTTTTTTTTAGAATAGATATTTTATTTTACTATTCTTTCATATTTTACTAACATCTTCACTTGAAGAATGCTCAGGTTAGACGTCAACAACGATGAAGTATCAAAAGCTCTCCTTTCCCTTTGTGTCTTTGATCGACCCCGATTCAACTTACCACTACTATACTGCCCACGATGGGTGCACTTGCCCATGAATAGGGTGAAATAGTAGTTGCTAGTAAATCAGGTTTTATAAATTTAAAAGCTTCAAATGCTAAAAAATGGTGTAACAAACTAATGCTATATTTTATATATAAAATACAGCACACCAGTTTTCAGGACGAACCTTGGGGAGCTCAAACCCGTTTCCGTATGTTTAATAATATAATTATCTTTTGGCTACATACGTTGTGTTTTGAATTTAGATTTCGCATATGAAATAGTTATGAATTTTTTTTGAGAATCTTAAAAAGCACTTGCATATTAAAAACCATTTAAGATTCAATAATTGAATAGGTTAAAGTTCAAAATTAGGTAATAAAAACATAAGTCACCTGACCTTCAAGTTTTACCTTAGTTGATTCCTCAGTTCAACCTGCTTCTTCTTCCCTTATCTCATTTAAGATCCTAACAGGAATCCTGAGAGAATGACTTTGCCGGTTCTTCTTGGTGTCCTGCTTTGGAATCCTGAAAAAAGTTTAATAGGATCCTGGTCAGTGGCTAAAGGAAGTTTTTTTTTTCTGAAAATGGGATAACAACTTAGAAATATGCTGGGGATAAACCCGGGATTCTTAGGACTTAGCCAAATCTGGGTACAAGCCCATATTTTCTTGGGACTAAGCCAATACTGGGGTGAAGCCCTTATATACTTGGGACTAAGCCATCTTAAGTGACATGAAAATGTCATAGCCTTAGTTAACACGTCTGTGTTAAAAACCTTGAGAATCCGCCGAGCAGCCTACAATGACAAGATTGTTAGCCATCCATAAGATGGACTGGTCAGACGATTTTGAACGTACTGGTGGACAACGTGCGCTCCTGGCGAGGGTCGTGCGCTACTAGCGATTACCCAAACTTAGGAGAGGAGTTAGTCTCTCAAACCTTAGAAGGTATGCAGGATACCTTGAACGTATGAGAGGTGGCCAGCCTCTAACTGGGATATACCCTAAGTATATAGGATTCTCAGAATCTGCAAAACACTCAATACTTGGTGAGGGGTGGGTGTTAGCTTAGCTAACACCACTCCGATGCCTAAGTCAGTATCATGTGATGAAAATAATAGGAATAATATTGAAATCAGATTAGTATACATACCTTATAGTATTTTGGCAGTGAAGATCCTTGGGATTCCAATGGGATTCTCACATAAAGTAAGCCTTGAGGTGGATGGCATTCCAAGCTCTTGGTAGGGGTTCTCCTTCCATATTCACTATGAGATATGCCCCTTTTCCTTCTTCAGAATCTATCAGGTATGGGCCTTCCCATTTGGGTGCCAATTTCCCATTGGCCGGATTGGTAGTGTTTTGAAATGCCTTTCTCAACACCAAGTCTCCCACTTGAAATCTTCTTAACCTGGTATTCCTGTTGTAAAACTTTGCCACCATTTGTTGATAAGATGCCATCCGGATTCTAGCCATATCTCTGAGCTACTCAACTATTTTGAGATCCTGAAGCAGTGTCTGGTTATTGGTTTCAGGATCCTGGCAGTTGATCCTGGTTGTAAGTAACACCATTTCTGTGGGAATCACAGCCTCAGCTCCAAACACCAATGAAAATGTAGTTTGACCTGTTGCGTTCATGGGTGTTCTCCTATTTGCCAAGAGAACAAATGGTAGCTCTTCAGCCCACTTGCCTTTCTTAGAGCCCAACTTCTTCTTGAGGTTGTTTATGATGATCTTGTTGCTGGATTCTGCCTGCCCATTAGCTTGAGGGTGGACAAGTGTTGAAATAATCATCTTTATACCCCAACTTGCACAAAAATTTGTTGTTCTCTTGCTAATAAACTGAGAGCCGTTGTCCCATATGATTTCTGCCGGAATCCCAAATTTGGTGAGGATATTTCTTTTGATGAAGGATATCACCTCTTTCTCTCTCACTTGAACATAGGCTTTTGCTTCAATCCATTTGGAGATATAGTCTGTCATTGCAAGCATAAATACTTTTCCTCCAGGAGCCTTGGGCAACTTACCCATAATATCCGTGCCCCACTTCATGAATGGCCACGGGGATACTATAGGATACAGATGCTCAGCTGGTTGATGCAGAATATTGTCGTGCCTTTGGTAGGCATCACACTTTTGTGAGAAGCTCATGGTATCCTTCTTCATTGTAGGCCAATAGTAACCAAATCTGAGAACCTTGGAGAAGAGTGTTCTGCCCCCAGTGTGGTTTCCACAATCTCCACTATGGATGTCTTCAAGCACCTCAAGAGCTTATGCTTTCTCTAAGCACCTCAAGTAGACACCTGCAAGATATTTTCTATATAATATGTTATCTAAGATAAAATAAGGTATTACCTTGGCACGATAAGCCCTAGGATTTTCACCCTTAGGAATCTCCCCGTCTTTAAGATATTTCATGATTGGACAAGTCCAGGATTCCTGAATTTCCTTGGGATCCTGAACATTCATATCTTTATTTTCATCAATCGCGTGGGCTTCCTGTTGAGCTATTGCCGGTGTTAAGATGTGTGTTATAGGAATTCTGATATCCTCAGGGTTCCTGAGTGATGAAGCCAAGTTTGGCAATGCATTAGCTTCCAAATTATCTTCTCTTGGAACCTGCGTAATGTTAAAACTTTCGAAAAGCAAAGATAACTTTTTAACAATATCAAGATATTTGATTAGATTTTACCCTCTCAATGCATAAGAACCACTAAATTGGTTAGTCAATAGAAGGGAATCAATAAATACTTGAATACACCGGATGCTCATATCTCTAGCCAATTGCAACCCAACAATTAAAGCTTCATACTCAGATTCATTGTTGGTAGTCTGGAATTCACAAGATATGGATAGTGGTATTATGTCCCCCTGTGGCGATTTTAGCAGGATGTCTAGCCCTATTCCTCTAACATTTGAGGAGTCGTCTGTGTGAAGGATCCAATTTTCTTCGAGCTTCCCAAGCTGCTGGACTTCCTTGTCAACTTCTGGTTCTAGGTCACTGATGAAATCAACCACAAATTCAGCCAAGGCTTGGGATTTGATTGTTGTCCTTGGCTCATATTTGATGTCGTATGCACTCAACTTGACTGCCCACTTAGCCAACCTACCTGACATTTTCGGCTTCCTGAGAACCGCCTTAATATGATAGTTAGACTTTACAATTATAACATGAGTTTCAAAATAATGTCTAAGTCTAATAGAAACCATTATAAGAGCTAGAATTAATTTTTCAAGGTAGGAATACCTGGATTCTGCGTCTAGCAGAGTTTTACTTACGTAATATACTGGATGCTGCTGCCTTTGGTGGTCCTTTACTAGGACTGCGCTGACTGAGCTTCCGGAAACAACAAGATACAAATATAGCGGCTCCCCATCTTCTGGTTTCATTAACAACGGGGCTACTGACATGTAGTCTTTTAAGCATCTGAGGGCTTCTTCATGCCTTTCAGTCCACTCGAACCTCTTGTTTTTCCTTATTATATTGTAGAAATCCTTGCTTTTTTCTAAGGATCTTAAAATGAACCTGTTAAGTGCTGCGATCCTTCATGTCAATCTTTATACCTCTTTCACATTTGATGGGGACTTCAAATTTAAGATTGCTTTGATTTGCTTAGGGCTTGCTTCAATTCCTCTTTCGGTAACCATGTAGCCTAAAAACTTTCCAGCTCGCACCCCAAAGTGGCACTTGGAGGGATTGAGCTTCATGTTATACATGTCAAGGATGTCAAAGGCTGTTTGGAGATCCCTGACATGGTCTTTAGTCTTCTTGGATTTCACCACCATGTCGTCGATGTAGACATCCATTGTGTCCCCCAGTTGCTCTTTAAACATCATATTGACGAGCCTCTGATATGTGGCACCTGCATTTCTTAAAACAAAAGGCATGGCAGTATAACAATATATACCTGTTGGGGTCATGAATGTTGTATTCTCCTGATCACATGGTTCCATTTGGATTTGTTGGAATCCTGCTGAGGCAACCATGAAGGTGAGCATCTCGTGCCCGGCAGTGGCATCTACCAATGCGTCGATATGGGGAAGTGGAAAAGGATCCTTAGGACAGGCCTTATTCAAGTCTGTGTAGTCAACAAAAACTCTCAATTTCCCATTCTTCTTCAGGACCACCACCACATTTGCTAGCCACTAAGGATATCTGAATTCCCTAATCATCTTCTTTTGAGAAGCTTGTCAACTTCCTCCCGGATGATTGCATTCTTTTCGGGAGCGAACTTTCTTCTCTTTTGTTGTATGGGCCTGTAAGAGTGATCTAAACCAAGTTTATGAGTAATAACATGTTTAGGGATACCTGTCATATCCTCATGTTTCCAAGCGAAAGTTGAGGTTCTGGTTTTCAGGAGCTGAAGCAATTTTCGTTCAGTATCCTCTGGGATGCCTGTTTTAACGAGCACCTTGATTTCAGGATTCTGAGGGTCTAGAAGGACTTATTTGACATCAAGCTCCCTGTCCTCCTGTTATTCAAGTGCTCTTTTCTAGTAATTGCTATCCCTTTTTCATCTTGGTAGGGTTCTTCATTGAAGTTGAGTAACAATTCTTGGCTTCCTATTGATCGCTTTCGATCCTCATAACTCCCCAAGGTGTGGGAAGCTTGATGCATTGATAGTAAGTTGATGGGACAACTTTCATCCGTGTATCCATAGCCTGCAAAGAATTATATTACAACAAGAGAGAATCTATATACAAATTTTTGCATAGATTTTGACCCCTCTATGTATACTGGTAACTTGATGTCCCTAACGGTGCTTTTAGTTTCACCACTAAAGCCAACTAGGACTAAGGATCTAGCAACTATTTTAGTTTCTGGGATCCCCATCTTTTTTAGCACATCAAGACGGATAATGTTTACTGAGCTTCCATTATCGATCAGGATCATGCGAACAAAATGGTTAGCATTATATAAAGTAACCACAAGACTATCATGATGGGGACCCTGAACATTGGAACGATCGCTTTCATCGAAGGATATGAGTTTATCTTGAGTTAAGGTAGATATCCGGACAGGTCTTCGCCCTATTCAGATTTGGATTCCTTAGCATGTTTCTGTTGGATTTAGGTGTCCAGACCCGACTAAATCAAGAACCCGATCCGGTCAAGACCCGTAAGAGTTACACCGAAGGCAACAGGTTTTAAAGTCCGCTTACCTGAATAACCGGTAAATTCGCAGAAGAGTTAATTATTTATTTATAAACTGGTTTAATAAATATATTAATTAATTAATTCTAATTAACCGTTATGAATAAGTTGGCGACAGAGACGTTACATATTATTTACGTTTCAGACGACAATTAACGAATCAGTTATTTGAATAATGTTCATTAAGTCTCGATAAGCGACAAAAGATTTAATATGTTAAATAGTTAGTCGCGAAAATTGAAAGGTTCGATCAAGGATTGATTTAAGATGAGGGACTAAACGGAAACTTAATCAGATATTATATCTGATCAAGAAGGCGATAACCATAATCCTATGATTAAGATTTTCGGCCTCCTTCCCTCCCTCTCTCGATCCGAGGCCGACAACCACCCCAGGCCGACGTCGCCTTTTGTTCTCTGGCGATCTGTTTCAACCGATCGCGAGAACCTAATCCGTTGATCACTGTTTTGCCGAGGTTTATTCGCTCCGACGAACCGGTGTGAAAGGAAGTCAAACCCTCGTCACCGTGCCGCCTACGCCGAGCCGTACCGCCGTCAGGCACGTCGTCCGCCGCACCGCCTCCGTCCGGCACTGCTGTCACACGCCGAGCCGCCGCCGCCGATTGCGGCGCTGCTCCGCCACTGTCGCCCTCAACTCTCCAGCCAGCCGCCACTCGCCGTCGCCGGTTCGTCCACCGACTCACGCGATCGCAAACTGCCATTAAACGGCTCGTTCGCTCATCGTCCGCGAAACCCTAATCGCGCCATATCCGATGTGCGAGATTTTCTTGGTGCTCGAGTCGCCGCGTAGTAAATCTTGCAAGTTGCGAGGATCGTTAGATTCGCCTGTCGAGTCAAACCTATGAAACCCTAGCGTCACCCGTTGACTTTCGGTGTCTCAAGCATCTGTTTGAATCACCGCTCAGGTATATCTAAATTCGTCGTTATTTAGATTTATTTTATTATTTATTTTATATGTATCGCGTTCTTGTTTTAACGCGATTGGTGTTTGCGCGTTTGGTGATTGTTGAATCCTGTTGTCGATAGGTGTACGTTAATTTACTAGTAATCGGTTTTGTAAATTAAATTGTTTTCCGTTACGTATTAAATTACTCGTTAATTTAATTAATTTATTTTAATTTACATATTTTCTCGGTAAATGATTTAATAATTATTTGACATAAATAATTATTTAATTCAAATTTTTTTTGTCATTACCGGGAACCCGATTAGCACTGGCGTAACCCAACAGTGGTATCAGAGCCTTGATCACCACACACAAACCCTAACCGGTCGATTTTAAACCGGTGCATTTCGCAAACTAGAGTTCTAAACCTGAAAGTCGCGAAATAAGTTTAATCGTCGTTTTGGTATGTTTAGTCGATTTAGATCCATTAAACATAATTCGATTCAATAAAATTGACTGAATTATATTACGCACGTATTCGGCCTGACCCTGTTTTTGGTTTGTCATGAATGTCGTTATGGTTTGGCCCTTTAGGCCCATGTGTTTTGTTCTTGATTGGCTCACTAAGATTGGGTTCAAAGTTGTATTTAATTTTAAAATAGATTAGGTTTTATTTTAATTGCTCACCTTCGCCTGGACGAACGATACGAGCTAGATGCGACAACCCCATTTGGAGATTACCCCTTTTTGGGATTTTTGGAAAATGGCAAGGTCCCGAAACAAGACCGAGATTCCTCATGACACGCAGGAGCTTATGGAAGAAAGTGGGAGTGACTAAATCGATTAGGGAGTTTTTTCTACCTTGTGGTTGGTTTACTTTTACGTCCCTCGACCTTCCTCGATATTGTCATAGGCTCTGACAATATCGAAATCCCTGTGTGGCCGAATATGTGCATGTGTGTTTGCTTGTCTATTGGCTGCTTGTCTTAATTCTGATTAACGCACCAACTAAAATCCAAACTTAGTTTTACCGGTATAAAACTAATTTTTTGATCAATTAAGTAATAAGTCGTAACTTTAATTACGACTTCATAAATTTTGATAACCTATTTAATTCGACATTAAATTTAGATTTTTCGATAAATGAATCGAACTTAGTAAATAATTGGTTATCGCCTCGCGACACATAGATCATTAATACTTAGGTTATTTAAATGATCGTCCCGAGTGAGATATGGTTTATAATTTCGTCAAATCACTAATTATTAAAATTTGACTTAATAATCCTATCTGGTAAGCCTACAAACCGGTAGTCTATGCCATCCTAAGTTAAGTCTAACTTGGAACATATTTACCGATGCATCCGTGTTGGAGTATCTTAACACCGCACGTGGTGTTTAGGGTATCTTCTAAGGTGAGCGTATTAGAGTATTTTAACACTGTACGCACACATTGACCACTTATGACAACTACCATTTTCTTTATACGCACCTTTGGTATTGGAGTATTTCAACATTGTACCTCTGTTCGGCCTGTAGACAAAATGGGCATAGATGGGGCTAAACGTATTTCGTTGATCCGTTCGCGAAAGCCCCATAACGGGAGTTGTGACAGTTCTTTTACAAGAGACACTCGTTGTCCACTTGGTTACTTAGAAATTTTGAAAGCACTTTACGCTGTTTGGAGGAATTACCTAACTAACTGAGTTCCTATTTCCTATTCAAGATTAGCTTGCCATCCTTAAATACGAATCAAACATCAAAACACTAAATTTGCCTGTTGTTTCAGATGGCTAACGCAAACCGCGCAAACCAAGAGATTTTCCATCTCAAGTCTCTTCTTGAGAAAGAGAATCTTGACGACGCCAACTTCCTTGATTAGGAAAGGAATCTGAGAATCGTCCTGAAGATGGCTAACATGGAAAATGTGTTAGAAGCTATGGTTCCCGAGCAACCTGAAGCCGACACTGCTCCAACACGTAATGCCCATAACACACTGCGACAAAATGCTAAAAATGTCGCATGTCTTATGCTAGCCACTATGACTTCTGATATTCAGAAGAACATGGTCAATAGGACGGCTTTTCAGATGATCGGTGATCTGAGGGGCAAGTTTGAAACCCAGGCCCGACAGGAGTGATATGACACCGTTGTGCCACTTATTAACTGTCGCATGGCTGAAGGCGCTCCCGTCAGCGCCCATGTCCTGAAGATGAAGGGTTACATCGACCGCCTAGCGAAGCTGAATTACATCATCCCCGCCAAAATGGTGACGGACCTAATTCTGCACTCACTGTCCAGTGCCTTCACCCCTTTCAGGGTGAACTTCAACATGCACATTGATGTGGAGCATCATGTATATTAAATAAATAAATAAAATCCCTTCATTTAATTGGTTTTAAATTAAGAATTATTAAGTTTTGGTGCTTAAATGTTTTATATTTGAATTTTAGATGATTTGATGGATCTTTGGTTATTATTTGATAAATATTTAAAGTTCACACTTAATTTGGTTTTTCATTGAGAAAACTTTGCAAGTTAGAATTTTAATTGAAAAATTATAAAAGATATGGTGCTTAATTATTTTTATTTGTGAATTTTAGGTGTTTGGTGTGTGTGCGATGAATTTAGAAGAAAAATGCAATTTACGAAAACGAAATCGGAGCTCAAATGTAGAAGTTATTGATAAAAGAAAAGATTAAAAAAAAACTTAACAAGATCTGCAATTACAGCCCAGTAGCCTTGGCCCAGTCCATCTTCTGTCCCGTCCCAGTTCGTTATTACCAGGCCCATCAGCAGCCCAGGGGAGCAGCCCAGTCCACAGCAGCAGCCAAGGGGAGCAGCCCAGTCCACAGCAGCAGCCCAGCCTGCCCAGCGAAAAAAGAAGAGAAAACTCGCTGGAGGCAAGGATCGAACCCCTGACCGTCAGCTTTCCCAGCGAGTTCCTTTGCCACCAGGCCAGCTACCCTTATGTTTCCATTCTGGTTTAAATGTATTTTATATTCTTCTTTACCAGGCCCACTAAATTCGACCCAGCCCACCTAATGCTAAGAAGTCGCGACCAGACCTATTTGTTTCGCTATAAAAGCTTTGAGGCCGCCGTTTTCTTAATGGGAACACCCCATAAACCCTAGAAAATCACAATTAAAGATCTGGAATCATCAAGGAAGCTAGGAGGGTCAAGATTAGAGCTTTTGGATTGAAGATTTGACGATCTACACCTTTTCGGTTTCCATTTTCTTTTTGAGGCTTGTTTCTCCTTCCTTTTCTTTGTAAATCTCAAATTATGAACATGTTAAAGGTTGGATTTTTAGTTATTTTGATGATGTTTGGTGGCTAGATCTCATATTGTCACTTGAATTTGATGAATTTGAGCATGATTTGACTTTATTGTTTGACTTTTCAATGTGATATGATGAAATAGCCTATTGATTTGATTTGGATCTCTTGAATGATCATATATGCTTGATTAGCCTCTGTTAGATTCATATGATGTGGGAAATTTGATATAGATTGAAGAACTTCAACTAGTTGTTTGATTTCTCATTGTTGAACTTTGACTTCTTTTTTAGTTTTAGCTTAATGCATGATCCGATGACCATCTACATGATTACATGAGTATAATTTGGGGCTGATTCTGTTTATATTTATGTTTAAATTGAGTTGACCGATTCATGTAGCATTTGCGCTTCAAATAAATCATCTGAATCAATGTCGTGAAGCACCTCCTCAAATACGTCCCCAGCTTCCTTATTTGTTGTTGTACTCGCTGCGATCTCATCCTCACACTCCTCATCCCACACAATGTCGTCCTCTTCCTCCGACCAATCCCAAACTAGAGCCAAAGGGTATGTATCCTCATCATCTACGTCATCATTCCTGGGAAGCTCCTCCTCATCATCCTCTAATAATTCATCTTCCGGATCATTCTCCTCCACTATTGAATCTTCCTTTTCAATAATCTCTGTGGTGTCCGTTAAACTATTATTTGTCCATTGGTTCAGATCACACTCATCATCATCACAAATCCAGTGGATACCCTGATTAACCGGAGGTGGGACTTTGGCGTCCATTAAAGTCTCCTGATATCGGATTTCCTCAAACACAGTCCTTGATGACTCCCCCGTACGCCTTTCTCTTTCCTCTCGCTCTTGAAAGATCCTTTGACAAATTTCTCTACACATCTCAACACGAACCAGACAATCATTGTAGTGGTGTGGTCCACCGCAGCTCATACAACGTGACATGTTTTCCTCATGAAGTCGTTTTTTATCATCTTAAGAGATTCCAGTGCAACCGCGATGCCTCGAGGTAACCTAGGATCATATCTACTCCATGTAGCCATATCATCCAAGAGTTGTTGGAGGTTAACAATAAAGCTCTGTAGATCAATTTTGGCCATGACAAAAGACAAAATAAAACAAAATACAAAACAAAATAAAGAAGAAAATAATTAGACTCCAAAAACTAACCTAAAACTCTAGACGCAAAGAAAATAAACCTAAGAAAATTCTAGACTCGAGAAAGGAAATCCAAAGACTCTAGACACGAAAAACCTAAAAAGACTCAAAATTTCCTAATAACGACCTAAGTTAATCTTGCTATTGCCAAGTGTCCCCGGCAACGGCGCCAAAAACTTGATGTGTTCGGAACTACACCTAATAATAACTAATAATACCTAGACCTAATCCTAGACCTAGACACACCTAATTTTACCGAAACTCCTAAAACTAGACCGAACCTACAGGCAAGTGTACCTATCGGTGGCAGTATAGCTACAGAAGACCGGATATCGAACCCTAAGGACACTATGAACAAGACTCTAACCTAGGACTCTATGAATAGGAAAGTTGAGTAATTTTGTAAATTGGTTTTTGAAATAAATTAACTAACTTAACTAAAGTAACTAACTAACAACCGACCCAAAAGAAACTTAGGAGATATCAAGGATGAGAGAGGTACCACCTAGACCTAGAATCCTAATTAACACTCACAACTTCACTCGGCTATGACAACTCTGATGGTGGCTAGTTCACCTTTTAAGTCCTTCCTAGATAACAATTCTAATGCTCGGACAATGGTTCACCTTTTGAGTACGTCCCACTTCAACTAATCCTAACCACCCTCGAAAAAAATCTAAGGCACATTAGGTTAGCAGGAGCTACCACTAATTACCACAACTGACACGGAATAACAATTTAACTAATTCCCTAGGGCATTTCCTTTTAAGACAATGTTGACCTAGTTCATTACCCAAACCGACTACCCGACAACCTATTACCTTGTGGGTCTCTAGATAGGCAGAACATTAAATGCAAGGAAATAATTATTAATTAATTCTATGATCTATAAATTAAGCAAATCACAATCAATAGCAAACACAAAGTCACACTATTAATATACCTAACTCAAACCGAAAGACATTCGCAAGATAGGCAAGAACAAATTAATAATCAAAGACCCTAATTTTAACATTCACACGCATTCAATTGTAGTAACTAGTGGATTTTAAAGAATTATTATTACATTAATCAAATTGTAATCACCAAAACAAAGATTGAAAACATTAACTATTCATCATACGGTCTAGGTGGTATAAGCAATTTAGCCTATTACCATGTCCATGCTTAAACACACCATAAAGATCGAATCTTGAACAAGAAACATAATTTTAGGTTTAACTGACTACAAGAAACGAGAATTAGAAAGAACCCGAATGATTAATTTTAGTTGAATGATTGATTCGGGAAATCTCCTCTCTTTTTCTTCACCTCCTCTTCTCAAAATCGTCCCTCGAAGTCCTTTTAGTCGGCTGAAATTGATTCTCTCGAACTCTCTCTGCTTCTGCCGTCTCCCTTAAATTCATACGGTTCTTTTTCGTGGGAATTAAGAATTGTCCTCCTCCTATCTAACGCCCGCTGAATAATATTTATATGCGGCCTCCTTAAAAAAATCTTGTAGCTTCCGAAAATAAATGTAACAAATGGGCTTGCGGGTTTTGGCGATACGCATGAACATCACAACCGACAAAATAGTCGGTTTACACCGACTCCCAAATGATTGCTTTTCGAATTCACAAATTAATCAGATTGAAGTTTCATATAATTCCAATTCAGCCCTCCTAAACTTCCATCAATACAACGCCGGCCCTCCATATTTTATAATTGAAATGCCGACCCTTTGAACTTATTATTTTATTTCTTTCCAGCCCTCGACTTAGATGAATTATCATACCAGCCCCCTGAACTCTTATGTCAACCTACAACCAAATAAATTTTAACAATTTTGAGCACAATTGACCAAATAAAACACAACTAAAAATAAAAGACTTAAACTCAATCCAAAATATACAAAAATGACTAAACAAATTAATTAAAACTCAAATACTATAATTCAACTAAAAAGCACATAAAACGACTCCAAAATTGACTCAATTATTATACAAGTTACACGGGAAATTCGGATGTGTTTGCAGCACATCATTTCTCCTTCCTTTTCTTTGTAAATCTTAGATTATGAACATGTTAAAGGTTGGATTTTTAGTTGTTTTGATGATGTTTGGTGGCTAGATCTCATATTGTCACTTGGATTTGATGAATTTGAGCATGATTTGACTTTATTGTTTGACTTTTTAATGTGATATTATGAAATAGCCTATTGATTTTGATTTGGATCTCGTGAATGATCATATATGCTTGATTAGCCTCTGTTAGATTCATATGATGTGGGAAATTTGATATAGATTGAAGAACTTCAACTAGTTATTTGATTTCTCATTGTTAAACTTTGACTTTTTTTGAGTTTTAGCTTAATGCATGATCCGATGACCATCTACATGATTATATGAGTATGATTTGGGGCTGATTCTGTTTATATTTATGTTTAAATTGAGTTGACCGATTCATTTAGCACATTAGGTGGTTGCTAGGTATTGTTTGATTAGTTAGAACACTAATGACCGTAAGGTTTTGACTTATCAATTCGTGTAGTTCTTGGGGTTTGAAATCAGAATTAGTCACGTTTAGAACCCGCTTAGAGAGACCTTTCTAGTGTAGTTCCTTTCGTGTGTGTTTGGTTAGCTTTGACCGAAGCGACTAGGCAATTAGGCGGTTTCATCTAGTTTACTACCTGGACGTTTATTTGGGATTGCATTAGTATTTAAGATGTGTCTATAGTCTTATTTGCCTTGGTTATCATCATTGGGGGTAGTTATCACATTGATTAGTCAGACTTGAGGTGACATTCAGGCTCAAAGGATTCTTATCCGGGTGGCATTTTTCTTATATTGTTATTCCGTTTCGTGTGTTATGTTTGCTTACTCAGTCGTTTCTACCAGTTTTCTGTTTGTTTTCATCATTAGCTTTAAATCAAAACCTTGTTAGACTGAATATTAGCAAAGTCCTTATATCGAGAACCTGCTTTACGCGTCCTTAGATTGATATCGGGTATTTACCTATACTATGCTACATACGATGAGTATACTTGCTCAGAGCGTGTAGTTGGTCACTTGGGATTTACCTTTTTAAAACTTGATCATATTTTTATAGACCGCATTTCGCGCTTCAAGTTTTTGGCGCCGTTGCCGGGGACGCACAGATTTAGAGAATGTTCGGAGCTAGTAGTTTAGCCATTTACTTGCTTTCGTTCCTTGTTTATTTGCATGTTTCTAGTATGTTTGCTTATTTCTGTGTTTACCTACGTGTTAGTTAGTTTATTAGCTTAGTCTAGTTTATTTTTGTTCAGTTTCTGTTTTCTCTTGCGTCTTTTCGTCTGTTTATGCGTTTTCATCGCTGGAGGAGCCGCATTTCATGCTTGTCGTTGACGTCTGATCCCAAACGTTAATTTCACCACCTTCGTCGTTACACCACGCATTCCCAATGGCGAACCCACCCGATCGGCGTACACTCGCCGACTACGCTCGACCCGACATCGCGGGGGCGCAGCCCAGTGTCATACGCCCACCCGTGGAAGCTAACAACTTCCAGATCCAGCCTCAGACCATTTCCATGATCATAAAATCTGTTCAGTTCGATGGATTTCCGAACAATGACCCGATGGCTCATATTTCAAATTTTCTTGAGGTTTACGACACGTTCAAACTCAATGGTGTCACATCCGAGGCGATCAAGTTGAGACTTTTCCCATTTTCCCTTCGCGGCGTAGCGAAGGCGTGGCTTCAGTCCCTTCCGCCTGGTTCTATTACCACTTGGGATTCTTTGACTCAAAAATTCGTTTCCAAGTACTTTCCTCCATCGAAAGACGTAATGTTCCGAAACAAGATTTATTCGTTCGTGCAGGAGGAGAGTGAGAGTTTGTATGAGGCATGGGAGAGGTTTAAGGAGTTGTTGAGGAAATGCCCATCCCATGGGATCGAGTTGCATCAGCAAGTTCATATTTTCTATGGCAGTCTGAACGCCCTCACACGCCCGATAGTTGACAGTTCTGCCGGTGGATCTCTGAGCAGCAAAACGCCAGAGGAGGCGTGTGATTTACTCGAAGAGCTTGCACTAAACGACTACCAGTGGTCTACCACGCGTACGAGTAGACAACCCCAGACGAGAGGGGTTCATCAGGTAGATCCCGTTACAACTCTCTCAGCGCAGGTCGAGGCGCTCTCGCAGATGATGAAAGGGATAGAGACGAGTCAGAAGCAGATGAGCCAGCCACAGGAGACACAGCAGCATGTGAAATTCTGTCAGTTATGTGCTGGTCCTCATGATATTATGAGTTGTCCCATTGTTGGTAGCACCGAGCTACCAGAGCAGGTCGATTACATGGCTAGCCAGGCCCACCCACCGCCCAACCAGTATAACTACAATCAGGCTTGGAGACCAAACCAGAATTTGGGGTGGAGACAGGAGCCGAGCAGTTCGAACCCACCGGGGTTTCAGCCACGACTGACACAGAGACAGCAGGGTTTCTACAACCCTAACCTTGAGAGCACTAGACAGAACCCGATTCAGACAGAGGATTCAGGTATGAAGAACCTGACCGACATGGTTTCTCAGTTGCTTCAGCAGAATCAGAAAGCAGCCCTTGACACTCAGAAGGTTGCTCAGCAGAATGAGCTGCATTTTTCGAGAAATGAGCAGGGGATGAGTAATATGAGCACTCACATGCAGAATTTGGAGAGGCAAGTAGGTCAGCTTGCCAAGTCTATATCAGAGCGTTAGCATGGAGGTTTTCCGGGTAATACCGAGACAAATCCGCGCCAAACAGCTAAGGCGATCACGACTAGGAGTGGCAGAACCACTCCAGATCCAGAACCGGCAGTCACAGCTGAGCTGGTTACTGAGGAGAGAGATATTGAGGTTGAGACTGATGTTCCTGGGCAGGTGCACCCTACTAGGCTACGCCCAGCAAGTACAACACGCCCCAAGGAGCCCGCGAGAGTCTACACACCTCCTGTTCCATATCACGCACGTTTGAGACAGGATAGAGCTGAGGAGAATTACAGCAAATTTCTTTCCCTGTTAAAACAGCTTCACATAAATCTCATGTTTGTTGAGGCATTAGCACAAATGCCTAAGTATGCCAGGTTTCTTAAGGATTTGTTGAGTAACGAAAAGAAACTTGAGGAGTTGTCGATAGTTACACTAAACGAGGAGTGTTCAGCAGTTCTCCAGAACAAGCTGCCACGGAAGATGAAGGATCCCGGGAGTTTTATGATTCCATGTTTGATTGGTAGCTTGTCCGTCAGCAATGCTCTTGCTCATCTAGGTGCTAGCATCAATTTGATGCCATATTCTGTATTTTCTAGACTAGATCTTGCTGAGCCCACTCCCACGCGCATGATTATATAGCTTGCTGACCGTTCAGTCAAATATCTGAGGGGTATTATGGAGAATATGTTGGTGAAAGTGGATAAATTTGTGTTCCCTGTCGATTTTGTGATCCTCGATATGGATGAGGACGAGCACGTGCCTCTTATCTTAGGTCGCCCGTTTCTAGTTACCACGCGTGCTTTAGTTGATGTTTTCAGCAGTACGCTTACTTTATGTGTCGAGGACGAGACGGTGACCTTTGACATTCGTGATTCGATGAGACGTCCTCCGGGTCAGGACGATACCCTCTACTTTGTTGACACCATTACGCCACACGTGAGTGCTCAGTTTGAGGATATTTGTGATTCAGGTGTTTCAGACACACAGCTTTGGGGTGGAGTTGACCCGCAGCTTGGTGTATATGCTGCTACTGCGTGTGAGGTGACTAGTGAGGAGACTAGTGCATTAGATTTGAGCCCAGAGGTATTTGAGGTCATTGACACCATGCACGCCAAGTCTAGACCGTCTGTTGAGGATCCGCCCACATTGGAGCTTAAGGAGTTGCCATCTCACTTAGAGTATGCATTTCTGGAGAAAGATTCGAGACTTCCTGTGATTATTGCTTCAGATCTGACGAGTGATGAGAAATAGAGATTGTTGGATGTTTTGAGAGAGCACAAACAGGCTATTGCGTGGAAGATATGGATATTGAGGGGATTGCCCTTTTTTCTGCACGCATAAGATTTTGATGGAGGATGAGTTTAAGCCTGCTGTGTAGAGACAGAGACGACTAAACCCGAACATGCAGGATGTGGTGAAGAAAAAGGTTCTCAAGCTTTTGGATGCTGGATTGATTTATCCTATCTCTGATTCACCTTGGGTCAGTCCGGTTCAGGTTGTGCCCAAGAAAGGGGGCATGACAGTTGTAGTGAATGAGATGATTCCTACACGCACGGTTACGGGGTGGAGAGTTTGCATTGACTATCGCAAACTCAACGATGCTACAAGGAAAGATCATTTTCCCCTACCGTTCATTGATCAGATGTTGGAGCGTTTAGCCGGTCACAGTTATTATTGTTTCCTTGACGGCTTTTCAAGTTATTTCTAGATTCCCATCGCACTGGAGGATCATGAGAAAAACACATTTACATGTCCCTATGGCATATTCGCGTACCAACGCATGCCGTTTGGATTATGTAACGCTCCAGCGACATTTCAGCGCTGTATGGTCGCGATTTTTCATGATATGATCGAGGACTCCATGGAGGTTTTCATGGATGATTTTTCTGTTTTCGGGAGTTCCTTTGATCAGTGTTTGACGAGCTTATCACGGATGTTAGCTCGATGTGAGGAGACGAACCTGGTGCTTAATTGGGAGAAGTGCCATTTAATGGTTCACGAGGGTATTGTGCTTGGGCACAAGATTTCACATGCGGGGCTTGAGGTTGATCGAGCCAAAGTTGATACTATTTCTAGACTTCCGCCCCCACTTCGGTTAGAGCGATTAGGAGTTTCTTAGGCCACGCGGGTTTTTACCGCCGATTCATACGCGATTTTTCGAAAATCACCAGGCCGATAACACAACTCCTAGAGAAGGATGCCCCAGTTGTGTTTTCTGAGGAGTGTTTGACAGCGTTCAAATTGATCAAAGAAAAGTTGGTGAACGCCCCGATTATGGTTGCACCCGATTGGTCGCAACCGTTTGAGTTGATGTGTGATGCGAGTGATTTCGCAGTGGGGGCAGTCTTGGGACAGAGGAGGGACAAACACTTCCATCCGATTTACTATGCGAGTCGAACTCTTAATGATGCACAGGAGAATTACACTACTACAGAGAAAGAGTTGCTCGCCGTTGTGTTTGCCTTCGCCAAATTTCGATCATATCTTGTCCTGTCCAAGACCATTGTGTATACGGATCATTTAGCTATTAAGTATCTGTTCAGCAAACAGAATGCTAAGCCGAGACTCATTCGATGGATCCTGCTGTTGCAGAAATTTGATATTGAGATCCGTGAGAAGAAAGGAGCCGAGAATGTGGCGGCCAATCACCTCCCGCATTTGGAGAACGCGGATATAAATGACTAATTTCCCCATGAGTTACTCGATTATGTACCCGTGAGAGATGACGATGAGAGTTCATGGTTTGCAGATTTTGCGAACAATTTGTCGAGTGGGATCATGAAGAAAGGGTACGGGTTTCAGCAGAAGAAGTTCTTTTCTGACTTGAAACATTACATTTGGGAGGATCCTTATCTTTATAGGATCGGTGCTGATTCTGTGATTAGGAGATGCGTGCATGGGCGTGAGGCACGCCAGATTTTGAGACATTGTCATGAGGGTCCGACTGGTGGACACTACACAGCCCTATTCACCATGAAGAAGGTGTTCGAGTCAGGATTTTACTGGCTGACTACTTTATGGGTCTGTTTCCGCCATCTCGCGGGAACAAATACATTCTCATTGCGGTTGATTATGTGTCAAAGTGGGTCGAGGCACAAGCCCTCCCCACTAATGATGCCAGAGTTGTTGTGAGGTTTTTGAGGAAACTTTTCGCGAGGTTTGGAGTGCCAAAGGAACTGATTAGCGATCGTGGCACCCACTTTTGCAACACGCAGATGGAGAAGGCGTTGCAACGTTATGGGGTTACACATAGACTAGCTACACCATATCACCCCCAGACGAGTGGGCATGTTGAAGTCACGAATCGCGGAATTAAGCAGATTTTGGAGAAAACGGTTGGTAAGAACCGTAAGGATTGGTCAGAGAAACTGGATGACGCATTGTGGGCCTTTCGCACTACTTACAAGACACCTACGGGTACTACACCGTTTAGGATGATTTATGGAAAGGCGTGACATTTACCAGTTGAGGTCGAGCATCGCGCGTATTGGGCCATGAGGGCTGTCAATCTAGATCTGGATGAGGCGACTAGAGGTCGGTTCTTTCAGTTGCATGAGTTAGAGGAGTTGCGCGATCATGCGTATGAGAGTTCGGGTTTGTACAAAGAGAGGACTAGGAGGATTCATGATAGTCACATCAGGAGGAAAGACTTCAAACCGAGAGATCGAGTGCTTATCTTTAATTCGAGGTTGAAATTGTTCCCGGGTTAGTTGAAGTCTAGGTGGTCCGGTCCCCATGTGATTAAACAGGTATTTCCTTATGGGACAGTTGAGATTGAGGGCGTTGATGGTAGCTCGTTTAAGGTTAACGGACATAGGATGAAGCATTACTTGTCAGGTTCGGTTGACGCGAGCGAGGAGGTTGTTAAGTTGTTGGACGTTCCGTCGCCCTGATCGCGGGGCCGAGTCTGGCTGACGACTCGTAAATAAATTCAGCGCTTCCGGGAGGCAACCCGAGTACTTGGTTACTTTTGTTTTGCTTGTTTCATGCTATGTTTCTTTTTAGTAGTTTATTTTGACTTTTAGCTAGTTTGTTTACTTTAGTGTTTGTTTATTTTTATTTTTCTCTTTTATGCATTTCTGTAAGTTTTGCAGGTTGTTATGAAGCATGCCACAATTGGAATGACATGGACTTATCATTTTGGTATTGCTTCGTGGGGTTGGTAGGTAACTCACAGTTTGTGAGCCGTCAGGTACTCAATTTCCATTCCCACGCTTCGCAAAGTGTGTTTTCATGTATTTATTCAGGTTTGGATGATCGAGACCGTCACTTCATAAATGACAATCGACGGTCTGTATCTGGGTTTTTCTTGGGCTTGTTGACTTTTGGTCAAAGTGGACCGTTCACTTCATAATTAACAAACAAACGATTTATTTTGATCAAATGTTCCTTTTCTGTGGGTTAGTATTTGATGTTGGTTGGTGCTGCTAAGCAATTGGTTGCAAATTGGCATAGCAGGTCTTTTGATGCACACATTGCGAATCGTCTGGTACTTAATTTCCATTCCAGGCGGTTCATATGTTTGTGTTATAGACTCTGTTGACTTTTGGTTAAATGATGGCCGTTCACTTCATAATTCACAACAAACGGCCCGCATTTGATCAATCGTCCAAGAACTCAAATTTTCATATATCTTTTAAAAGTGCCAAATTTTGCAATCCGATTGCTTTTGTTTCATTTTGGGTTTTGTTTTCTTCCAGATTCACCATGGGACCGCCAGCTACCTTGATTCACCGGTTTAGTTATTATCCGAGTTGTATTTTTCATTTTGCATTCATTTGTTGACACACAACTCGAGATATTTGTGCTTTATTGATTTATATTTGTGATTGATATGATTTGGTTGTGCTTGGATGATAGTTTGTTCTGGCGAGACGGTTCTGGCATGTTCGTCGAGAGCTGTTTCATGATGCATACTTTGATTGTGGAGGATTTTTTGGCATTTGTGGATTCAGCTCTGGCACCTGTTCAGTCAAGAGCTGGCTCGATTCTTTTTTCAGCATCCAGGCACTGGCACATAACAGTGATAGGGGAGTATTTCAGTTCCCTTTCCCCTTTATTTTGTTTTGTTTAGCATACATTGGGGACAATGTACGCATTAAGTGTAGGGATGAGGGTCAATTGAACTGAAATTGCTAAAATTGTGAAAATTTTCAAATTTTCTTATCATTTCCCCCTGTTTTTAGTTGAAATTGAGATTTTTGTTCGTCTTATTGCACATGGAAGTGGGCCCGTTGATGTAATTCGTGATGTTTTGCTCGCCTATGTATACGATGCTTGTCTCTAGTCAAAACCTTTTCTTCGAGTATCTTGAAAAAGCATTTCCAAGCAAGTGTTTTTCAAATAAAGTCAATAAATGGAATGCTTTACTTAGTGAAACTATCGGATGGGGGATTGATAGCTTGCATCATATCGGTAGCCCTTTTCCATCCGTTTTTTGTGAGTTATTTGAGCCCAAATTGCATTATATGTTACATTATTTACTCACTTTCGTTTGGTTGAGTGTTATGCCATCATGCGCTTTCATTTTAGAACTTGTGTTGTTAATACGCGTCGAGATCATGAACTAAAATTGAGCATAGAAATGATAGAGGCATTAGAATTACCCTTTTGATTTAGCCTTTTTCTTTGATCTTATTATTTTTCCTACCCTAAAACATGATCCCTTAGAAAACCCGTTGAGCCGTTTTCCTTCTCGTTTGATTTTCCCACTTTTTGACCCATTTAGCCTTTTGTTTAGCCTTTATTTTTGCTCTTAAACCCTTGTGTGAAGAATCTGGATTAGTTTAGGACTTTGTGTATATATTTTGGTTAGTTTCATCAAGTCATATTTAGTGCCAAAAAAAAGGTGTTTAAGTGTGATTCTCCTAGTACTCAATCTCCATTCTAGGAATTCATATGAGATTGCAAAAAAAAAAAGAGAGAGAGAGAGAAAAATGAAAAAAAAATGAAAAAAATTGCAGAGAATTCTAACTCATAATTGGAGGTCATAGACCTAAGATAAAGCTGAAAAAAATAGAGTTTTTCTTAGTTTATGTGTTCGGGTCAAAATTACTCGGCTTTAAGTTATTTGTGTAAATAGTTTTTCTTTTAGTTTGTTTATTGACTTTTCCGGATTTCTACACACTTCGCCACTTTCACATTCCCTTTCCATACCCTAAACCCTAGCCTAACATTACAACCCTTAATAAAGTCCTCTTGATTTATTTCCGGTTTTATGTTATTTGGTGGAGATGCGATTTCGATACAAGCTTATGACAATGAAGTGCATGTTTGGCCTTGAGTGATCCACTTAAATCGACGATCCAATTTATCGTCTATCCACTAAATAAAGCTGAGTTGAGTGATCATTGTGAGGGGTATGATGCTTGTTTGATTGAACCTTGGTGTGTGTTGAACTAGTAAGCATTACCATGTTTTTAAATAAATGTCATAATTGCTTGTTGGTTTATAAATCTTTTGAAAAGTGTAAATCTTGAGAATTAGCGATGCATGTGGGCTTGAGTAGTTGCATTGGGTTGGGTGGACGTCACGTTTTCGATTGGCTTGTGGAAGTGTTGCATAAGATTTTCCTTGAGGGCAAGCAAAGTTTAAGTGTGGGGATATTTGATGCGGAGCATCATGTATATAAAATAAATAAATAAAATCCCTTCATTTAATTGGTTTTAAATTAAGAATTATTAAGTTTCGGTGCTTAGATGTTTTATAATTGAATTTTAGATGATTTGGTGGATCTTTGGTTATTATTTGATAAATATTTAAAGTTCACACTTAATTTGGTTTTTAATTGAGAAAACTTTGCAAGTTAGAATTTTAATTGAAAAATTATAAAAGATATGGTGCTTAATTGTTTTTATTTGTGAATTTTAGGTGTTTGGTGTGTGTGCGATGAATTTAGAAGAAAAATGCAATTTACGGAAACGAAATCGGAGCTCAAATGTAGAAGTTATTGATATAAGAAAAAAATAAACTTAACAAGATCTGTAATTGCAGCCCAATAGCCTTGGCCCAGTTTGTTATTACCAGGCCCATCAGCAGCCCAGGGGAGCAGCCCAGTCCACAGCAGTATCCCAGCCTGCCCAGCGAAAAAAGAAGAGAAAACTCGCTGGAGGCAGCGATCGAACCCCTGACCTCCCGTTTTCCCAGCGAGTCCCTTTGCCACCAGGCCAGCTGCCCAATATGTATTCATTCTGGTTTAAATGTATTTTATATTCTTCTCTGCCAGGCCCACTAAATTCGACCCAGCCCACCTGATGCTGAGAAGTCGCGACCAGACCTATTTTTTCACTATAAAAGCTTTGAGGCCGTCGTTTTCTTCATGGGAACATCAAGGAAGCTAGGAGGGTTAAGATTAGAGCTTTTGGATTGAAGATTTGACGATATACACCTCTTCGGTTTCCATTTTCTTTTTGAGGCTTGTTTCTCCTTCCTTTTCTTTGTAAATCTTAGATTATGAACATGTTAAAGGTTGGATTTTTAGTTGTTTTGATGATGTTCGGAACTACACCTAACAATAACTAATAATACCTAGACCTAATCCTAGACCTAGACACACCTAAGTTTACCGAAACTCCTAAAACTAGACCGAACCTACAGGCAAGTGTACCTATCGGTGGCAGTATAGCTACAGAAGACCGGATATCGAACCCTAAGGACACTATGAACAAGACTCTAACCTAGGACTCTATGAATAGGAAAATTAAGTAATTTTGTAAATTGGTTTTTGAAATAAATTAACTAACTTAACTAAAGTAACTAACTAACAACCGACCCAAAAGAAACTTAGGAGATATCAAGGATGAGAGAGGTACCACCTAGACCTAGAATCCTAATTAACACTCACAACTTCACTCGGCTATGACAACTCTGATGGTGGCTAGTTCACCTTTTAAGTCCTTCCTAGATAACAATTCTAATGCTCGGACAATGGTTCACCTTTTGAGTACGTCCCACTTCAACTAATCCTAACCACCCTCGAGAAAAATCTAAGGCACCTTAGGTTAGCAGGAGCTACCACTAATTACCACAACTGACACGGAATAGCAATTTAACTAATTTCCTAGGGCATTTCCTTTTGAGACAATGTTGATCCTAGTTCATTACCCAAACCGACTACCCGACAACCTATTACCTTGTGAGTCTCTAGATAGGCATAACATTAAATGCAAGGCAATAATTATTAATTAATTCTATGATCTACAAATTAAGCAAATCACAATCAATAGCAAACACAAAGTCACACTATTAATATACCTAACTCAAACCGAAAGACATTCGCAAGATAGGCAAGAACAAATTAATAATCAAAGACACTAATTTTCACATTCACACGCATTCAATTGTAGTAACTAGTGGATTTTAAAGAATTATTAATACATCAATCAAATTGTCATCACCAAAATAAAGATTGAAAACATTAACTATTCATCATACGGTCTAGGTGGTATAAGCAATTTAGCCTATTACCATGTTCATGCTTAAACACACCATAAAGATCGAATCTTGAACAAGAAAAATAATTTTAGGTTTAACTGACTACAAGAAACGAGAATTAGAAAGAACCCGAATGATTAATTTTAGTTGAATGATTGATTCGGGAAATCTCCTCTCTTTTTCTTCACCTCCTCTTCTCAAAATCGTCCCTCGAAGTCCTTTTAGTCGGCTAAAATTGATTCTCTCGAACTCTCTCTGCTTCTGCCGTCTCCCTTTAATTCGTAGGGTTCTTTTTCGTGGGAATTAAGAATTGTCCTCCTATCTAATGCCCGCTGAATAATATTTATATGCGGCCTCCTTAAAAAAATCTTGTAGCTTCCGAAAATAAATGTAACAAATGGGCTTGCGGGTTTTGGCGATACGCATGAACATCACAGCCGACAAAATAGTCGGTTTACACCGACTCCCAAATGATTGCTTTTCGAATTCACAAATTAATCAGATTGAAGTTTCATATAATTCCAATTCAGCCCTCCTAAACTTCCATCAATACAACGCCGGCCCTCCATATTTTATAATTGAAATGCCGACCCTTTGAACTTATTATTTTATTTCTTTCCAGCCCTCGACTTAGATGAATTATCATACCAGCCCCCTGAACTCTTATGTCAACCTACAACCAAATAAATTTTAACAATTTTGAGCACAATTGACCAAATAAAACACAACTAAAAATAAAAGACTTAAACTCAATCCAAAATATACAAAAATGACTCAACAAATTAATTAAAACTCAAATACTATAATTCAACTAAAAAGCACATAAAACGACTCCAAAACTGACTCAATTATTATACAAATTACACGGGAAATTCGGATGTGTTTGCAACACATCAAACATCCCCACACTTACTCTTTTTTCGTCCCCGAAAAATACCGCAAACGGGATCATAACCAGGGCATCAATTTCTAACTTACAAATTATTCAGAATTCAGCTTTCAGTTTACTTTAGCATTAGCCTAGCTCGATTACCGGTATTTCTGTCCGACTAAACCCAATCACCAACCGTTCAGCCCCAAATGCATCAAATTAATCTATTTAACAAATCAATCAACTAATGGGTCCCACACTTAAGCCTTTCAATTCATCCTAATCCCATTTTTTTCTTTTTAGGCATCTCAATATTTATGTACATATATATCTTTTTAATAGTGAAATTTCATGAATGAATGGATGAATTTTTAATTGAGCTATTTTTCTATCTCTTTTTTTTTCAATTTTCATTCATTTTTTTTTCTTTCTTTTTTTTCTTTTTTAATAGAATTGGACTTCACCTAGAGGAGCATCCACTGAGTAGCGAGCCCGATGGGTAGCACATAGGGTATTTAGCCCATACCTAACCTAGAGGCGTATCCTTCAAGTCGCTATCCCAAAGGGAAACACATAGGCTTCGGTATTTTATTCTATTTTCTTTTCATTTTTTTTATAGCAAGCTCAAATGGAATGGATTTTGCGGAGGCGCCACTACTTACCGAATTTACTTTCGTAAAAAGATAAAAGTGTGCCAAAATTACTAAAAAGATATACACATATGAAAATATTAAAGATGCAATTTTTTATTATTTACAGTTTCGGAATCCTCAATCAACCTAAGGCGGGAACCCACTAAAGTTTCATGATTTACATATCAATTAAGCACACTTTATTGATTTATTATTTTTATGATGCATAAGGATTTTTAAGCCTAATTAGTTAGCTGGGCCTACCAATACATCGAAACTAGCTAAAATACAACTTATTGTTCAAGATATAGCAATTAAACACATTTAATTAGACAATTGACCCCCAGTTGTACTATCATTTCCCATTATAATTGCAGCAAAAATCAGAAACATTTTTTTTAATTTTTCAATTTTTTTTTTTTTTTAATTTTTTTAGACTCAATAAAAACACACTAAAAATAAACAGACTCAAGACGCAAGTCTCCCATCCCCACACTTAAACGACACATTGTCCCCAATGTGTGATGAGAATAAAAAAAATAGAACAAAAATAAACACACTAAAAATAATAAAAATAAAAGTGCAAATCAAAAATAAAAATGAAAAGAAAAATTGGAACAAACTCCCCTGATTAGTTATTTAGATGAATGGCAAGCGAGCTTGTAACCGCGGGTCCTCCATTGAATCTTCATGAGCATCTCAACGCAAACATCATCGAACCTGCAACAAAAAAAACACAAAACTCGACGAAAACCATTAATCACGAAAAATAAAAATAAATAAGAATAAAAAAAATAAAAACAAGTTGAAACGTGATTACAAACTTTACAACCCGGGCACTATGCATTTTAGCTCAAAACCACTAAACAACCTCCCAAACTACAATCTGGAGGCTTCTCTTTAACATTCTTTATAATCATGACCCTAAACATCAAATCAGTTAGAATTTCTAAGGCCCCAAACAACCAACCTCCTAAAATCATACCTATAAACCAGTCGACCCACCAGTGTTTAAACCTACCCGGAATTAACTTAATAACTATGATAAAGCTCATCCTAGGGTCATTCTTACAATCTACATCCTCTAACGTCCCCACACTTGGACTAAACACATGGTCATCCTTATCACTAGTTAACCTACCAAGTGGGACATCTTCTAACACCTCATCATCTTTATCAACTACCGATTCATCACACCTTAGCACGTCCCGAATGGAGATTGAGTACGGTTCATGCTTCGGTGCTTTCGTCTCGCTAACCTCACAAAATTCATCCCCGAGTGGGACATGTTCACCCTCAACGGTCGGCTCCCCGTACAACATCTCTTCTAGCTTTTGCAAATCACCCTCCGGGTCAAACCGATCCTCATCTACCGCTCCTGGTGACATCGTCGTCCACTCCTCACCAAACATCTCTACCATTTGCGCTTCAAATAAATCATCTGAATCAATGTCGTGAAGCACCTCCTCAAATACGTCCTCAGCTTCCTTATTTCTTGTTGTACTCGCTGCGATCTCATCCTCACACTCCTCATCCCACACAATGTCGTCCTCTTCCTCCGACCAATCCCAAACTGGAGCCGAAGGGTATGTATCCTCATCATCTACGTCATCATTCCTGGGAAGCTCCTCCTCATCATCCTCTAATAATTCATCTTCCGGATCATTCTCCTCCACTATTGAATCTTCCTTTTCAATAATCTCTGTGGCGTCCGTTGAACTATTATTTGTCCATTGGTTCAGATCACACTCATCATCATCACAAATCCAGTGGATACCCTGATTAACCGGAGGTGGGACTTTGGCGTCCATTAAAGTCTCCTGATATCGGATTTCCTCAAACACAGTCCTTGATGACTCCCCCGTACGCCTTTCTCTTTCCTCTCGCTCTTGAAAGATCCTTTGACAAATTTCTCTACACATCTCAACACGAACCAGACAATCATTGTAGTGGTGTGGTCCACCGCAGCTCATACAACGTGGCATGTTTTCCTCATGAAGTCGTTTTATCATCTTAAGAGATTCCTGTGCAACCTCGATGCCTCGAGGTAACCTAGGATCATATCTACTCCATGTAGCCATATCATCCAAGAGTTGTTGGAGGTTAACAATAAAGCTCTGTAGATCAATTTTGGCCATGACAAAAGACAAAATAAAACAAAATACAAAACAAAATAAATAAGAAAATAATTAGACTCACAAAAACTAACCTAAAACTCTAGACGCAAAGAAAATAAACCTAAGAAAATTCTAGACTCGAGAAAGGAAATCCTAAAGACTCTAGACACGAAAAACCTAAAAAGACTCAAAATTTCCTAATAACGACCTAAGTTAATCTTGCTATTGCCAAGTGTCCCCGACAACGGCGCCAAAAACTTGATGTGTTCGGAACTACACCTAACAATAACTAATAATACCTAGACCTAATCCTAGACCTAGACACACCTAATGTTACCGAAACTCCTAAAACTAGACCGAACCTACAGGCAAGTGTACCTATCGGTGGCAGTATAGCTACAGAAGACCGGATATCGAACCCTAAGGACACTATGAACAAGACTCTAACCTAGGACTCTATGAATAGGAAAATTGAGTAATTTTGTAAATTGGTTTTTGAAATAAATTAACTAACTTAACTAAA
>JBCNJP010000009.1:23640783-23719783 GCA_039602395.1 Deinandra increscens subsp. villosa
AAATTCTTTCATATTGCAAGTTTTCAACTTACCTAAAATAACCTCAAGAGAAACATCTGCAACAGGAGGACCGAAAATAAACAACTGGAAATCTACAAGACTATAACAGATGTATCAGAAAATCTCTCAAAGTCTAAATGACCAAGACTTACGTCATCTTCAGTGGCTTCTTTGGAACATAACCAACAAATTGTCAAAATTTCCACCTTCAACATGTCTTCTATCATAATAATCTCCATCAAAATTCATTTTCTCAAAATTGCTTCAATCAAATTGATCTATGAAAAACAAACAATAATAATCAAAAGAAATATCATTACCATTTAGAAAGAGCTTCCATGTGATGGTCTTGGTCTCTTAGAAAGAATACCTCAATGTACATTTGGATATAAAGTTATTAAACGGCCATCAAACTGAAAAAGACGATAAAGTAATTAACTTTAAAAGCTTACATGTTAACCGATGAATTATGTATTTCTAATGCTTTGTCAAAATTTACCATTTCAGGTAACTTGCTTAGTTCTTCTACTTTTGTTATGAAAATTCCATCTTTTTCAAAGCGGATGTTATTCTTCCAGTTAACACAATTGTACATCTACAGGTTCAAGTCACAAACTTCATAATTTTGACTTAAATTGGATTTTTGATATCTAGAATGTAAATGCATAACATATCGAATATAATTAATGGAACAGAAACATGTTAAGCCAAACATTTTTTGTAGTTTTCATGTGGAGCCCAACATTTGTTTATTTGAAGAATTATACTTGTGAACATAGTATTTTTGAACCACGTTAAGCCAAAGAACAGACTGACATATTATTTGATTATAAAAATATTAAAATGGACAAAAACCTATATGTGAGTCAACCGCCCTAGCTCATTCAATACTTGAATACACTACAAAATACCATGTTTCGACCAAAACCTATTATGACCCATTACCACACCCACCAGGCCCACTTATCTTGACACCTCTACTACTTCGTTTTGACAAATCTTGAAATCCATATAGTTAATTTGTTACTTACCTTAAAAACAGCAGCAGGACAAGGAGCTCTAAGAGTTGACAAATGCATAAATATTGCAAACACTTTTCACGTTAAGCGATTTAGAACTCTTAACATCTTATCATAAATACCATTTGCTAAGTACTGGCCATGAGGGACCAAGAAACACCAAAAATAACATCTGATCATAAATCCAAATTTGAAAGAACACAAAATAATTAATATTTAAGAAAAAGTAAACATGCTATGGCCAAGAAAACCAAAGAGTACCCAACGTTCTACCTAATCATAATTCTGTCATATTTAATGCAAACCACATCCTTAAAATAATAGACAAAAAATGCCCTGTGTCAAATCATAACAAGAGTGAAGGCAAAGTAGACATGTTTATAAATGTACCTTTGCTCAAACGAACCCAAACAAACCCAACTCATTTTCATTGATTCCGACCACGTAACTCTTGAGCCTGTGGAACAAATAATGTCAATCAATCAGCGATTCTCTCACATGGTTACTAACATAATTAGCTAGAACAAGAATACCATGTCCCATGCTGCTTCTTCAACCTAGCTTTACACATTCTAGATTAAGCAAAAATCTGTAAATTTGAGGAACGGGTCGACTATCTATATTGTGACCAAACTTGCAAGTCAACCAACTCAATGTATCAATGGTTTGCTTGGGCACTAGAGGAGGCTTGTTTATCTGCGCAGACACAACCAAACAACTCATAAATCAACCTCAACATTCCTACACCAAAAATTAATTTAGTCCATCAGATCAGTTCAAAGGATAGGCAGTTAATAAGGATTTTTCAGTTCAAATCCGTGAAGTTTTTGGATAATACCACTACTTGACATGTGGCCCTGCAGGTTACATCAGTTCAAAAAACAAGTGGTCCCAAAAAAGATAACTTCATCCTACAAAATTGACTCATTTACAAGAACTTAGACACTAAACAAAGCATATAGATACTTAATCATGAGTTAAACCACTTATCTACTACTCTAAATGGTGATTCAAATCCTTGTGATCTTAAGAACTTGTTAAACCACTTATCTACCACTCCATATATCTCAGATTCTGTTAGATTGAAGCCAAGAACCTGTAGTGTTTTCGTTAAAGAGGCAACGTCTCGGTTAAAATTCTGTGATAAGATCAAACTACTCAATTGCTCACAGTTTTGAGTTTGTGGAGAACTACACAAATAAAATCCCCATATAATTTACCTGCCATTCAGTCGTAGCTCCATCATATGCACAAATAAATCAATACAACGATGTCATTCAAGCTAAGATGCATAGATACCAATACTAATGTGTGAATTTTTCCTGCAGTTGAACTTAATCTATGAAACTAAAAACAATAGAAAAGGTACGTTAGGCTTCAGTAACCGTTAGCAGCCTTCATCCCCTGCCATAACATACAAGAAAGGAATTAGGGTCAAAACTGACCCGTTCTTTCCATTCTTTAAACATATACGATGAATTAAGGACTTGAGAGGAAACCCATTTGAGAATCTGTGGAGGAAGAATCAATCCTACAACATTAGTATAAAATAAAGTGGATAACTCTCATCCCATATAATTAAAATCGAACTTCTTACATTTAGTAGCAGAAGCAAAATCAAGTTGAATCTTGGAACATTCAAATGCCAAATCCTACAACATCGGAAACCAAAAATATACAACCAACAATGAAATCGATTCAATAACATAAAAGATTAAACTCAACTGATAATCGATTACCTCAAACCATGCCCGGTTGATATAAGAGAAACCCTAGGATCGATAACCTGAAACAAATGTGTGTGAATCTCAGAAAAACGTAGGATCAATGATCGTTATAGAATGCGTTTTCTACTCCATCGTCGTAGAATACCATTCCTGCTCCGGCAACGCGAAGGAACGGTGCAGGAATTTCTCGGGCTCACAAGAGAGAGAGAAAAGCGTAGTCTCTGGTTCAAGATCTGTGATTTTGAATTTCAAATTTGAAGAAGAAATGTGTATTCTCTGCTTCAAGATCTGTGTGAATTGGTCAGATTAAGCGTCTATGTAAAAGAAAATGGATAAAGACGAAGTGAAAGCTTACCTGATTTGGGTGAGAGATGATAGGATTAGGCATCTTCGTCCTTTCTCCCCCGTTCTATCAAAATCGTGTCTGAAAAGCAAAAGTGAATTGGGTTAAAACTAAAAGCACGAGAAGAAAGGCTTCTAAACTCATACCGGAAAGAGGAGAAAGACGCCTGGTTTGGGAAGTTTTGCTCTGCGACCTAATTTTACACCTCACTCTCTTTCCCTTCGCAAGAATCGAACCCAGCTCCTTTCAACATAAATTTTAAGAACTCAAGCTTTATTAACTTGTACACAATGCTACTTGACTTGTAAAGTTCTTAAATTTTCAACAATTGGAAATTCTCTCTTCATTATATATATTAATATAGTGTATATATATATATATATATATTATTGATCTATATATAAAGATTACTCATTAGGATCCTATACAAAGATATATTTAACTAGCTAAGACCTAGCATCAGAATATAGTCTTCATCATCAAAGAACCTGGTGTTGGTGCTGTCATCAGGAAACATCTTTTTACCAGGCGGCGATCTCGGCCCAAACTCGGAGGTGTAGGTGGAATCCTAATTCCTGATTATATACACATCCAGCTCTCCCTCCCCATATGGTCCCTGGAGATTAAGTTTCATATCCGCTACAACTTCGTCAATCATGAAATCAGCATACTCAAGCCCATTTGTGATGAACAGAGGTGGGATGCTCCAATAAATGAGAAAATAGCCAATCGATGTGTGGTTTAGGTATTGCACCAGTTGATTCAAATCATGATAATCAAATGTGCGAATGTTGACATCGTCGACATAATCCACCTTTCCCTTCCACACATCCTGGCCGGCGGCATTCCGGTGGAAATCGCCACAGTGATGGATCTTGAGGGTGAACCTCCGACCACCTGTAAAAAACCCAAATGCAAAGTAGAGAGTAAGTAATTAAAAAACATAAAACTCTAAAAATAAAAACCTACAGCCATTGTTGAGTGAAAATACAGTTACAGGGAGTCTTTCCGTAGTAGGGTGTTGGTTCATTAACACCCCTAATCCTTCATTATTTTCCAAAGGCAGCCATTGATTAAATTTTTTTAGGAGAAGATGAGGATTCTTGATGATCAGGAAATACATTCGTACATAAGATTTTGGTGGCAAGAAAGTTGAAATTTAAAGGCAGTCAGGCCACGCTACCAGCTATGGTTGGCAAGAAGTGGAAAGGTCAGGCCACGATAACCGTGTATATTTGTTAGCTTTAGCCACGCAAATCCTGTTTTTACCGTGTCTATTTATTACCTTTAGCCACGCAAATTTGGTTATCAATTATTTTTTATGTGATAGGAGTAATTAAATAAGTTCTGGTTAAAATATAATCAATTAACTCTTATGTCTTAATGGTTCTTGTAAATCTTGTAGTTTGTTCCTTTCTTTTGATTGGCCCAGGTTCAAGCCTTGTTTGCCACGTTTTATAATTTTTTGATTGACTAATAGTGGGATGACATAATTTATAAACTTGATAGATTTTACTTCTTCGGTAAATTGGAAGAAGAACAAAACCGGATGAACTAGAATTCCTCGGGAAGAAGGGTTCATTTGGATTGAGAGCATATGAACAGAACCGGATGACATTTTTAGACAACTGTTTGACTGCCTTGGCGGAATGAGATGATTTATAATTAAACAAAATCAATTTTAGTTATTCATTAGAGAAGAATAAGCATAGAACCAGATGAACTAGAGTTCTTCAGAATCATGAGTTATTCAGTAATAGAACCGGATGAACTAGAGTTCTTCACGATGAACCGGAGAAATTAGAGTTCTTCAGGATGAAGTATATATACTATAAATAACCAAAGTTGTTATCTATGTTCTTAGTCTATAGGATATTCCCATGTATTTAAACCCATTATCTAGTGAACTAAAATTATTCTGGTTGAATACAGTTCTTTATACACTACTATTTAGTCACACAACCTAATATATGTAGAAGACAACCGGATGAACTAGAATTCTTCAGGAAGAAGAGTCAAAACACACATCGGATGCATAGCACATAAACAATTACATAGGTAATCCAAAAGATGTGATATCCGTTAATTAATTTCAAATATATATAATAAAAAAACTACATAAACTTGTAAAACCACGGAGGGATCTTACTACTGCATGATTCGGTAAATCAATAAGCAACAAGAGTAAATAAAGCTTCGCTTTATTGATTCGCAAAGAGGTTACAAACTTGAGAGAGTAACACACTCAGTTTACACACAGTTAATAGATAGAGAAATGATAGAACTGTTAGAACTCTCCCTAACACGAACTATTTATAGTGTTAACATGCTAATTGGCGGACCACCCAGCGTACCATTGGTAAGCCCATACCAATGGTACGACGGACCAAGTGGTACGACCGCCTTGGTATGTTGCCACTACGACTCACAAAGACGCTCTAATCTAGATACAATACACGAGACACATCGGTAGCATAGAAATATGCTCTTACAAACTCCCCCTTAACGTGTAGTGTATCTAGCTATCTATCTATCTAACAAAATTTCAGTCTTCAATCTTCAACATCGCTGTGTCCGATCTTCAACTTGAAATCTTGTCAGAAATAGAGCTTGCATGGTTGGATCATTCTTGAACAATCTTTGAACTTCAATATCCACTCGTGAAAGATATTACATACTCCCCCTTTCACCATGCTTGAGTCTTGTCACACAGAATAACCTGCAATTTCAGAAGACAGAAATGCGGCTTTCTTTTCTTTTATGAAAATTTAACTTAATCTTGACGTAAAACTTCTCTTCGAGAATCCAAGATATAGTTTTGAAATTTTGACTTCGTATCGAATATCGATTGGTCGAAAACAAATAAGAAACAAAATACTTTTGGCGTTTTGAAACTTTATATCAAAACACACCGAAAATCTTTTTGATTTTTCTAAATTTATGCTAAAACACACCTAAAATCTTTTTGGATTTTCAGATATGAAATATGAATGCAATACAGACTCAGACACCATTTTTGTCTTTTGCGAGAAAGATCACGACTTGGGATCATATTGGTCATGACATGTTGAACTACACTTCAATTTCAATTACTTCAGCACACAAGTCATGTCGATTACTGGTATAATTTGTCCATCTTAAACTCAGACACAATCATACTCATAACATCTGGATATGTTATTGTATTGATTAGATTCGCTTTGACCAGTGTACCCCACACTTATCAGACATACTCAGATATGTATTTTTTTTTATATCACACTTTGTGATTTCATTTGTGATTTAATCACACAATGATTGTATTCATGATTTAGTCAACTGTGTTCCATGCAAAAAGAAATAAGAACGTTAAATCGTCTACCTTAAGATCGATCTTTTGATACGCAGTTAAGGCCTCGGATTTAACAAAATAAGAAAATAAAAAAAAGTTGAAATTGTATGACCCAACAAAAATCAGGTCGGTACTCCCGTACACGCAGAGAAAGTCCGATGAGTTATACAAAACACCAAAGAAAATAAAGCAGAATGTCAAACGAACAACAATCAGGTCGGTCTTGTGGACACGCAGAGAAAGTCCGATCGTTTGACAAAATAAAGAAAATCAAACAAGTTTAAATCTTTGCAAAATGAACACATGTATACACAGTGACTTCTCAATTTTATTTTCCACATATCTTTTTCTTGATATATCATGAGATATGCATCAAGATATTGTCCACTTGGTCAAGCATTTGTATTTAATGTGTACCACATCTGAATACTTTCTGATTTAATTCTGAGCCTACCAAGCATATCAAACATTGATCTTATGGATTTTTCATCTAATTTATCCCTGAGTCGACACATAAGCCAATGTACCATCATTTCCTAAACATGTCGGATACAACTTCTCATTTTTCAATGTTTTTGTATTTTCTGTTTTTCAATGTTTTTGTATTTTTTTCATTTTCTCCCCCTTAAAATGAAAACTTTATTATTGGATTTTCATTTTAACAAAAACACAAAGACACTATTTTTGGTTTTCAATTTTCTTCCCCTTAAACTACATACAGAATGTAAAAGATAGAAAATTGACCAATCAATACTGATACCTTTGAGTTTTTAGCTTTCAGAAACTTTAGTTTGAAATTTGATATTTCTTGAAATTTAAGTTAAAACGCATAATACTTCTCCATCAGCAACTTTTTCAATCACCAACGGGTCTTCTAGAAGTACCTGCACACTGGTTTTAAAGAATTAGTACTCAAATGACCCGAAACACACAGCTTCTGGTCGACCAGTGTCTTCCACAAAATAAGTTGCAGCTGTGCAGACCACCTTAGGTCGCCACTCATTTTTTATTTTTCATTTTTCACAGAGTCATTATCATGTGATGAACCACCAACACTTGAATGAAATTGGAAAAAATGTTTCATTTTAGATTTTAATTTGGAAGGTGCTCAGTAAAAATCCTGCCTGATTCATCAATCAATGTGGTAGATTAGTTTGAAAATGAACTTTTTACAGTTTCAGGACAATCTCGTGCCATGTGTCCCTTTCGACGACACTGATAGCACAAACGATAGGATCGTTGAGATTGGGATTTGTCCTGAACTGTAGGACATCTTTCAACAAACTCAGAACCAGCAAACATATCACCAAAATTTGAAATCGGTTAGAATGTACCCATTTCGATGTAGGACTTCGGGGTGTGGAATTAGATCCAGATGACGAAGAATCCTTAACTTTTTGAGCATCTCGAGATGAACTTTCAGATGAAGCCTTCTTCTGAATCTTTCCTCCAAACCCTTTTTCCATTGTAGACATGAACACTTGAGCCAAATGATAGATTTGTTTCAAGCTTGTGTCTTTCTTTTCTTTTGGAGCTTTCTTGGGCATATTCTTCTTGTTCTGCTTCTCAGATTTCTGATTCTTGTATCCCAACCTAGAACGTTTGGAACCAGATTTGGATAATTCAGTTTGAGAACCAGAAACACCATCATTAGCCATTTGAGAAAATACAGCTTTGATATCCTTCAACTTGTTGGCTTCAACCAACTTAGCAACAATTTGTGCTTCATTCAACAAACCCTCATTTTTTTTCTCAATCACCTTATCAGCATTAATGACTCCTTCATCAGAAATAAACCCACCAGAAAAAACTTTGATGACGATTTATCAAGTAGACTTTCCTCCTTTTCCACTTTCTTGTTTGGAACTGTGGATTTCTTCTTCTCAGATTTCGTAGGAACAAATTCAGAATAATCACCAATTGTGTTAGAAGATTTGACATCAGCCAGAGGATCAGTTTGAACCAATTGGGGTGGTAATTGATTAAATTCTTCTCCGCCAAACACTCTTTTGAAATTCTCTTCGTTGCACAAATAACTTGTGAACGAGTGTGAATTCTTCAAATTATTTAGCTGACGATTCAAATCCAAATTTTGAACATTTTAATCTGATATCTTTTTCTGCGCTTCACCCAAAGCCTTTTCTGATTCTATCAGCTGTTCTGAAACTCTGTTAGACAAAGACTTTTCTCTTCTCACTTTATCATGAGCATCAAACATTTCTTGTGTAACTTTTTCCACCTTTCCTTGATAAATCTCTACATTTCTTGACAACAATTTGTTTTCTTTTGTCAGATCGGTGACTTTATCTTGTAATTTTGACTGAAGAGCATTATAATCATTGTTCCAAACCATGATTTCATCATAAGCTGTCTGAAGTTCAAAACTGGTAATCAGAAGTGATTCCACTCTTTCTTTAGATTTCTTATACAAGGCATCAAAATCTCCAATAGCATCCATTGCTTCGAACTCCCACTTTTCAACCTTTGTAACTAACTCAGCATTTTCATTTTGTAACTTCAAGATCTGTTCTTTATTAACACTAACCATCTCATCCAATCTTGCTTTTAGCTCTAAAACCTCTTCTATCAACACCTTTTTTTCTTGTTCCACCATTGCATTAGCTTTGAAAATCTCATCAGAAACTTTACACTTTCTCTTGTATCCTTCTATCTCTGCTTCCTTTTTCTCATGTTCAACAATCAACCCTTCCTTTTCAGAAATCAATTCTCGAATCTTTCTTTCTTTTTTAGCACAAAATTCACATGTTGACTCATACCCACTAACTTCATAATCACTTGTTTCGGATGCACTAGTTTGAGATTCAGACTCAATTGATTCATCTTGCATAGTAGCCATCAATGCATAATTTTTTTGGAGAATGAACTAAAAATGCAGATTCATCTGGAAATCCTTAGCCCAATCTGTAACATCCCGAGTTTCGAAATAACTTGAGCTAATATTATTTAATTTGCGTTTTATTTTGAGTTTGGTGAAATAAGCGGACTTAAGAGGGTTACCCGGGTTAGTTAACGAGGGATTTCCTAGTTAATAAAGTCAACTTTATTAATAGTTGAGATAGAACTAAAGAAAGTTAGAGGGTTAATTGGGTAAATAAAGAGTTTTTGGCAAAATTTTATATAAAGACATGAACTAGAGGGACCTAGCTGTAATATTTGAGTGAATAAACAAGTCTGGGATTTACCCCAGACTTTAGTAATCGCGACCAGGAGAGGGAGGAGTGGAGAGAAACACCCTAGCTCTTGCTAGAAATCCTCAAATTTGAAGCTTGTGGATTTGAGGTACTTTGGTAGTGGGAAGTCGAAATTGGAGCATTGGGAGACCTTCTATATTCTCGATTTCTACCTTAGAGTTCATGAGTATCTTGCCAAGTAAGTGCAACAATTAAGCATGGATGATTTTATGAGTCTCTTAGCTAGATGATCAAATTGAGGTATGAATTCAGTTGTTATCATGTGCTTATGAGAACTTGGATTATGCTTAATTTAATGCTTGCATGGCTGAATTGTGTGTGTATTTAGTAGAAGTGTGAGATGGAGTGTTCATACCCCATCTCCTAGAAATCGATTTCTATGTATGAATGGGGGAGGATTGGGTTGGTTAATTTTGATTTACGATGTAAACGATTAATCTATCAGGAGTAATTGATTAAGTGATGCATAGAAGATTGAAAATTTGGGAGTGCTTGATGATCAATTGTGGGAATTATGATGAGCCATGAGAGTTTCTTGACTTGTATGAACACTAGGTATGCACACTAAGGTGCTCGATGAAATGCTTGAATGAAATTGACAATGTGAATGTGCTGAAATTATGAACTTGAATTGGTAATCAAATGCAGATTGTATGTTTTGTGAATGTGGAATTGAGGAATTTAATCAATGACTTGGTTATAGGTGAAACTAGTGGAGGTGCAGCTCAACATCGTGAAGGCAAGAACAAAGCTTAAAAGGTAACACGTAGTAGCTAGTGGTTGGTGTTAACTAGTTGGTTACAATTTGATGTTAAAGCGGAAAAATTGATAAACTATATGTGTTGAGAGTATTGAGTAATCAAATTGAGAAGTTGGTTATGTAAAATGACTAACTAGGATTGTAGTATATGACCCAAATTGGGTTGAGCTGGATGTTGTGGCAAGACGAGAAACTATGAGAGTGTTGGGGATCTCGAATTGTCCCAACATCGAATTTAAGTGGATTAGCACATAGTGTGTGTGCTAAGGGGAAATTTATAATGAAGGATTCTAATTGAAAGCATAAACATAAGCTGATCTTGTGACTTGTGTGTTAACGGGTCAAACGGGTCGGGTAAGAAGTTTCTATTACCTTATTCGGAATAACGAATTCGGATATGACATTTGTGAATTTGGGTGAAATCTTCATATTGCAGGTAACTATAAGCTCATGGTGCTAAAAATCCAGGTTTGATAGTTTGGTGGTTAACCAAACTGAAAAATGCAGAAAAATGGCTAAGTATGGCAGAATTGGCCTGGAGCCCTGGAAATCAGGCTCCAGGCGTATCGCCTGGAAGTCCAGGAGCTCCAAGCGATACGCTTGGAGCTGCTGGCCGGGTTTTTGTTTTGTTTTCTGGTTTTTAATTGGTGTATTGTGTTGAATGCTGATATGTGCCATCAATACTAATGTGTTACTGGTGTTGTTGGCAGGTAATCAATCGTAGATGGGTCGGGATCGAATCGAAGAGCTTGGAACCGAACATCACATCTTTTGGAACCTAGATGTTTATGTTTGCTAATGTGAATGTTTTGTGTATTGCTATGGGGTTAATGGTGTCAAACACCTGATTTTGTAAATGTGGCATGGTAATGGACGGACGTTTTATATATATAAGATATGAACTTTCACACTCTGATATTAAAAACGAGGTTAATACGTGTAATTGGGATTGGGGCCTTACAAGTTGGTATCAGAGCCAAGGTTTGAGGGATTCAAGTGTCATGGGGGCACTTGAACTCAAACCAAGTGCTCGTGATGGGGAAAGATGTTCGGTTCAAGGTTCGATCTTCTGACCCGGTAAGTGATTTAAATTATATGTTGTGACATTGAATGATGAAATGTGCGGTATGGATCATTTTAAATGGTTAAGCTGAAAATTTTTAAGTGATTGAAAAGCGGAATTATGTGATTATGATGCTAACCTATTGTAAACTTTCAGTTTACTATGGCGGATGAAAACAACCCAGCTGGGGCTCTTACGGAGCCTATGATTGCAGAAATGAAGAAGCTGATCTCAGATGAAATTGAGACCTCGGTGGAAACAGCGGTACGGACCCATGTGGGTCAAATGGAAAATGCCTTGATGGAGGCATTGGAAAAGAAGCTGGAATCGATGAGGAATGATCTTATGGCGGAAGGAAGCGGGAAGAAGGATAAGGGGAGGTGTACTTACAAAGATTTCATGGCATGTAAGCCTCCCCTATACACTAGTGAGGCGGATCCGATAGCCTGTTATCGATGGCTAGCGGAAATTGAGGCGGTATTTGAGCGGAGTCACTGTGAGTCGGAGGATCAGGTGATGTTTGCAACCGGGCAACTCCGGTCGCATGCGAAGGATTGGTGGGATATGACACGGGAGGAAAAAGGGAAGGAGGCCATCAGGGCCATGAATTGGGAAGAGTTCAAAGCAGTGTTTTCACTATATCATAGCCCCGAGTCCGAAACGAACAAATTACAAGAAGAGTTGATGCAGTTTCGGCAAAAGAAGGGACAACCGATTGGGGAAGTAATCAGTTACTTCCTGGATCGAGTGAAATTCTGTAAAGAATTGTTGAGAACAGAGAGGCAGAGGATCTTCCAGTTTAACAACATGCTGAATGCTGACTTTAGGGAGTTCATTAATGCTTCCCGATGTGCAACTCTCGAGGAGCTAATCAATGCTTGTCGAGAGAGGGAGCTGGAACTGAAAAAGCAGGTGGAAAGAGGCGAGAAGCGGGGAGTAGAAAGCAGTTCTACCCCAAACAAGAAGCCAAGGGTGAATGAATCACCCAAGAAAGCTGAAAACAAAAAGAGCGGGTTATCTGATTGCCCACATTGCGGGAGAGCTCATAAGGGGGAATGTTTCTTTTTAACAAAGCAGTGTTATGGTTGTGGAAAGACGGGGCATAGTATAGCACAATGTCCTAGTCCGGCTCGAGTATGTTTTGGATGCGGAAAGACGGGCCATAAGAAGAGCGAATGCCCAAACCCGAGTGCGGGGGCGGGCCAAAGCGGAGTGAAGCCAGATATTCCTCGAGCGAGAGGAAGATCTTATCAGCTGACTGTGGAGGAGGGAAAGGTGGATCCAGGGGTAGTGACAGGTATCTTTCTTGTCAATTCTATCCCTGCATATGTATTGTTTGATACGGGGGCGAGTAGATCATTTGTTTCTTATGATTTTACCCGCCACCCTTCTTTTGTTATTAACAAGCTGTCTGTGCCCTTAGAAGTAGAAATAGCAGATAACAAGAGTGTCTTAGTCTTTGATGTGTATCGTGATTGTAAAATCTCTATAGAAGATGAAGATTACTCTATTGATTTAATACCAATGATGATGGGAGAATTCAAGGTGATAGTGGGAATGGATTGGTTATCTAAATACCAAGCCAATGTGGTGTGTAACCGCAAGGTGATTGAATTAATAGCACCGAGCGGGAAGCAGGTTGTTGTGCAAGGAGAAAGAAAGAATGAGATCACGTTGTGTTCAGTAATGGAGGCAAGGAAATACATCCAACATGGGTGTAAATCCTATCTGGCATATGTGGTGGATACTGAACGTGAAAATAATAAAGCAGAAGCGGTACCCGTTGTGCAAGAATTCTTAGACGTATTTCCTGAAGACCTTCCGGGTATACCACCGGATAGGGATGTGGAATTTCGGATCGAATTGGTACCTGGGGCGAAGCCGGTGGCACGAGCTCCGTATCGGCTGGCCCCTACTGAAATGCAAGAATTGATGAAGCAACTGCAGGAATTGCTTGATAAGGGATTCATTCGGCCAAGTGTATCCCCTTGGGGTGCACCGGTGTTATTTGTGAAGAAGAAAGACGGTAGTCTAAGGATGTGTATAGACTACCGTGAGCTGAATAAGCTGACCGTGAAGAACAAATATCCCTTGCCTCGAATCGATGATCTGTTTGACCAGTTACAAGGGGCGAGTTGGTTCTCCAAGATCGATTTAAGATCGGGGTACCATCAGCTGAAAGTGAGAGAGGAGGATGTCCCAAAGACAGCTTTTCGGACGCGGTATGGGCATTACGAGTTCCTAGTAATGTCCTTCGGATTGACTAATGCACCGGCGGCTTTCATGGACCTCATGAACCGCGTGTGTAGGCCGATGTTGGATCGATCCGTTATTGTGTTTATTGATGACATTTTGGTATATTCGCGGAGTGAGGAAGAGCATGCCCAACACTTACGTGAGGTGTTGGAAACTTTAAGGCGGGAGAAACTCTATGCGAAGTTCTCAAAGTGTGCCTTTTGGTTACGGGAGGTACAATTTTTGGGACATGTGGTGAATGCTGAAGGGGTATTGGTAGACCCAGCCAAGGTCGAAGCAGTAGCAGGATGGAGAACACCTAAGAACCCGACTGAAATCCGGAGTTTCTTAGGATTGGCAGGCTACTATAGGAGATTTATTCAAGACTTCTCCAAAATAGCCTTGCCATTGACTCGACTTACAAGGAAGGATGTGAAATTTGAATGGGGTGAAAAACAAGAAGAGTCTTTCCGGACCTTAAAGGAAAAGTTAACTCATGCTCCCGTGTTAGCTTTACCCGATGGGATAGAGGATTTGGTGATATATTCGGATGCGTCATACCTCGGCTTGGGGTGTGTACTTATGCAGCGGGGTAGGGTGATAGCCTATGCTTCGAGGCAATTGAAAAGCAACGAGGTTAATTATCCAACTCATGATCTTGAGCTGGCAGCGGTGGTGTTCGCCTTGAAAATTTGGCGGCACTATTTATATGGCATTCCGTGCACCATCTATACTGATCACAAAAGCTTGAAATATTTGTTCGATCAGAAGGAGTTAAATATGAGGCAGCGAAGGTGGTTGGAGCTGATTAAAGACTATGATTGCGAGATTCATTATCATCCGGGCAAGGCTAATGTGGTGGCGGATGCCTTAAGCAGAAAAGGAGACTATGCTCCTATTAAGGTGAAATCGATGAAGCTGGTTATAACCTCAAGTATTCTTGATTCGATCAAGAAAGCACAAGAGGAAGCGGTGAAAGAAGAAAATTGGAAGAAAGAGCGGATAAAGGGGGCGGTGAAAGACTTGGTCCACGAGGACAATGGTCTTAAATATCGATTTGGACGAATATGGATTCCTAACACTTGCGGGGTGAAAGAGTTGCTCTTAGATGAGGCTCATAAGTCGCGGTACTCAGTCCATCCGGGAGCTACGAAAATGTACCATGATCTAAAACGTGAGTATTGGTGGCCGGGCATGAAGCGGGATATAGTAAAATATGTGGAGAAATGTTTGACTTGCCTTCAAGTCAAAGCTGAACACCAGAAGCCGTATGGTAAGCTGCAACCACTCGAGATACCGGAGTGGAAATGGGAGCATATCACGATGGATTTGCTCACAAAGTTACCAAAAACGAGGAGAAATTTCGATGCTATTTGGGTGATTGTGGACCGACTTACTAAAAGTGCACACTTCTTGCCTATTAGTGAGTCGTATTCATCCGAGGGAATGGCAAATGTCTATGTGGAAGAGATTGTCTCGAGACACGGAGTTCCGGTGTCAATCGTGTCGGATAGGGACACCCGCTTCACGTCTAAATTCTGGCGGGAATTTCAGGAATGTATGGGTACTCGGTTACTATTTAGTACCGCATACCATCCTCAAACCGATGGGCAAAGTGAGAGAACAATCCAAACACTCGAGGATATGCTGCGAGCGTGTGTGTTGGATTTTGGAGGAAGTTGGGACACTCATTTACCCTTGGTGGAATTCTCATACAATAATAGCTATCATGCTAGTATTGGAATGTCCCCATATGAGGCCCTTTATGGGCGGAAGTGTAGAACACCGTTGTGTTGGGGTGAAGTGGGTCAAAGGGAGTTGGCCCATAAGGATGTGGTCAAGACTACTACTGAGAAGATTCACATCGTAAGAGCGCGTTTAAAGGCCGCCTAGGATCGACAGAAATCGTATGCAGATAAGAGGCGTAGAGATATTGAATTTAAAGAGGGAGACCATGTGTTGCTAAAAGTGACGCCATGGAAAGGAATAATTAGATTCCGAAAGAGGGGAAAATTAAGCCCACGATTCATCGGGCCTTTTAAAATCCTTGCTAAGGTGGGTCAAAATGCTTACCAATTGGAGTTACCTGAAGAATTGAGTGGAATCCATAATACATTCCACGTGGCTAATCTGAGAAAATGTTTAGCTGATGAGGCTGCCAATGTGCCTTTGGATGACATCGTGATTGATGACAAGCTGAATTATGTGGAAAGGCCGATTGAAATTCTTGATCGCAAAACCAAGCAATTGAGAAATAAAGTAATTGAGCAAGTAAAGGTGAAATGGGAGCATAGGAAGGGATCGGACACCACGTGGGAGTCCGAGGAGGAGATGCGGAGATACTACCCCTACTTATTCCGGTATGTATTTCTTGTTTCGGGGACGAAACTCCCTTTAAGGGGGGTGGAGTTGTAACATCCCGAGTTTCGTAATAATTTGGGCTAACTAATAATTAATTTATGTTTTATTTTGAGTTTTGGTGAGAGTAAGCGGACTTAGAAGGTTAACCGGGTTAGTTTATACAGGGATTTATTAGTTATTAAGGTTAACTTTATTAATAGATGAGTTAAGACTAAAGGAAGTTAGAGGATTAATTGTGTAAATAAAGGGTCTTGGCTCAATTTTTATAAAAGATATGAAATTAGAGGGACCTAGCTGTAATATTTGAGTGAATAAACAAGTCTGGGATTTACCCCAGACTCAAGTAATCGCGACCAGAGAGGGAGGAGTGGAGAGAAACACCCTAGCTCTTGCTAGAAATCCTCAAATTTGAGCTTGTGGTTTGGAGTACTTTGGTATAGGGGAAGTCGAAATTCGGGCTTGGGAGACCTTCTACATCTCTGATTTCTACCTTAGATTTCATGAGTATCTTGCCAAGTAAGTGATAACATTAACGTAGGATGATTTTATGAGTCTTTAGCTAGATGATCAAATTGATGTATGAATTCTATGTTGTACATGTGCTTATGAGAACTTGGATTATGCTTAATTTCACTGCTTGCATGGCTGAATTATGTGTGTATTTAGTAGAAGTGTGAGATGGAGTGTTCATACCCCATCTCCTAGAAATCGATTTCTATGTATAAATGGGGGAGGATTGGGTTGGTTAATTTTGCATCATGTATGCTAGTAAACGGTTATCAGTCATGGAAATTAGTGTAAATGATGCATAGAAGATTGAATTGGGAGTGCTTGATGATCAATTGTGGAAATTATGATGATCCATGAGAGTTTCTTGACTTGTATGAACACTAGGTATGCACACTAAGGTGCTCGATGAAATGCTTGAATGAAATTGACAATGTGAATGTGCTGAAATTATGAACTTGAATTGGTAATCAAATGCAGATTGTATGTTTTGTGAATGTGGAATTGAGGAATTTAAGCAATGACTTGGTTATAGGTGAAACTAGTGGAGGTGCAGCTCAACATCGTGAAGGCAAGAACAAAGCTTAAAAGGTAACACGTAGTAGCTAGTGGTTGGTGTTAACTAGTTGGTTACAATTTGATGTTAAAGCGGAAAAATTGATAAACTATATGTGTTGAGAGTATTGAGTAATCAAATTGAGAAGTTGGTTATGTAAAATGACTAACTAGGATTGTAGTATATGACCCAAATTGGGTTGAGCTGGATGTTGTGGCAAGACGAGAAACTATGAGAGTGTTGGGAATCTCGAATTGTCCCAACATCGAATTTAAGTGGATTAGCACATAGTGTGTGTGCTAAGGGGAAATTTATAATGAAGGATTCTAATTGAAAGCATAAACATAAGCTGATCTTGTGACTTGTGTGTTAACGGGTCAAACGGGTCGGGTAAGAAGTTTCTATTACCTTATTCGGAATAACGAATTCGGATATGACATTTGTGAATTTGGGTGAAATCTTCATATTGCTAGGTAACTATAAGCTCATGGTGCTAAAAATCCAGGTTGGATAGTTTGGTGGTTAACCAAACTGAGAAGTGCAGAAAAATGGCTAAGTATGGCAGAATTGGCCTGGAGCCCTGGAAATCAGGCTCCAAGCGTATGCCTGGAAGTCCAGGAGCTCCAAGCGATACGCTTGGAGCTGCTGGCCGTTTTGTTTTGTTTTCTGGTTTTTAATTGGTGTATTGTGTTGAATGCTGATATGTGCCATCAATACTAATGTGTTACTGGTGTTGTTGGCAGGTAATCAATCGTAGATGGGTCGGGATCGGATCGAAGAGCTTGGAACCGAACATCACATCTTTTGGAACCTAGACGTTTATGTTTGCTAATGTGAATGTTTTGTGTATTGCTATGGGGTTAATGGTGTCAAACACCTAATTTTGTAAATGTGGCATGGTAATGGACGGACGTTTTATATATATATAAGATATGAACTTTCACACTCTGATATTAAAAACGAGGTTAATACGTGTAATTGGGATTGGGGCCTTACATAATCATATCCTTCTTCGAACACCAGTTCTTTTGCATCTTTATTTTAGTCATGATTATCCGAAGTACTTGGTTTAGAAGAAGATTGCTTGCATTCTCGAGCAATATGTCCAAATTTGGAACATTTAAGACATTTAAACTTCGACTTATCCAGACCAAGTTTTCCTCCCTAAAAAATAGATGTCTGGCCATGCTTCTTCATGAATCTCCTTCCTCTCTCAACTACCATAGCAAACTGCCATTCCAGATCTAATTTATGCAGTTGATCATTATCCATCAGCTTTAGATCCTCCGGAACGAAACCAAAATTACCTGTTTGACTAAATATGGATCCAGACGAAAATAAAATGAAAGCAGATAACAAAGCAGCTAGAACTTTGGTTGTTTGATTAGAAGTAGATTTGCTTGATGACCTATTAGGAATATTAAAACTACAACCCAAAGAATAACTAGTATTTTCTGACTTCCCAGCAAGAACTGCTGTTAACGGAGGATTACTGCTTGAAATAGAATGTGATTTTGTTTTAGCATGAACAGTAGCAGAATTTTCTCCAAAATATACTTCAGGATTCTGAACAGATGGAGTTGCTGACTTTTTCACAAGTAATTCCATTTCCCGAGCTTGTAATTTGCTTATCAGCTGATTGAATGTCAAACTTGAAAAGTTTGGATCATTAGACAACATCATCACAAAATTCTCCCACTTTTCGGGTAGAGCTTCCAAGAATTTCTCCTTTAGTTCTTCATGTTCTTTCTCAACACCTACAATGTCAAGTTCATTAATTAAATGTGAAGACCTTGCAATCAAATCTGTGATCTTCTCATTCTCACAAAGCCCGAAATTAGCAAACTCTTTCTTCAAAACTTTCTTTCGAGTATTCTTGTACTGATCATTACCATCACATCTTTCCTTAATAGCATCCCATAATTGTTTAAAAGTTGGGAAATTCTTAAACTGATGCATCAATCTTTCGGTAATGCCATTGTGAGAAAACTATAAGTTTTCTTTTCTCTTGTAAATACCTTCTTCTCTTCAGGCTCAAAATCACTTATCAATCTTGGTAAAGTATTAGCAATAAACGGATACTCATATTGCTTTTCAATCGGAATCCAACAATCAACAACTTGTGAGTATATGTAAGATTCAAATCTTTTCTTCCAGTTATGATAATCTTCCAATCGGAGTAATTTAGGAACTTTCTGAGTTGTTCCAATTTCATTATCATAGTTCATCATGGCTTGCATCGAGGTTTGCATAGCTGAAAACGCTTGAAAATCACTCATCTTGAAGTTAAAAATCGAATGTCAAAACTTCGAACTCAAAAACGAAGGTCTTCCAAGTGGATTTTGAGGGTCAAACTGGAGGGTACTATCCATTAGGCGAGTAAAAATATAGATCTTGTCAAGACGAACGTTTTGACTGGTATTAGCTCCCGTAACTCTTAACAGTTCTCAAGTTACGTTAGTTTTAGTGAAGACCACTTTTCTGCCAACGTACCATAAACTTCTCAACGTACCTGAAATCCAACTAGCGGACCAGAATACTGAGTTCCATACCAACAAAATGTAGCGGACCACCAGCGAACCAACCAACTCAACGTACCAAACTCGGACCAGTGATATCCGCGTACCAGTTTTAACAGCGTACCAATGTTGTATGCAGAAACGACCTACCGACCAGAAAGATAACCGTCGCGTACCAAACTTGAAGATTGCCTAGCGGACCAGACCTAGCGTACCATAATCACGAAGAAGATTGCCTTGCGGACCATCAACGTACCAACGTGTTCTTCGTCTGGACCAGCAACATACCACGCTAAATGCAACTGAATTTCCGAAATTTTGACTATTGGAACTGGAAATTGGATCAGGAAGATGCGAAATCACATTAGGAACACTCAGAACTCATTTTTTATCTTTGAAACACTCGGAATTGCGAAAATTTGATGAAAAACGGACCAAACCCAACCTTTCTCTCTCTAAAACTCGAAAATAACCAAAATCAAAGCAGTAGAGCAACCAAATGCTCTGATACCACTTGTAAAACCACGGAGGGATCTTACTACTGCATGATTCAGTAAATCGATAAGCAACAAGAGTAAATAAAGCTTCGCTTTATTGATTCACAAAGAGGTTACAAACTAGAGAGAGAAACACACTCAGTTTACACACAGTTAAGAGATAGAGAAATGACAGAACTGTTGGTATTCGGGTTCTCGGTAATGACAAAAAAAATTGTTTGAATTAAATAATTACTTTATGTCAAATAATTATTAAATTATTTACCGAGTAAATATGTAAATTAAAATAAATTAATTTAATTAATGAGTAATTTAATACACAGCGGAAAACAATTTAATTTACAAAACCGATTACCAGTAAATTAACGTAAACCTATCGACAATAGGATTCAACAATCACCAAACACGCAAACATCAATCGTGTTAAAACAAGAACGCGATACATATAAAATAAATAATTAAATAAATCTAAACTAACGACGAGTTTAGATATACCTGAGCGGTGATTCAAACAGATGCTTGAGACACCGAAAGTCAATGGATGATGCTAGGGTTTTGCAGGTTTGACTCGACAGACGAATCTGACGATCCTCGCAACTTGCAAGATTTACTGCGCGACGACTCGAGCACCGAGAAAATCTCGCACATCAGATATAGCGCGATTAGGGTTTCGTGGATGAAGAGCGAACGAGTCTTGTAACGGCAGTTCGCGATCGTGTGAGTCGGCGGACGAACCGGTGAAGGCGAGTGGCAGTTGGTTGGAGCGGCGGCGGCGGCGGACCGGCGGCAGTAATCGATGGCTCGGCGTGTGACAACAGCGGTGGACAGCGGCATTGCGGCGGACGAGGGTTCGGCTTCCTTTCATGGCGGTTCGTCGGAGCGAATAAACCACGGCAAAACGGTGATCAACGGATTAGGTTCTCGCGATCGGCTGAAACAGATCGCCAGAGAACAAAAGGCGACGGCGGCCTGGGGTGGTGGTCAGCGTCGGATCGAGAGAGGAAGGGAAGGAGGCCGAAAATCTTAATCAGAGGATTAGGGTTTTCGCCTCCTTAATCAGATATAAATATCTGATTATGTTTCTGTTGAGTCCCTCATCTTAAAACAATCCTTGATCGAACCTTTTAATTTTCGCGAATAACTAATCTTTTGTCGCTTGCCGAGACTTACGAACATTAGTCAAATAACTGATTCGTTAATTATCGTCTAAAATGTAAATGATATTTAACGTCTCTGTTGCCAAATTAATCATAACGATTAATTAGAATTAATTAATTAATATTTTATTAAACTAATAAATAAATAAATAATTAACTCTTCTGTGAATTTGCCAGTTATTCAGTTAAGCGGACTTTGAAACCCGTTGCCTTCGGTGTAACTCTTACGGGTCTTGACCGGGTCGGGTTCTTGATTTAGTCGGGTTTGGACACCTAAATCCAACAGTCTCCCACTTGGACTGAACCGCGACTACAATCTAAGAAACAGTCAGAGGTGCTCTAGCTACACGTGGCTGTCCCAACCAGTTATGACACTTCAAGTCAAATAACCAAGGCATATCTATAAACTCGTGTTATAGTTTAGACTTATGGTATTTGTAAAGTCATTAGATCCTTTCTATATGATACATCAATCGAACTAGATACATAGATTTATTCATTCTCTTTCGTGTTCAATCATTGTATTTCTCGTTCTATTCGTTCGAAGTGATCCAATCAAACACACAATAACTTTGGGTAAGGCCTTACACTTAACACTTGGAACTAACGAGAGGGCCCACGATGTCAAGCTGTTGCATTATCAATGAAAGAGTATAGAATCCCGTATTGACTACATACAGCTCCCACTAAGCCATAGATCCATTCCTAAAAGTAACCGTTATGGCTGGCAGTAACGCGACAGCGTTAAGCTACAATCAAAGAATGTCCCTCAGTAGACGGGAGGTCGCTTATGTATCTCAGGTCGAAGGATACTATTGAGTATACCATTAATCAAGTTCTTCTGATGATTAAATCCATGAAGACAATTTGATGCAAGTTACGTCTCGACGTCACTCTTTAATGAGGCCTTGTGAGTCTGGATAGGCAACAGTTTGAGTCTAGATTCAGAATAGTCTTGCTTCGGGCTTTGCTCCCACAATGTCTGATCGACTACGCACTTTAGATTATTAATGGAATATTCATGGATAGTAAAACGTATAAAATTTGAACACGTTACACAGAATTCAGACTCTTCGTCTAACAGTTTAGAGGTGGTCGAGTGATTTGGTGCAAACATTAGTGTTCGACATCCAACACTAAATTAGAACATCGATATGGTGCTGAATTAATGTACTATGCAATAGCATCAATTCATTGATCTAGCCTGATCATTGAATTTATGAATTCGCTACCTTGTTCTCGAGTTTTGTTTTAGGATTGCCTTTGTTAGTTGTTTCTTAAGTTTCAGTGTTTATTTGAACAATGAGACTTCTTAAGTGAATCGAACTTATGATAATATAGTGCCCCTGGTAAGCATATGTATGACTGTGTTATCACATGAGCATGTTAATCGATTATTTGCAAAATCGAATTAACCCTTAGAAACATTAAATTAATTGAGGCGTCATTTAAAATTTAATACAGTAAATTTAAATGATCTTCAGATCGGCAATTGATCGTTATTCCGTAAAGGATCAGTGGCGATGCTCCCACTTGCTTTAGGTAGACTGACATTCTTAAAATCACCATTCTTTCAAACCGTTTGGATGTTATCTTGCACGATTGAATCGTTGCAACTATATTTCGTTTCTAAGAACGAAATCATTCGCTTTCATAGGTGCAGTACGAAACTTGAACGTTTAACATCCAGGTGTTATGTTCTACTCATAAATTTAAAGATGATTGTCAAAGTCATTTAAGAGTTTGATAACATAGAGATGCTTTCATCTTAATCGTTTGAAAGTATCTCGTGATGATCGAGATGATGATCCGTTTTATCGGATTGTCGTGTCCGACGTTAGAGGACATTATCTTATTCAAGTAAGATTAATCTTTAAACTCTAACTAGAATGCCAACACGTTTCTCTAAGCAAGAATCTTTTGTTGGTGAAACGATGTTTGTCTGGCTCGTCTTGTACTAGTACGAGAGTTGCATTACATTGTCCAGTGATCTGTCAGAATCACGTATCTCTAGATATTTAAAGATCTAACTATAGACATGTAATTACTAAATTCTTATCTTCGCAAGATTCTGGTCTTGAGAACAGAGTTTATTTATGAAAGTGTTATGTGAAGGGCGTTTTGGTTATAAGATACTGAGGGGTATTGCTAGACAAGTCATTAGTCTTGTGTTTGCCAGTTTCAAGAATGAAACTGTTATTCCTTACACTAAACACTTAGTGTATTGTCGGATTCAAAACACACGCGAGTAAAACGAGCGTAGTCTAAGACTTCCAAGGTATATGTAGGTAAGCACATGTATAACTAATGGTACTGTGCACCAGAAATGGTGTAACCATTCTACGATGTCATAATCAGCAAGTGATTACTTCTGTAGTAATTTAGCTGGTGATTCGAACTTAATTGAACAAACGTCTGCTTGTGGCAAAGGATTGAGTTTTTCACATAGTTAAGATCGAAAAGGCGATCTTTAATCAGTTCGACTTGATTTAATATTCTTGACGTCGGTGATTCTAAGTCATAAGACTTTATGAACAACCGTTATGTCATGCGTTATGTTGTAATGAGTACGATAAACGCTCAAGGCTTTATAACTTTGATGGGACATGAAGGAACAAATGTTTTTCATGTCGCATTTAAGCCAGCCTTGATTAAATCAAGTGTACCAGGTACATGTTATACTGTATATTGTTTTAGGATTTTGAATTTTTAATCTAATAAACGGTTGAATCAAGTTTAAAACTTAGATTAAAACAACTATGCATATTTCGAAAATCAGAGATAGTCAAAAGCATGTCATAATCAAAATCAAAAGAAAGCAATTGTTCATCCTGGAAAACTGCCAGGGAAACCAAAACAAACAGGTTGTTTCAAAACACCAAGAATTGTTTTAAACTGAAAACGTCAGACATGAGCTTTATTCGGGTGCGAGTCTCACAGGGTAGCTTAATGTCGTCTTGGTCTGCTTTCGTTAGCTTCATGCACCTACAAAATGTAAAGTATGTCAAGCAAATATTTTGCTGGAATTAGTGAAGCATCATACAACATAAACTTATGTGTATACCTGAGGGATTTCCCTGAGGGGTTTTCCCATTCTTCACCTTGGCAAGATACTCTAGGCAGTTTCTTCTCACACTACCACATCTTATTGCATTCAAAACACTGGCGCTGTTCTGGTGGCGGTACCTTGGACGCTTTCGACTTGCCCTTCTGGGAGCTTCTGGACACTCTGAAAATAGCTGCCTTGCCCTTCTTCTTATTTCCACGCCTTCCCTTCTCCGCCTCAGGCTTCTTGACACCTCGTGATCGGATAACGAATACATCGGGTGCCTTGCCGTTAACAAAGTTAACTTCGGTAGTCTTGAGCATTCCGTGAAGCTCAGTCACTGTCTTCACCATGATGTGTGAAGCGCGAAATGCGGTCTATAAAAATATGATCAAGTTTTAAAAAGGTAAATCCCAAGTGACCAACTACACGCTCTGAGCAAGTATACTCATCGTATGTAGCATAGTATAGGTAAATACCGGATATCAATCAAAGGACGCGTAAAGCAGGCTCTAGATATAAGGACTTTGATAATATTCAGTCTAACAAGGTTTTGATTTAAAGCTAATGATGAAAACAAATAGAAAACTGGTAGGAACAACTAAGTAAGCAAACACAACACACGAAACGGAATAACAATATAAGAAAAATACCACCCCGGAGAAGAATCCTTTGAGCCTGAATGTCACCTCAAGTCTGACTAATCAATGTGATAACTACCCCCAATGATGATAACCAAGGCAAATAAGACTATAGACACATCTTAGATACTAAGGCAATCCCAAATAAACGTCCAGGTAGTAAACTAGATGAAACCGCCTAATTGCCTAGTCGCTTAGGTCAAAGCTAACCAAACACACACGAAAGGAGCTACACTAGAAAGGTATCTCTAAGCGTGTTCTAAACGTGACTAATTCTGATTTGAAACCCCAAGAACTTAGGCAATGCTAAACACAAATTGAAAAGTCAAAACCTTACGGTCATAAGTGTTCTAACTAATCAAACAATACCTAGCAACCACCTAATGTGCTAAATGAATCGGTCAACTCAATTTAAACATAGATATAAACAGAATCATCCCCAAATCATACTCATATAATCATGTAGATGGTCATCGGATCATGCATTAATCTAAAACTAAAAATAATCAAAGTTTAACAATGAGAAATCAAAAAACTAGTTGAAGTTCTTCAATCTATATCAAATTCCCACATCATATGAATCTAACAGAGGCTAATCAAGCATATATGATCATTCACGAGATCCAAATCAGAATCAATAGGCTATTTCATCATATCACATTGAAAAGTCAAACAATAAAGTCAAATCATGCTCAAATTCATCAAATCCAAGTGACAATATGAGATCTAGCCACCAAACATCATCAAAACAACTAAAAATCCAACCTTTAACATGTTCATAATCTAAGATTTACAAAGAAAAGAAAGGAGAAACAAGCCTCAAAAAGAAAATGGAAACCGAAGAGGTGTATATCGTCAAATCTTCAATCCAAAAGCTCTAATCTTAACCCTCCTAGCTTCCTTGATGATTCCATATCTTTAATGGTGATTTTCTAGGGTTTATGGGGTGTTCCATGAAGAAAACGGCGGCCCCAAAGCTTTTATAGCGAAAAAAATAGGTCTGGTCGCGACTTCTCAGCATCAGGTGGGCTGGGTCGAATTTAGTGGGCCTGGCAAAGAAGAATATAAAATACATTTAAACCAGAATGAAAACATATGGGGCAGCTAGCCTGGTGGCAAAGGGACTCGCTGGGAAAGCGGGAGGTTAGGGGTTCGATCGCTGCCTCCAGCGAGTTTTCTCTTCTTTTTTCGCTGGGCAGGCTGGGCTGCTGCTGTGGACTGGGCTGCTCCCTTGGGCTGCTGATGGGCCTGGTAATAACGAACTGGGCCGAGATAGAAGATGGACTGGGCCAAGGCTGCTGGGCTGCAATTGCAGATCTTGTTAAGTTTATTTTTTTCTTTTCTTTTATCAATAACTTCTACATTTGAGCTCCGATTTCGTTTCCGTAAATTGCATTTTTCTTCTAAATTCATCGCACACACACCAAACACCTAAAATTCACAAATAAAAACAATTAAGCACCATATCTTTTATTATTTTTCAATTAAAATTCTAACTTGCAAAGTTTTCTCAATTAAAAACCAAATTAAGTGTGAACTTTCAATATTTATCAAATAATAACCAAAGATCCACCAAATCATCTAAAATTCAAATATAAAACATTTAAGCACCAAAACTTAATAATTCTTAATTTAAAACCAATTAAATGAAGGGATTTTATTTATTTATTTATATACATGATGCTCCGCATCAAATATCCCCACACTTAAACTTTGCTTGCCCTGAAGCAAAATCTTATGCGACACTTCCACAAGCCAATCGAAAACGTGACGTCCACCTAACCCAATGCAAATACTCAAGCCCACATGCATCGCTAATTCTCAAGATTTACACTTTTCAAACGATTTATAAACCAACAAGCAATTATGACATTTATTTAAAAACATGGTAATGCTTACTAGTTCAACACACACCAAGGTTCAATCAAACAAGCATCATACCACTCACAATGATCACTCAACTCGGCTTTATTTAGTGGATAGACGATTAAGTGGATCGTCGATTTAAGTGGATCACTCAAGGCCAAACATGCACTTCATTGTCATAAGCTTGTATCGAAATCGCATCTCCACCAAATAACATAAAACCGGAAAAGAGGACTTTATTAAGGGTTGTAATGTTAGGCTAGGGTTTAGGGTATGGAAAGGGAATGTGAAAGTGGCGAAGTGTTTAGAAATCCGGAAAAGTCAATAAACAAACTAAAAGAAAAACTATTTATACAAATAAACTCAAAGCCGGGTAATTTTGAACCGAACACATAAACTAAGAAAAACTGTTAGGGCATATTCCTATGCTAATGTGTGTCTCGTGTATTGTATCTAGGTTAGAGCGTCTTTGTGAGTTGTAGTGGCAACATACTAAGTGGGCGTACCAAATGCTCCGCAACTTATTTGGTACGGGCGTACCAAATGGTACGCTGGTGGTCCGTCACTTAGTTTGTCAACACTATAAATAGTTCGTGTTAGAGAGAGTCAAGTAGTTCTGTCATTTTACATCTTAACTGTGTGTGTTCAAGGTGTTTTCTCTCTCTACATTGTAACTCTTTGTGAATCAATAAAGCGAAGCTTTATTTACTTCTCCTTGCTTATCCGATTACCGAATCATGCATTAGTAAGATCGTACAGTGGTTTTACAAGTGGTGTCAGAGCAATTGGTTGCTCTACTGCTGTGATTTTGGTAAATTTTCGAATTCTAGAGTGAGAAAGTTTGGGTTTTCTTCGTTTTTCATCAAATTTCTGCAATTCCGAGTGTTTCAACGATGGAAAATGATTTCTGAGTGTTTCTGAAGTGTTTTCGCACCTTACTAAATCAAATTCCAGTTCAAAAAGTCAAATTTCGTGAAATTCAGTCGGAATCAGCTTCGAAAAGCATTGGTCCGCCTCAAGAAATTTTGGTCCACCGTTGGTCCACGACTGGTCCGCTAGACAATCTTCATCAACAATCTGGTCCGCTGAAACTGGTCCGGAAGGCAATCTTCAAAGTTGGTCCATGGCGGTTATTTTCTGGTCCGCCGTACCATTTTGGTCCGCCGTACCAAATCTGGTCCGCTAGAATAATCTGGTCCGCTGGTTCTTTTGGTACGCAGAGCATAGTTTGGTCCGCTGATTTGATCTGGTACGGAGGTTGGTACGCTGAAATCTTTTGGTCCGCTGAGAATTGGTTGGTACGTTGGTAGAAATCACATGTTCACTAAAACTGATGTAACTTGAGAACCGTTTGGAGTTACGAAACCTAATACCAGCCAAAACGTTCGTCTTTCCGAGATCTAGACTTGTACTGATCTAATGGTTTTTACCCCCCAGTTTGACCCCCAAAATCAGCTTGGAAGACGTCCGTTTTTCAGTTTGAAGTTTTTGCGTTCGGTATTGTAATTTCAAAATGAGCGATTATCACGCATTTTCAGCTGCTCAAACATCGATACAAGCAATGATGAACTATGATAATGAGATAGGAACAACTCAGAAGGTTCCTAAGTTGTTACAATTAGAAGATTATCACAATTGGAAGAAACGATTTGAGTCATACATATTTTCTTAAGATGTTGATTCTTGGATCCCGATTGAAAAAGAATATGAGTATCCAATGATAAGTCCAAGAAAGCCAAAGATGATAAGTGATTTTGATGCTGACGAAAAGAAATTCTTTGCCCGAGAAAAGAAAACGTATAGTTTTCTTACAATGGCTTTGCCTAAAGACTTGATGCATCAGTTTAAGAACTACACAACTTGTAAAGAATTGTGGGATGCTATTGCTGAAAGGTGTGAGGGTAATGAGCAATACAAGAAGACTCGGAAGAAAGTTTTAAAGAAAGAATTTGATAATTTTGGACATTGTGACAATGAGAATATCAAAGATTTGATTGCAAGGTTTTCACATCTGATCATTGAACTTGATGTTGTAGGTGTCAAGAAGGAAAGTGATGAATTATGTCACACCCCCAATTTAACCACTAACAGAGTTTATACCGTTAAGGGGTGCGAGCAAACCAGGACCCCAACCATTAGTTACAAATACTAAACGAATCAGAGTAAAGTCCAAACATTAATAATAAAAACAGTTTAACAGTACGCAGCGGAAAACATTGTCTTTAGCACTAACCTCGTGCTTTACAAAATCAGTGTTTTAAATTCTCAATTAAGTTTAACTAAAAATAAAATGTCTTCATGTGCCATGCCAACCCGATCCGGATACTCCTTAGCGATCTGCAAAAGTTTAAACCACGCAAGTGTCAACCTAACGGTTGGTGAGTTCACAGTGGGCTTGTCATGCAGTGGCCCGGTCTCATAAATCATAATCGTGTAAACGTATTCTTATGTACAATTTAGTTGTGAAAAGCAATGCTTAATGATAACCAAAATCATAGTATTGTGGTTTAGTAAGAGTATTGTTCGTAACCTACGTTATCGGGTATGTACTAGTTTTGTATAGTTAAAGTGCTCAACCGATATCGCGGGTAGCTAATCCGTTGTTCCATGCACTAAGGAAGTTTGTACCAAAGCTGACCGATAATTGTAGGGGCAGCGCCTCCAGCTATTTTGTTTTGCGGACATATGTCATCGCGGCTTTGCCTCCCCCGTGTCCTCTCGGGATCACGGTCAGATAGGCTGATATTGTACCTCCGTGCACCTCCAGTGTCACGAGGCGGAGTTTGTCAAACTCCAGTAGATCTACCCAACATCCCCTCGCTTTACAATTAATGGCACAATTAAGTTGAGGACTTTTTCAGTTAAAAGGCAATCCTTAGAAATCATGTGATATCATGTGGTTTAGACTTTAACCTACACTAGCCATATTAAAACGGTTTACTTTGGGGGTTCTTATGAATCCCGAATACATTTTTCAGTTTCGTTTTAGAATTAGTTGTTTAAGTTATTCACAAGTGTTCCCCATAAAACACTTCAAGTTCATCAAGTAGGTGCATAGCACTCTAAGTTTTCAGTTTCATCAAGTAGTGCATAGCACTCATAAAGTTGTCAGCATTGTTTTCATTAGGTTATTCAGTGTGTCCCAAACGGGCTCACAGTAAACGGGTTAGTGACACTCACCTTTGGTTGCACTGCTACGCTTGCTAAATAATCCAAATATTGATTGCTTATCGAAGACCTATGAACACGTTTAGGTCTTAAGTATTAGTTTTGTGTCTAATCTCTACTTAACGTCACTATGGCCCATAACATAGCACGTTGGAACTATGACACGACATACCGACACACGACACCGATGGTTGATCATAAACAAGGGTTCATATACATCAGAAATCAAAGCATGTATCATCATAGCATAATCATGTAAGTCATGGCATAACATTCAAGTAAATTGCACAAGTTTGGATTCTGGTCTCAGTTTCGCTAGCAGTTTCGCTAGTCAGTTTCGCTGTGTGCACGGGCAGCACTTTCGCTAGGCAATACCCGATGACACAGTTTCGCTAGGCTAGTTTCGCTCGAAAATGTTGGCACAGTTTCGCTAGCCTAGTTTCGCCCGAAACTGGTTTGAACTTTCGTTCAGGGAATTTCGCTCGGTAGTTTCATTCGGACAGGTCTGGTTGGTTTACCCGGCGACACTACAGTTTCGCTACATAGTGTCGCTGGATGAAGATATACATAATTTCGCTGCATAATTTCGCCCAGAGAACACAGTGTCGCTGGTCGCGAAAAACTCACAAATCAGCCTAAAAATCAACCTAACAGCTTCCATACTTCATGTGATTCAATATTTAGCATGTATGATCATTTACCAACATAAATCAGTAAGCTTTAACACCTTAAACATGGGTTTTCATCATCAAATCACCAAAAATACATTTTAAACCTAAAATGACTAAAATGGCATAAATCTTCATTATGGATGGATTTCAAACGTAAAGTTACTGACTTTAGGATAGATCTAGCATTCCTAAGCAACATATCAAGAGATCAGGTGATTCCATAGAGGTTTAAGCATGCTTTTTAAGAAAAAACATAAAGAACACATAAAAATGGTTTTGGGAGACTCACGATTCGATCTAGGATCCGAATGGATGTTGTCTCGAGGCTGGGATCACGTCGGCTGGTGGTGATTCTTGGCTGACCAGAAGTTCCAGGAGAGTGTGTGTGTGTGTTTTGAGTAAATGGTGCAAAATGGGATCTCTAGGGTTTTATGTTAATATATAACAGGAGCTAGTTTCACTGGTCAGTTTCGCTGGCCAAGTGAAACTGGCTTTGTTAGTCAGAGGGTTGGCTAACCGGGCGACACTACAGTTTCGCCCGGTAGTTTCGCTGGGAACCCAAAAGTGACCAGTTTACATTTTAAGCAAGATAAGTACAGTTCATGGATTGTCATGTTATTCACAATACTAAATCATGTATATAATCCACATTGCACATAATAACTATAAATAAATGAACACATAACACATATGGGCGGGTTCGGTGATCAACCAAAGGTCGTGGACGTATTCGGCCTAGTTAAGCATTAGTTACTAAGTTAACACTATTAACGTAACTAACGGAGATTGTCTAACAGAAGTTAACCTTGGAATTCTCGGATGTCACAAATTAAAGGAGAAATTTCTAGAAGCTCTACCTAAAAAATGGGAGAATTTTGTTATGATGTTAACTAATGATCCAAACTATTCAAGTTGGACATTTAATCAGTTGATAAGCAAATTACAAGCTCGTGAAATGGAACTGCTTGTGAAAAAGTCAGCAACTCCGTCTGTTCAAAATCCTAAAGTATATTTTGGAGAAAATTCTGCTACCATGCATGCCAAAGCAAAGTCACATTCTGTTTCAAGCAGTAATCCACTAGTAACAACATTTCTTGCTGGAAAGTCAGAAAATACCGGTTATTCATCAGGCTGCAATTTTACTATTCCTGACAAATCATCAAGCAAGTCTACTTCTAATCAAGCAACGGAAGATCTAGCTGCATTGTTATCTGCCTTCATATCTTCTTCGTCTGGATCAATATTTAGTCAAATTGTTCAATCTAGATTGTTTGGCGAGGATTTAAATCATCTGGATAATGATCAATTGAATAAACTCGATCTGGAATGGCAATTTGCTATGGTCGTGGAGAGAGGAAGGAGGTTTATGAAGAAACATGGTAAGACATCTCTTCTTCAAGGAGGAACGCTTGGTTTGAATAGACGAACGATTCAATGTTTTAAATGTGCCAAACATGGACATTTTGCTCGGGATTGTCCTAACAAGTCATCTGACAAGAGTACTTCTGATAAGAATGTTCAAGATACAGATGTTAAAGCTATGATATCTAAAACTGATGAAGATTATGATTGGGCTAAAGATTGTCCAGATGAATCTGCGTTTATAGTTCGCTCTTCAGAAAATTATGCATTAATGGAAAATATTGAGGTGGAATCGAGTGGGTATGCATATGAGACTAGTAAATCTGAAACATAGTGAATCTGAAGTTAGTGGATATGAGTTAACATGTGAATTTTGTGCTAAAAAAGAAAGAAAGATTCGAGAATTGAGTTCTCAAAAAGAAGTATTGATTATTGAAAAAGACAGAAAGCTTTGCTAATTGATTTCTGAGAAGGAAAGGTTGGTTGTTGAACATGAGAGGAAAGAAGAAGCGATGACAGATTACAAAAGGAAGTGTGAGGTTTTTGATGAGTTTGTCAAAACTAATGCAATGTTGGAAAAAGAAAAGACGGAGTTGATGGAAGAGTTTGTTAAGCTTCAAACACAATTGGATGAGATGGTTAATTCAGAAAAAGACCAAATTTTGAAGTTGCAAACTGAGAATGAAGAGTTGGTTAAAAGTGTTGAGAAATGGGAGAGTGAGGCAAAAGATGCGATTGGTGATTTTGATAATTCGTTTAATAAATCAACTACAAGAGTAGAATCGCTGAAGAAAGCTTATGATGATCTCAAGAAAGATTTTGATGAAGTTACTGCTAAGGAAAATGATCGTCAAATAGAACATTTAACTTTACTTGATAAAGTCACAACTTTGACACATGGCAACAAGCTGTTGAAAAGAAATATTGAGATTCATGAGGAAAGGGTGAAGAAGATTACTCAAGAAGTATATGATGCTCATGATCAGATGAGACAAGAGAAATTTTTGTCAAATAGAGCTTCGGAGCAATTGATTGAATCAGAAAAAGCATTGGGTGACGCTCAAAAGAAAATTTCTAATTTAAATGTTGAAGTTTTGGATCTGAAGAGACAATTGAACAATTTGACAAATTCACATTCTTTCACAAGCTACTTGTGCAAAGATGAAAATTTCAAGAAAGTTTTTGGCAGCGAAGAGTATAATCAAATTCCACATCCAGTTATTTCTTCTGATGTTTTAGATGATATTCATTCTTCTGATGTAAATGGAGATTACTCTGAATTTGTGGTTGAGAAATCTGAACAGAAATTGTCAAAGAAGAAAGCGGAGGAAGGAAAAAGTGTGGTTGGTGTATTTACATTAAAGTTTGTGTCTGGTGGGTTTATAGCTGATACAACTGTTATTTCTACCGACAAACATAGTGAGAAAGCTGAGAAGAAAGTGGGTGAAGAAACAGCTGCTGCTAAGTTGGTTGAAGATAACAAGCTGAAGGATATAAAAGCTTCTTTCAATCAAGCTGCTAAATCAGGTCCTTCGAGTTCTTCGATTGATTTATCAAAGCTACCAGGTTACAAACAGTCAGGTCTGGGCAGTGAAGGGAAGAAGTTTGAAAAGAATGTCAAGAAGAGTATGCCCAAGAAAGCTCCAAAAGAAAAGAAAAACACAAGCTTGGAACAAATCTATCATTTGGCTCAAGTGTTTATGTCTACCATGGAAAAAGGATTCAGAGGTAAGATCCAGAAGAAGACTTCATCTACAAGTTCTTCTAGAGATGCTCAAAAAGTTAAAGATTCTTCATCATCTGGATCAAATTCCACACCTCCAAGTCCTACTTCGAAATGGGTACATTCTAACCGATTTCAAGTTTTTGATGATATTCGTGATTACTTTGAATCTGATGATAGATGTCATCCAGTTCAGGGCAAACCACAATCTAAACGATCATATCGTTTGTGCTATCAATGTCGCCGAAAGGGACACATGGCACATGATTGTCCTGAAATTGCAAAACGTTCATTTTCAAACAAATCTGCCACATTTATCGATGAATCAGGCAGAATTTTTACTGAGTCGACATCGACCAACACTAAGTCGAAAAAGAAACAATTTTTTAAATTTGATTCGAGTGTTGGTAGTTCATCACGTGATGATGACTCAATTAAAAATGAAAAAGCAAAAATGCAGTGGCGACCTAAGTTGGTTACCAATGCTGCAACTGATTTTGTGGAAGATACTGGTCGACCGGAAGCTGTGTGCTTCGGGTCATTTGAGTACTAATCATTTAAACCAGTGAGCAGGGTTCTTCAAGAAGACCTGTCGGTGATTGTGAAGTTCAAGCTTCACGCAGTTACTGATAGTGGAGTCTCTTGCTTAACTTAAACTGAACGGTATCAGTGTCGATTGGTCAGTTTTCTTTCTTTTTACATTCGGTATGTAGTTTAGGGGGAGAAAATTGAAAAACCAAAAATAGTGTCTTTGTGTTTTTGTTTTTGTTAAAATGAAAATCCAAAAATAGAGTTTTCATTTTAAGGGGGAGAAAAATGGAAAAATACAAAAACATTGAAAAAGGGAAAAATTCAAAAACATTAAAAAATGAGAAATTGTATCTGACATAATTAAGAAATGATGGTACATTGGCTTACGTGTCTGGCTCATGGATATATTAAATGAAAAAACCATAAGATCATTGTTCGATGTACTTGGTAGGCTCGGCATTTAATCAGAAAGTATTCAGATGTGATAAGCACTTTAAATACTAATGCTTGATCAAGTGGACAACATCTTGATGCATATCTCATGATATCGAGAAAAGATATGTGAAAAAGAAAATGAGAAGTCACTGTGTATACATGTGTTCATTTTGCAAAGATTTAAACTTGTTTTATTTTCTTTATTTTGTCAAACGATCGCACTTTCTTTGCGTATCGAAAGATCGACCTGATTGTTGTTCGTTTGACGTTCTGCTTTATTTTCTTTGGTGTTTCGTATAACTCATCGGACCTTCTTTGCGTGTACGGGAGTACTGACCTGATTGCTGTTGGGTTATACAATTTTAACTTCTTTTATTTTCTTATTTTGTTAATTCCGAGGCCTTATCTACGTATCGAAAGATCGACCTTAAGATAGACGATTTAACATTCTTATTTCTTTTTGCATGGAACACAGTTGACTGATTCATAAATACAATCATTATGTGATTAAATCACAAATAAAATCATAAAGTGTGATATAAAAAGCAAAAACATATATGAGTATGTATGATAGTGTGGGGTACACTGGTCAAAGCAAACTTAATCAGTTCAATAACGTATCCAGATGTTATGAGTATGATTGTGCCTGAGTTTAAGATGGACAAATTATACCAGTAATCGACATGACTTATGTGCTGAAGTAATTGAAATTGAAGTGTAGTTCAGCATGTCATGACCAATATGTTCCCAAGTTGTGATCTTTCTCGCAAAATACAAAAATAGTGTGTGATTCAGTATTTCAATTCTGTATTGCATTTATGTTTCATATCTGAAAAATCCAAAAAAAATTTAGGTGTGTTTTAGCATAAAGTTTCAAAAAGACAAAAAGATTTTGTTTCTTATTTGTTTTCGACCGATCGATACAATGATACAAATTTCAAAATTCAAATTTATATCTTGGATTCTCGAAAAGAAGTTTTGCGCCAAGATTAAATTAATTTTCAAAAGGAAAAGAAAGCCGCGTTTCTGTCTTCTGAAATTGCAGGTTATCTGTGTGACACGATTCAAGCATGGTGAAAGGGGGAGTATGTAATTTCTTTCACAAGTGGATCTTGAAGTTCAAAGACTGTTCAATATTGATCCAGCCATGCAAGCTCTATTTCTGGCAAGATTTCAAGTTGATGATCGGACGCAGTGATGCAGAAGACTGAAGACTGAAGTTTTATTAGATAGATAGATAGCTAGATACACTACACGTTAAGGGGGAGTTTGTTAGAGTATATTCCTATGCTAATGTGTGTCTCGTGTATTGCATCTAGGTTAGAGCGTCTTTGTGAGTTGTAGTGGCAACATACTAAGTGGGCGTACCAAATGGTCCGCGGCTTATTTGGTACGGGCGTAGCAAATGGTACGCTGGTGGTCCGCCACTTAATTTGTCAACACTATAAATAGTTCGTGTTAGAGAGAGTCAAGTAGTTCTGTCATTTTACATCTTAACTGTGTGTTCAAGGTGTTTTCTCTCTCTACATTGTAACTCTTTGTGAATCAATAAAGCGAAGCTTTATTTACTTCTCGTTGCTTATCCGATTTACGAATCATGCAGTAGTAAGATCGTACAGTGGTTTTACAAAAACTCTATTTTTTTCAGCTTTATCTTAGGTCTATGACCTCCAATAATGAGCTAGAATTTTCTGCAATTTTTTTCATTTTTTTTTTCATTTTTCTCTTTTTTTTTTTTTTTTGTAATCTCATATGAATTCCTAGAATGGAGATTGAGTACTAGGAGAATCACACTTAAACACCTTTTTTTTGGCACTAAATACGACTTGATGAAACTAACCAAAATATATACACAAAGTCCTAAACTAATCCGGATTCTTCACACAAGGGTTTAAGAACAAAAATAAAGGCTAAACAAAAGGCTAAATGGGTCAAAAAGTGAGAAAATCAAACGAGAAGGAAAAAGGCTCAACGGGTTTTCTAAGGGATGATGTTTTAGGGTAGGAAAAATAATAAGATCAAAGAAAAAGGCTAAATCAAAAGGGTAATCCTAATGCCTCTATCATTTCTATGCTCAATTTTAGTTCATGATCTCGACGCGTATAAACAACACAAGTTCTAAATTGAAAGCGCATGATGGCATAACACTCAACCAAACGAAAGTGAGTAAATAATGTAACATATAATGCAATTTGGGCTCAAATAACTCAAAAAACGGATGGAAAAGGGTTACCGATATGATGCAAGCTATCAATCCCCCATCCAAGAGTTTCACTAAGTAAAGCATTCCATTTATTGATTTTATTTGAAAAACACTTGCTTGGAAATGCTTTTTCAAGAGCCTCGAAGAAAAGGTTTTGACTAGAGACAAGCATCGTATACATAGGCGAGCAAAACATCACGAATTACATCAACGGGCCCATTTCCATGTGCAATAAGACGGACAAAAATCTCAATTTCAACTAAAAACAGGGGGAAATGATAAGAAAATTTGAAAATTTTCACAATTTTAGCAATTTCAGTTCAATTGACCCCCATCCCCACACTTAATTCGAAGATTGTCCCCAATGTACGCTAAACAAAACAGAATAAAGGGGAAAGGGAACTGAAATACTCCCATATCACTGTTATGTGCTAGTGTCTGGATGCTGAAAAAAGAATCGAGCCAGCTCTTGACTGAACAGGTGCCAGAGCTGAATCCACAAATGCCAAAAAATCCTCCACAATAAAAGTAGGCATCATGAAACAGCTCTCGATGAACATGCCAGAACCGTCTCGCCAGAACAAACTATCATCCAAGCACAACCAAATCATATCAATCACAAATATAAATCAATAAAGCACAAATATCTCGAGTTGTGTGTCAACAAATGAATGCAAAATGAAAAATACAACTCGGATAATAACTAAACCGGTGAATCAAGGTAGCTGGCGGTCCCGTGGTGAATCTGGAAGAATACAAAACCCAAAATGAAAAAAAAGCAATCGGATTGCAAAATTTGGCACTTTCAAAAGATATTTGAAAATTTGTGTTCTTGGACGATTGATCAAATGCGGGCCGTTTGTTGTGAATTATGAAGTGAACGGCCAGCATTTAACCAAAAGTCAACAGAGTCTATAACACAAACATATGAACCACCTAGAATGGAGATTAAGTACCAGACGATTCGTAATGTGTGCATCAAAAGACGTGCTATGCCAATTTGCAACCAATTGCTCAGCAGCACCAACCAACATCAAATACTAACCCACAGAAAAGTAACATTTGATCAAAATAGATCGTTTATTTGTCAATTATGAAGTGAACGGTCCACTTTGACCAAAAGTCAACAAGCCCAAGAAAAACCCAGATACAAGACGTTGATTGTCATTTATGGAGTGACGGTCTCGATCATCCAAACCTGAATAAATTCATGAAAACACACTTTGTGAACCGTGGGAATGGAGATTGAGTACCCGACGGCTCACAAACTGTGAGTTACCTACCAACCCCACGAAGCAATACCAAAATGATAAGTCCATGTAATTCCAATTGTGGCATGCTTCATAACAACATGCAAAACTTACAGAAACGCATAAAAGAGAAAAAGAAAAATAAACAAACACTAAAGTAAACAAACTAGCTAAAAGTCAAAATAAACTACTAAAAAGAAACATAGCATGAAACAAGCAAAACAAAAGTAACCAAGTTCTCGGGTTGCCTACCGGAAGCGCTGAATTTATTTACGAGTCGTCAGCCAGACTCGGCCCCGCGATTAGGGCGGCGGAACGTCCAACAACTTAACAACCTCCTCGCTCGCGTCAACCGGACCTGACAAGTAATGCTTCAACCTATGTCCGTTAACCTTAAATGAGCTACCATCAACGCCCTCAATCTCAACTGTCCCATAAGGAAATACCTGTTTAATCACATGGGGACCGGACCACCTAGACTTCAACTAACCCGGGAACAATTTCAACCTCGAATTAAAGATAAGCACTCGATCTCCCGGTTTGAAGTCTTTCCTCCTGATGTGACTATCATGAATCCTCCTGGTCCTCTCTTTGTATAAACCCGAACTCTCATACGCATGATCGCGCAACTCCTCTAACTCATGCAACTGAAAGAACCGTCCTCTAGTCGCCTCATCCAGATCTAGATTGACGGCCCTCATGGCCCAATACGCACGATACTCGACCTTAACTGGTAAATGACACGCCTTTCCATAAATCATCCTAAACGGTGTAGTACCCGTAAGTGTCTTGTAAGCAGTGCGAAAGGCCCACAATGCGTCATCCAGTTTCTCTGACCAATCCTTACGGTTCTTACCAACCGTTTTGTCCAAGATCTGCTTAATTCTGCGATTCGTGACCTCAACGTGCCCACTCGTCTGGGGGTGATATGGTGTAGCTAGTCTATGTGTAACCCCATAACGTTGCAACGCCTTCTCCATCTGCGTGTTACAAAAGTGGGTGCCACGATCGCTAATCAGTGCCTTTGGCACTCCAAACCTCGCGAAAAGTTTCCTAAAAAACCTCACAACAACTCTGGCATCATTAGTGGGGAGGGCTTGTGCCTCGACCCACTTCGACACATAATCAACCGCAACGAGAATGTATTTGTTCCTGCGAGATGGCGGAAACGGACCCATAAAGTCGATACCCCAAATATCAAAAATCTCGCAAACCTGAATCTTAGATTAGGACATCTCATCTCATCGTTGAGTTTGCGATAGTCAATGCAAACTCTCCACCCCGTAACCGTGCGTGTAGGAATCATCTCATTCCTCTCATTCACTACAACTATCATGCCCCCTTTCTTGGGCACAACCTGAACCGGACTGACCCAAGGTGAATGATAGGATAAATCAATCCAGCATCCAAAAGCTTAAGAACCTCTTTCTTCACCACATCCTGCATGTTCGGGTTCAGTCGTCTTTGTCTCTGCAGAGCAGGCTTAAACTCATCCTCCATCAAAATCTTATGCGTGCAGAAAGAAGGGCTAATCCCCTTAATATCCATAATCTTCCACGCAATAGCATGTTTGTGCTCTCTCAAAACATCCAACAATCTCTGTTTCTCATCACTCGTTAGAACCGAAGCAATAATCATAGGAAGACTCGAATCTGTCTCCAGAAATGAATACTCTAAGTGAGATGGCAACTCCTTAAGCTCCAATGTGGGCGGATCCTCAACAGACGGTCTAGACTTGGCCCGCATGGTGTCAATGACCTCAAATACCTCTGGGCTCAAATCTAATGCACTAGTCTCCTCACTAGTCACCTCACACGCAGCAGCAGCATACACACCAAGCTGCGGGTCAACTCCACCCCAAAGCTGCGTGTCTGAAACACCTGAATCACAGATATCCTCAAACTGAGCACTCACATGTGGCGTAATGGTGTCAACAAAGTAGAGGGTATCGCCCAGACCCTTAGGACGTCTCATCGAATCACGAATGTCAAAGGTCACCGTCTCGTCCTCGACGCATAAAGTAAGCGTACCGCTGAAAACATCAACTAAAGCACGTGCGGTAGCTAGAAATGGGCGGCCTAAGATAAGAGGCACGTGCTCGTCCTCATCCATATCGAGGATCACAAAATCGACAGGGAACACAAATTTATCCACTTTCACCGACATATTCTCCATAATACCCCTCGGATATTTGACCGAACGGTCAGCAAGCTGTATACTCATGCGCGTGGGAGTGGGCTCACCAAGATCTAGTCTAGAAAATACAGAATATGGCATCAAATTGATGCTAGCACCTAGATGAGCAAGAGCATTGCTGACGGAAAAGCTACCAATCAAATATAGAATCATAAAACTCCCGGGATCCTTTATCTTTTGTGGCAGCTTGTTCTGGAGAACTGCTGAACACTCCTCGTTTAGTGTAACTATCGACAACTCCTCAAGTTTCTTTTCGTTACTAAACAAATCCTTAAGAAACCTGGCATACTTAGGCATTTGTGCTAATGCCTCAACAAACGGGAGATTTATGTGAAGCTGTTTTAACAGGGAAAGAAATTTGTTGTAATTCTCCTCAGCTCTATCCTGTCTCAAACGTGTGGGATATGGAACAGGAGCTGTGTAGACTCTCGCGGGCTCCTTGGGGTGTGCTGTACTTGCTGGGCGTAGCCTAGTAGGGTGCACCTGCCCAGGAACATCAGTCTCAAGCTCAATATCTCTCTCCTCAGTAACCGACTTGGCTGTGACTGCCGGTTCTGGATCTCGAGTGGTTCTGCCACTCCTAGTCGTGATCGCCTTAGCTGTTTGGCGCGGATTTGACTCGGTATTACGTGGCAAACCTCCATGCTGACGCTCTGATATAGACTTGGCAAGCTGACCTACTTGCCTCTCCAAATTCTGCATGTGAGTGCTCATATTACTCATCTCCTGCTCATTTCTCGAAAGATGCAACTCATTCTGGTGAGCAACCTTCTGAGTGTCAAGGGCTACTTTCTGATTCTGCTGAAGCAACTGAGAAACCATGTCGGTCAGGTTCTTCATACCTGAATCCTCTGTCTGAATCGGGTTCTGTCTAGTGCTCTCAAGGTTAGGGTTATAGAAACCCTGTTGTCTCTGTGTCGGTCATGGCTGAAACTCCGGTGGGTTCGAACTGCTCGGCTCCTGTCTCCACCCCGAATTCTGGTTTGGTCTCCAGGCCTGATTGTAGTTATACTGGTTGGGCGGTGGGTGGGCCTGGCTAGCCATGTAATCGACCTACTCTGGTAGCTCGGTGCTACCAACAATGGGACAACTCGTAATATCATGAGGACCAGCACATAACTGACAGAATTTCACATGTTGTTGTGTCTCTTGTGGCTGGCTCATCTGCTTCTGACTCGTCTTCATCCCTTTCATCATCTGCGAGAGCGCCTCAACCTGCGTTGAGAGAGTTGTAACGGGGTCTACCTGATGAACCCCTTTCGTCTGGGGTTGTCTACTCGTACGCATGGTAGACCACTAGTAGTCGTTTAGTGCAAGCTCTTCGAGTAAATCACACGCCTCCTCTGGCGTTTTGCTGCTCAGAGATCCACCGGCAGAACTGTCAACTGTCGGGCGCGTGAGGGCGTTCAGACTGCCATAGAAAATTTGCACCTACTGATGCAGCTCGATGCCATAGGATGGGCATTTCCTCAACAACTCCTTAAACCTCTCCCATGCCTCATACAAACTCTCACTGTCCTCCTGCACAAACCAATCAATCTTGTTTCGGAACACCGCGTCTTTTGATGGAGGAAAGTACTTGAAAACGAATTTCTGAGTCAAAGAATCCCAAGTGGTAATAGAACCAGGCGGAAGGGACTGAAGCCACGCCTTCGTTGTGCCGCGAAGGGAAAATGGGAAAAGTCTCAATTTGATCGCCTCGGATGTGACGCCATTGAATTTGAACGTGTCGCAAACCTCAAGAAAATTTGAAATATGAGCCATCGGGTCATCGTTCGGAAATCCATCGAACTGAACAAAATTTATGATCATGGAAATGGTCTGAGGCTGGATCTGGAAGTTGTTAGCTTCCACGGGTGGGCGTATGACACTGGGCTGCGCCCCCGCGATGTCGGGACGAGCGTAGTCGGCGAGTGTACGCCGATCGGGTGGGTTCGCCATTGGGAATGCGTGGTGTAAACGACGAAGGTGGTGAAATAAACGTGCGGGATCAGACGTCGATGACAAGCGTGAAATGCGGCTCCTCCAGCGATGAAAACGCATAAACAGACGAAAAGACGCAAGAGAAAACAGAAACTGAACAGAAATAAACTAGACTAAGCTAATAAACTAACTAACACGTAGGTAAACACAGAAATAAGCAAACATACTAGAAACATACAAACAAACAAGGAACGAAATCAAGTAAATGGCTAAACTACTAGCTCCGAACTTTCTCGAAATCTGCGCGTCCCCGGCAGCGGCGCCAAAAACTTGAAGCGCGAAATGCGGTCTATAAAAATATGATCAAGTTTTAAAAAGGTAAATCCTAAGTGACCAACTACACGCTCTGAGCAAGTATACTCATCGTATGTAGCATAGTATAGGTAAATACCGGATATCAATCCAAGGACGCGTAAAGCAGGCTCTCGATATAAGGACTTTGCTAATATTCAGTCTAACAAGGTTTTGATTTAAAGCTAATGATGAAAACAAAAAGAAAACTGGCAGAAACAACTAAGTAAGCAAACACAACACACGAAACGGAATAACAATATAAGAAAAATACCACCCGGATAAGAATCCTTTGAGCCTGAATGTCACCTCAAGTCTGACTAATCAATGTGATAACTACCCCCAATGATGATAACCAAGGCAAATAAGACTATAGACACATCTTAAATACTAAGGCAATCCCAAATAAACGTCCAGGTAGTAAACTAGATGAAACCGCCTAATTGCCTAGTCGCTTCGGTCAAATCTAACCAAACACACACGAAAGGAACTACGCTAGAAAGGTCTCTCTAAGCGGGTTCTAAATGTGACTAGTTCTGATTTGAAACCCCAAGAACTTAGGCAATGCTAAACACGAATTGAAAAGTCAAAACCTTACGGTCATAAGTGTTCTAACTAATCAAACAATACCTAGCAACCACCTAATTTTCTAAATGAATCAGTCAACTCAATTTAAACAAAAATATAAACAGAATCAGCCCCAAATCATACTCATATAATCATGTAGATGGTCATCGGATCATGCATTAAGCTAAAACTCAAAAAAAAGGTCAACGTTTAACAATGAGAAATCAAACAACTAGTTGAAGTTCTTCAATCTATATCAAATTTCCCACATCATATGAATCTAACAGAGGCTAATCAAGCATATATGATCATTCAAGAGAACCAAATCAAATCAATAGGCTATTTCATCATATCACATTGAAAAGTCAAACAATAAAGTCAAATCATGCTCAAATTCATCAAATCCAAGTGACAATATGAGATCTAGCCACCAAACATCATCAAAACAACTAAAAATCCAACCTTTAACATGTTCATAATTTGAGATTTACAAAGAAAAGGAAGGAGAAACAAGCCTCAAAAAGAAAATGGAAACCGAAGAGGTGTAGATCGTCAAATCTTCAATCCAAAAGCTCTAATCTTGACTCTCCTAGCTTCCTTAATGATTCCAGATCTTTAATGGTGATTTTCTAGGGTTTATGGGGTGTTTCCATGAAGAAAACGACGGCCTCAAAGCTTTTATAGCGAAAAAAATAGGTTTGGTCGCGACTTCTTAGCATTAGGTGGGCTGGTTCGAATTTAGTGGGCCTGGCAGAGAAGAATATAAAATACATTTAAACTAGAATGAAAACATAAGGGGTAGCTCGCCTGGTGGCAAAGGGACTCGCTGGGAAAGCTGGCGGTCAGGGCTTCGATCCCGGCCTCCAGCGAGTTTTCTCTTTTTTTTTCGCTGGGCAGGCTGGGCTGTTGCTGTGGACTGGGCTGCTCCCCTGGGCTACTGATGGGCCTGGTAATAACGAACTGGGACGGGACAGAAGATGGACTGGGCCAAGGCTGCTGGGCTGCAATTGCAGATCTTGTTAAGTTTTTTTTTATCATTTCTTTTATCAATAACTTCTACATTTGAGCTCCGATTTCGTTTTCGTAAATTGCATTTTTCTTCTAAATTCATCGCACACACACCAAACACCTAAAATTCACAAATAAAAACAATTAGGCACCATATCTTTTATAATTTTTCAATTAAAATTCTAACTTGCAAAGTTTTCTCAATGAAAAACCAAATTAAGTGTGAACTTTAAATATTTATCAAATAATAACCAAAGATCCACCAAATCATCTAAAATTCAAATATAAAACATTTAAGCACCAAAACTTATTAATTCTTAATTTAAAACCAATTAAATGACGGGATTTTATTTATTTATTTATATACATGATGCTCCACATCAATGTGCATGTTGAAGTTCACCCTGAAAGGGGTGAAGCCACTAGACAGTGAGTGCAGAATTAGGTACGTCACCATTTTGGCGGGGATGACGTAATTCAGCTTCGCTAGGCGGTCGATGTAACCCTTCATCTTCAGGACATGGGCGCTGACGGGAGCGCCTTCAGCCATGCGATAGTTAATAAGTCGCACAACGGTGTCGTATCGCTCCTGTCGGGCCTGGGTTTCAAACTTGCCCCTCAGATCACCGATCATCTGAAAAGTCGTCCTGTTGACCATGTTCTTCTGAATATCAGAAGTCATAGTGGCTAGCATAAGACATGCGACATTTTTAGCATTTTGTCAGAGTGTGTTATGGGCATTACGCGTTGGAGTAGTGTCGGCTTCAGGTTGCTCGGGAACCACAGCTTCTAACACATTTTCCATGTTAGCCATCTTCAGGACGATTCTCAGATTCCTTTCCTAATCAAGGAAGTTGGCGTCGTCAAGATTCTCTTTCTCAAGAAGAGACTTGAGATGGAAAATCTCTTGGTTTGCGCGGTTTGCGTTAGCCATCTAAAACAATAGGCAAATTTAGTGTTTTGATGTTTGATTCGTATTTAAGGATGGCAAGCTAATCTTGAATAGGAAATAGGAACTCAGTTAGTTAGGTAATTCCTCCAAACAACGTAAAGTGCTTTCAAAATTTCTAAGTAACCAAGTGGACAACGAGTGTCTCTTGTGAAAGAACTGTCACAACTCCCGTTATGGGGCTTTCGCGAACGGATCAACGAAATACGTTTAGCCCCATCTATGCCCATTTTGTCTACAGGCCGATCAGAGGTACGGTGTTGAAATACTCCAATACCAAAGATGCGTGTAAAGAAAATGGTAGTTGTCCTAAGTGGTCAATGTGTGCGTACGGTGTTAAAATACTCCAATACGCTCACCTTAGAAGATACCCTAAACACCACGTGCGGTGTTGAGATACTCCAACACGGATGCATCGGTAAATATGTTCCAAGTTCGACTTAACTTAGGATGCCACAGACTACCGGTTTGTAAGCTTACCAGATAGGATTATTAAGTCAAATTTTAATAACTTGTGTTTTGACGAAATTATAAACCCTATCTCACTAAGGACGATCATTTAAAATAACCTAAGTATTAATGATCTATGTGTCGCGAGGCGATAACCAATTATTTACTAAGTTCGATTCATTTATCGAAAAATCTGAATTTAATGTCGAATTAAATAGGTTATCAAAATTTATGAAGTCGTAATTAAAGTTACGACTTATTACTTAATTGATCAAAAAATTAGTTTTATGCCGGTAAAACTAAGTTTGGATTTTAGTTGGTGCGTTAATCAGAATTAAGACAAGCAGCCAAAAGACAAGCAAACACACATGCACATATTCGGCCACACAGGGATTTCGATATTGTCAGAGCCTATGACAATATCGAGGAAGGTCGAGGGACGTAAAAGTAAACCAAGCACAAGGTAGAAAAAACTCCCTAATCGATTTAGTCACTCCCACTTTCTTCCATAAGCTCCTGCGTGTCATGAGGAATCTCGGTCTTGTTTCGGGTCCTTGCCATTTTCGAAAATCCCAAAAAGGGGTAATCTCCAAATGGGGTTGTCGCATCTAGCTCGTATCGTTCATCCAGGCGAAGGTGAGCAATTAAAATAAAACCTAATCTATTTTAAAATTAAATACAACTTTGAACCCAATCATAGTGAGCCAATCCAAAACAAAACACATGGGCCTAAAGGGCCAAACCATAACGACATTCATGACAAACCAAAAACAGGGTCAGGCCGAATACGTGCGTAATATAATTCAGTCAATTTTATTGAATCGAATTATGTTTAGTGGATCTAAATCGAATAAACATACCAAAACGGCGATTAAACTTATTTCGTGACTTTCGGGTTTAGAACCCCAGTTCGCGAAATGCACCGATTTAAAATCGACCGGTTAGGGTTTGTGTGTGGTGATCAAGGCTCTGATACCATTGTTGGGTTACGACAATGGTAATCGGGTTCCCGATAATGACAATTATTGAATTAAATAATTATTTATGTCAAATAATTATTAAATCATTTACCGAGAAAATATGTAAATTAAAATAAATTAATTAAATTAACGAGTAATTTAATACGTAACGGAAAATAATTTAATTTACAAAACTGATTACCAGTAAATTAACGTACACCTATCGACAACAGGATTCAACAATCACCAAACGCGCAAACACCAATCGCGTTAAAACAAGAACGCGATACATATAAAATAAATAATAAAATAAATCTACATAACGACGAATTTAGATATACCTGAGCGGTGATTTAAAGAGATCCTTGAGACACCGAAAGTCAACGGGTGACGCTAGGGTTTCGCAGGTTTGACTCGACAGGCGAATCTAACGATCCTCACAACTTACACGATATACTACGCGGCTACTCGAGCACCAAGAAAATCTCGCACATCGGATATGGCGCGATTAGGGTTTCGCGGACGATAAGCGAACGAGCCGTTTAACAGAAGTTTACGATCGCGTGAGTCGGCGGACGAACCGGCGACGGCGAGTGGTGGCTGGATGGAGAGTTGAGGGCGACAGTGGCGGAGCGGCGCCGCAATCGGCGCCTCCTTGATCAGATATAATATCTAATTAAGTTTCCGTTTAGTCCCTCGTCTTAAAACAATCCTTGATCGAACCTTTTAATTTTCGCGACTAACTATTTAACGTATTAAATCTTTTGTCGCTTACCGAGACTTAACGAACATTAGTCAAATGACTGATTCGTTAATTGTCGTCGGAAACGTAAATAATATGTAACGTCTCTGTCGCCAAATTATTCATAACGGTTAATTAGAATTAATTAATTAATATATTTATTAAACCAGTTGATAAATAAATAATTAACTCTTCTGCGAATTTGCCGGTTATTCAGGTAAGCGGACTTTAAAACCTGTTGCCTTCGGTGTAACTCTTACGGGTCTTGACCGGGTCGGGTTCTTGATTTAGTCGGGTCTGGACACCTAAATCCAACAGAAACATGCTAAGGAATCCAAATCTGAACAGGGCGAAGACCTGTCCGGACATCTACCTTAACTCAAGATAAACTCATATCCTTCGATGAAAGCGATCGTTCCAATGTTCAGGGTCCCCATCATGATAGTCTTGTGGTTACTTTATATAATGCTAACCATTTTGTTCGCATGATCCTGCTCGATAATGGAAGCTCAGTTTACATTATCCGTCCTGATGTGCTAAAAAAGATGGGGATCCTAGAAACTGAAATAGTTGCTAGATCCTTAGTCCTAGTTGGCTTTAGTGGTGAAACTAAAATCACCGTTAGGGACATCAAGTTACCAGTATACATAGAGAGGTTAAACTCTATGCAAAAATTTCGTATTATAGATCCTCTCTCTCTTGTTGTAATATAATTCTTTGCAGGCTATGGATACACGGGATGAAAGTTGTCCCATCAACTTACTATCAATGCATCAAGCTTCCCACACCTTGGGGAGTTGTGAGGATCGAAAGCGATCAACAGGAAGCCAAGAATTGTTACTTAACTTCAATGAAGAACCCCACCAAGATTACAAAGGGATAGCAATTACTAGAAAAGAGCACTTGAATAACAGGAGGACAGGGAGCTTGATGTCAAAGAAGTCCTTCTAGACCCTCAGAATCCTGAAATCAAGGTGCTCGTTAGAACAGGCATCCCAGAGGATATTGAACGAAAAACTGCTTCAGGTCCTGAAAGCCAGAACCTCAACTTTCGCTTGGAAACATGAGGATATGACAGGTATCCCTAAACATGTTATTACTCATAAACTTGGTTTAGATCACTCTTACAGGCCCATACAACAAAAGAGAAGAAAGTTCGCTCCCGAAAAGAATGCAATCATCCGGGAGGAAGTTGACAAGCTTCTCAAAAAAAGATGATTAGGGAAGTCAGATATCCTTAGTGGCTAGCAAATGTGGTGGTGGTCCTGAAGAAGAATGGGAAATTGAGAGTTTTTGTTGACTACACAGACTTGAATAAGGCATGTCCTAAGGATCCTTTTCCACTTCCCCATATCGACGCATTGGTAGATGCCACTGCCGGGCACGAGATGCTCACCTTCATAGATGCCTCAGCAGGATTCCAACAAATCTAAATGGAACCATGTGATCAGGAGAATATAACATTTATGACCCCAACAAGTATATATTGTTATACTGCCATGCCTTTTGGTTTAAGAAATGCAGGTGCCACATATCAGAGGCTCGTCAATATGATGTTTAAAGAGCAACTGGGGGACACAATGGATGTCTACATCGACGACATGGTGGTGAAATCCAAGAAGGCTAAAGACCATGTCAGGGATCTACAAACAGCCTTTGACATCCTTAACAAGTATAACATGAAGCTCAATCCCTCCAAGTGCCACTTTGGGGTGCGAGCTGGAAAGTTTTTAGGCTACATGGTTACCGAAAGAGGAATTGAAGCAAGCCCTGAGCAAATCAAAGCAATCTTAAATTTGAAGTCCCCGTCAAATGTGAAAGAGGTATAAAGATTGACATGAAGGATCGCAGCACTTAACAGGTTCATTTTAAGATCCTTAGAAAAAAGCAAGGATTTCTACGATATCATAAGGAAAAACAAGAGGTTCGAGTGGACTGAAAGGCATGAAGAAGCCCTCAGATGCTTAAAAGACTACATGTCAGTAGCCCCGTTGTTAATGAAACCAGAAGATGGGGAGCCGCTATATTTGTATCTTGTTGTTTCCGGAAGCTCAGTCAGCGCAGTCCTAGTAAAGGACCACCAAAGTTAGCAGCATCTGGTATATTACGTAAGTAAAACTCTGCTAGACGCAGAATCCAGGTATTCCTACCTTGAAAAATTAATTCTAGCTCTTATAATGGCTTCCATTAAACTTAGACATTATTTTAAAACTCATGTTATAATTGTAAAGTCTAACTATCATATTAAGGCGGTTCTCAGGAAGCTGGAAATGCCAGGTAGGATGGCTAAGTGGGCAGTCAAGTTGAGTGCCTACGACATCAAATATGAGCCAAGGACAGCAATCAAATCCCAAGCCTTGGCTGACTTTGTGGTTGATTTCATTAGTGACCTAGAACCAGAAGTTGACAAGGAAGTCCAGCAGCTTGGGAAGCTCGAAGAAAATTGGATCCTTCACACAGACGGCTCCTCAAATGTTAGAGGAACAGGGCCGGACATCCTGCTAAAATCGCCACAGGGGGACATAATACCACTATCCATATCTTGTGAATTCCAGACTACCAACAATGAATCTGAGTATGAAGCTTTAATTGTTGGGTTGCAATTGGCTAGAGATATGAGCATCCGGTGTATTCAAGTATTTGTTGATTCCCTTCTGTTGACTAACCAATTTAATGGTTCTTATGCATTGAGAGGGGAAAATCTAATCAAATATCTTGATATTGTTAAAAAGTTATCTTTGCTTTTCGAAAGTTTTAACATTACGCAGGTTCCAAGAGAAGATAATTTGGAAGCCAATGCATTGCCAAACTTGGCTTCATCACTCAGGAACCCTAAGGATATCAGAATTCCTATAACACACATCTTAACACCGGCAATAGCTCAACAGGAAGCCCACGCGATTGATGAAAATAAAGATATGAATGTTCAGGATCCCAAGGAAATTCAGGAATCCTGGACTTGTCCAATCATGAAATATCTTAAAGACGGGGAGATTCCTAAGGGTGAAAATCCTAGGGCTTATCACGCCAAGGTAATACCTTATTTTATATTAGATAACATATTATATAGAAAATATCTTGCAGGTTTCTACTTGAGGTGCTTAGAGAAAGCATAAGCTCTTGAGGTGCTTGAAGACATCCATAGTGGAGATTGTGGAAACCACACTGGGGGCAGAGCACTCTTCTCCAAGGTTCTCAGATTTGGTTACTATTGGCCTACAATGAAGAAGGATACCATGAGCTTCTCACAAAAGTGTGATGCCTGCCAAAGGCACGGCAATATTTTGCATCAACCAGCTGAGCATCTGCATCCTATAGTATCCTCGTGGCCATTCATGAAGTGGGGCACAGGATATTATGGGTAAGTTGCCCAAGGCTCCTAGAGGAAAAGTATTTATGCTTGTAATGACAGACTATATCTCCAAATGGATTGAAGCAAAAGCCTATGTTCAAGTGAGAGAGAAAGAGGTGATATCCTTCATCAAAAGAAATATCCTCACCAGATTTGGGATTCCGGCAGAAATCATATGGGACAATGGCTCTCAGTTTATTAGCAAGAGAACAACAAACTTTTGTGCAAGTTGGGGTATAAAGATGATTATTTTAACACTTGTCCACCCTCAAGCTAATGGGCAGGCAGAATCCAACAACAAGATCATCATAAACAACCTCAAGAAGAAGTTGGGCTCTAAGAAAGGCAAGTGGGCTGAAGAGCTACCATTTGTTCTCTTGGCAAATAGGAGAACACCCAAGAACGCAACAGGTCAAACTCCATTTTCATTGGTGTTTGGAGCTGAGGTTGTGATTCCCATAGAAATGGTGTTACCTACAGCTAGGATCAACTGCCAGGATCCTAAAACCAATAACCAGACACTACTTCAGGATCTCAAAATAGTTGAGTAGCTCAGAGATATGGCTAGAATCCGGATGGCATCTTATCAACAAAGGGTGGCAAAGTTTTACAACAGGAATACCAGGTTAAGAAGATTTCAAGTGGGAGACTTGGTGTTGAGAAAGGCATTTCAAAACACTAACAATCCGGCCAATGGGAAATTGGCACCCAAATGGGAAGGCCCATACCTGATAGATTCTGAAGAAGGAAAAGGGGCATATCTCATAGTGAATATGGAAGGAGAACCCCTACCAAGAGCTTGGAATGCCATCCACCTCAAGGCTTACTTTATGTGAGAATCCCATTGGAATCCCAAGGATCTTCACTGCCAAAATACTATAAGGTATGTATACTAACTTGATTTCAATATTATTCCTATTATTTTCATCACATGATATTGACTTAGGCATCGGAGTGGTGTTAGCTAAGCTAACACCCACCCCTCACCAAGTATTGAGTGTTTTGTAGATTCTGAGAATCCTATATACTTTGGGTATATCCCCAGTTAGAGGCTGGCCACCTCTCATACGTTCAAGGTATCCTGCATACCTTCTAAGGTTTGAGAGGTTGACTCCTCTCCTAAGTTTGGGTAATCGCTAGTAGTGCACGACCCTCGCCAGGAGCGCACGTTATCCACCAGTACGTTCAAAATTGTCTGACCAGTCCATCTTATGGATGGCTAACAATCTTGTCATTGTAGGCTGCTCGGCGGATTCTCAAGGTTTCTAACACAGACGTGTTAACTAAGGCTATGACATTTTCATGTCACTTAAGATGGCTTAGTCCCAAGTATATAAGGGCTTGACCCCAGTATTGGCTTAATCCCAAGAAAATATGGGCTCGTACCCAGATTTGGCTAAGTCCCAAGAATCTCGGATTTATCCCCAGCATATTTCTAAGTTGTTATCCCATTTTCAGAAAAAACTTCCTTTAACCACTAGCCAGGATCCTATTAAACTTTTTTCAGGATTCCATAGCAGGACACCAAGAAGAACTGGCAAAGTCATTCTCTCAAGATTCCTGTTAGGATCTTAAATGAGATAAGGGAAGAAGAAGCAGGTTGAACTGAGGAATCAACTAAGGTAAAACTTGAAGGTCAGGTGACTTATGTTTTTATTACCTAATTTTGAACTTTAACCTATTCAATTATTGAATCTTAAATGGTTTTTAATATGCAAGTGCTTTTTAAGATTCTCAAAAAAAATTCATAACTATTTCATATGCGAAATCTAAATTCAAAACACAACGTATGTAGCCAAAAGATAATTATATTATTAAACATACGGAAATGGGTTTGAGCTCCCCAAGGTTCGTCCTGAAAACTGGTGTGCTGTATTTTATATATAAAATATAGCATTATTTTGTTACACCATTTTTTAGCATATGAAGCTTTTAAATTTATAAAACCTGATTTACTAGCAACTACTATTTCACCCTATTCATGGGCAAGTGCACCCATCGTGGGCAGTATAGTAGTGGTAAGTTGAATCGGGGTCGATCAAAGACACAAAGGAAAAGGAGAGCTTTTGATACTTCATCGTTGTTGATGTCTAACATGAGCATTCTTCAAGTGAAGATGTTAGTAAAATATGTAAGAATAGTAAAATAAAATATCTATTCTAAAAAAAGCGTGTCTTGATCAACTCGGCCGCAGATAATATCATTTGGCAGACTTATTAGTGGTGAAGTTGGTACCCTGGGTTTTATATCTTTTCGTTAAGATTGATTACTGGCAGAAAGTTGACCGCCTTTCGGCCCACCTGGTCAACCACCATCCAACTGCTAATCGTCTGCGAGGAATATGAATTCCGAGGGAAGGTGTTGCCAATGATAAAATGAAGTGGTCTAGTGCCACTTAGACGTAGGGCTCCTTGGTCAGGAAACCGTTACGCTCGGCACGCCTTCATAACCAACAGGGGAACAACCCTGCATGCCGGATTATTTTACTATAAAAATGAACTTTTTAAGGGACTAAGGCCCGTTTCTTCCGTACACCCCTTTCGCGTATGTACGTCTGGCGTGACTAGAGCCAAGTTCACAAACACGTACCTTTCGACTTCCGTGAAGTGACAAAATATTACCAACCCTCATTCCCAACGTATCATGTAGCATAGGGCGCGAGTCACCTTTTGGATGATGCATCGTACCCCGACCAGAAAATCAGTAATACACTTTCAAATGGTCTGTGATACGTGAAGCACGCTTGGTTTAGAAAATCAGTAATACACTTTCAATAATAAGGGTTTTTATAAAGTCATTGGACACACCTTAAGGAAAGTTTATAAAAAACAATTTACCAACCCACCGAAGATCTGTTTATTCCCAAACGAGTGTAAGAATTTGACTAACACTTGAAAGATTGAGGCTGACAAGTGTTAGTCTAAAGATATGCTTAATACACAATGAAAGATTCATATACAAATATCAATTAATTATCACCATAAGTTAAAGTTTTTACAATCTTTGACGAGTAGATCAAGAACACTAAAACAAATGGCACACAACCGAAAATATGGAAACTAGTGGAAGAGAGCAGGGAAAGTGAGCAAGGGGAAGTGAAATCGGTTTCTCCTATTTATAGGCCAGCCGAGGTGAAGCACGGCCCGTACCTGGCTGGGCACGGGGGGTGTGTGTCAGGAAGCACGAGTTATGTGGCTTGAAGCACGGGGCGTGCCATATCAGAGTCGTCCGTCTTCCGACAAGCTTGTCAGCGGCACGGGGCGTGTTTCATCAAGCACAGGGCGTGCCATGTCAGAGTCGTCAGGCTTCCAGCAAGCTTGTCAGCGGCACGGGGAGTGTTTCGTCAAGCACGGGGCGTGTCATGTCAGAGCTTTCTGCGAACAGTGTTAGTGGCACAGGGCGTGCCTGAGAGGGCATGAGCCGTGCCATGTCAGAGACATGGGGCGTGTGATGCAGACTGGTACAGAGGCACGGGGTGGAACTTCGCTGGTTTTGGGCACGGGGCATGCTATGCTTCAGAAATCCAGAAGTTGTTTCTTTTGTTATCTTTTCATTGCATTTTTCGTTCCTTCTGTGATTTCGGCTTGGTAAAACCCTGAAAACTATAAAGAAGAAAAAATGTTGTTTCTTTGTGATAGTTAGTCATATTTTAATTAACAAGGTGGGGTAATTGGTTATAGACATATATACTTTTAAGGCATAATAAAAACCATAGGATCCCTCCGCTTGGGAAGCTCAGAGGTTAAAAGTTTTTAGGAATCCTGGTTTCGTCTTGTAAAATACAAGATCCATCCACCAGGATCCATATCGTTGTCTATTGTTACTTGTTGCTTGTTTTTAACAGGAACCACAAAAGTAAAAGTTTCACAACCATCATCCGAACATAAAAACCTAAATACTGGGCTCAGACCGTTGCTTTATCTTCATCACCCGTCACCTTCCCATCCTTCTCCAGCTTCTCATCCTCGCCAAGCTTCTTTCCCTCGCCGATCTCCAGCACATAAGCCCGAGTCATAGCGACCAAGGATTCTGGAATCGTCTTCGAGGAGCAGCCACCATTCTCATCCTTCCCAGATCGAGCCACATCACCGTCACCTCCCTCCAATAATTCCAGAATAGCCTTCCAACCCGCAACATCCCAGCCAGACACCTTGAAGCCAACCTCTTCAGCCTCACCAATCATTTGGATATTACATTCCAGGACGCTCCGGGCAGCAGAGAGTTTTCCAACCTTGGCATATGTGACCATCTTAGCTTCAAATGCCAGACGCTGCTCGGTGAGCTTGTGCTCATAGTACAGGGTTTTGCCCTTTGCAATCTCAGTTTGGGCCTGGATCTTCTCTTCAGCCTCAGTCAGCTTCCTTCCATGTCCATGGCCTGGGTGCTAAGCTTCTCGATGCCCTACAAGGAAGAACGAGAATCCTGATCAGTGGCTGCAACAGGTATGAAACGAACATATGTATTTGTTGAGCTTCTTACCAGGTTGATCGTGGTCTGCATCGAGAGAACCTTGTTACTCACTTCGGAAAGAGCTTGGCCTTCGAAGTTCTCCAGGTACACAGTGTCTTTAGTGGTCTTTCTTTTCTTAGAAGCCGAGGCCTTAGGCCGGCTGATAGGTGGCTTGGAGGTAGCAGGCTGCTCGATTTGCTCTTTCTTGACTTTGAGGAGGTTATCAAGATCCTTCAGGGAAAACGAAGACCTAGACTTGGGGGGGCTGCAATAGATTCAGATAGTCAGCATTTGGGATTCTCAAATTAGCATACGGTTCAGGATCCTGCGAAGACTTACCAGACATCTCAGGAATGTGGTCGGCTGAATAGCTTTGTTCGTTGGCTACTGCTTCAAGGATCAGGGCTCTCTCCGCGGCTGGAATCTGGTAGACTGACTCAAGCTTCTTGGGATTCGGGTGTGCTTTGATGAGATTCTCAAACTTGGGTGCTGCAAAAAGAACATTCAGGAAATTAAATGCAGATTTAGGGTTTTTCAATGAAAAAGAAAACAATATCCTACCCTATCAACCTACTTCAACGAAAATTCTTTACCCCTTGGAATCGAGTCACGCTTCACAAAAAAAGAAACGTTTCTTCCAATCATGATCATTATGGGAAGCTTAGGGGATCAATTGAGAAGTAGAGGTACGAGCCTTTAAGACGAATCGGCTGCAGCCATGGGTACTAAGTTGGTAGGCTTCACAAATTTCAGGAATCCTGATTTCCATGTTCCGAGTTTAGTTCAGTTGATCAAGGGAGTACAAGATTCTCCAAACCATAGGCATGGTTTGGGCATAAGAGAGTCGGGTGGTCTTGAAGAACTGGGTAACAAGCTCTGGGAAAGGAAATGTCATGCCAAGCGATAAGGGATAGTAAATAAGCACACCCGTGTGGTGGAAGTGAAACTGGATTTGGTCTGGGCATCGAAAGGTCAAAAAATTATGCCCAGAGGAAAGACACCAGAGTTTCTCAGGTCATAGATGTCGCCGTCATCGAATATGCAGGTTTCTTCCTCACTAGGGACAAGATATCCTTGATCATGGAAATCTTCAATTACCGGGGAGTTCAACGAAGAAGATGAACATGTGTTTTTCTTGGCCATGGCCGAAAAATCAGAAGAAAATCAGAAGAAAGACGGTGAGAACTGACCTGGACTATCGGAGAAGCTCGAGAGGGTTTCCGGAGGAAGATGAAATTGAACGAGTTTGGAATCTTGTATTTAAAAAGAAAGTAATGATAGGAGTCACATCCATCGGACATCGTAAAAACGTCACATCCCAATGGATTTTACCGTGATAACGCCGTGAATTCAACATCTTTTGAATCTCAACAACTGTTGAGCTTATCCACAACTGTCGATATTCAAGGGGAAATTGTTAGGGGTCTATTTTCAGGATGCTCGTAGGAAGCTCAGATAGCTCAAGAATCTTATTGAAGTCTGGGAATCCCACTCAACCAGGTATCCTGATTTATTTTTATTCGACTAACCCTTATAATTGCCACGTGTTTATTTGACCCAGGTACCGTTGAGTCATCAACTACCTTCGAAATACAAGCCCTAGCTGTTGAAGAATGTGGACCGAGTGAACGAGTGCAGCTCTAACAGTCAAGTTAGTTGAAGAATAGGATCCCGAGAATCCCGGAATGTTTGTTATTTTTGTTTTCGTTATATAATTGAGGACTCGATCGGTTTAGAAACACACAACTCACTAGCACTTTAGCTCTGATAGTTGAAAATCATTGTAACACTTAGCCCGATCAATCAAACCTCCAAAATACTTATAATCCTTAGTTTCTTATCAATAAAATAACTAGGCAGCAGGCTCTTCAGGCTGGCACCCGAGGTTTTTTGCCATGATTCCTAGAGGAAACTCGAAGGATTCTGGACTTTTCCTCGTTATATCCTTGTGTCAACCGCTTTACATTAATCTATTATCATTTTGATCGATAAAGCACAATACCTCACTTTCTAAATTTGGAATACAAAATTATCTTGTTGATTTTCGACCAAAACAGCTATATGTACTAGCTTTTCGCCACATAATTAAGTAAAAACAGTGGTCATTACTCACATTTAGCCACGCATAATATATACTTAATAGTTTTGTTTTTTTTACTATTCTGTCACACAACATTATTTAAGTGTGACCATGCATTCCTTTTTGGTCACATGAATAAAAAATCATAAAAATTTCATGCTTGTTTGGTGCATTTCGCAACTCTTTTTTAAGTGTGACAAATAATTACCACATTTTTTTGTAAAACAGTGGCTAAAGCCACTGCACCTGATTGTTGTTGTCACAGAAACAAAAATTACGTGGCTAAAATGGTCTAAAGGCTATATATTTGGCCACGGGTACAAAACATGTGTGGCTAAAACTAGTGTTATTTACCTTTAACCACGTTTTTTAAAACCGTGGCTAGGCGTTTTCAAAAAAACCATGGCTAAAGCCACTTTTTGACGTAGTGCAAACTGTAGTGACGAATATTTAATATGAAACGTAAAAATTAAATCACGCAAAAAAAGATATGGTTCACCCGGTAACGTTACGCATAAAAAACACGCTCTTTGTGAAAAAAGACAATAATGCCTATCCGCATAAATATACATCAAACACGTGCCGCGCTCTCCTCCCTTCGTATAGAAATTAACACTTTATATTTAAACTTTCAGCTGTATATGTTTATCAAAAGTAGGTGAATATGAGTTGAATCACGCGCAACCGTTACAACATCTAGTTAAGTATACAATTCAAAAGGTAATCTAGGATTTTAAAAAGTTTTGTGACATCTGGTATCTGTTCCTCCTCCGACCACCGCTATCATGTAGAGAACATATCTTCCGACGAACAGCATGCCAGATCATGTCAACAGCATCACCGGTCTGTGACGGATACCCATACTCAAAATATGGTGCAATTTGCTTCAATCTCTCCCACATCTCAATCCATTTTTGTCTGCCAACACCCCTAAGAACCTTCATGAGGTACCCTTTTCTAAGAGCATCTAATGCAGGAACAAATATGGCAAATTTAGAGTAATCAAGAACATCTTCAAATGGGAGTTCAATGTCGTCACTAATTATCACAGGAACACAATGACTAGCGATCGCATCAAACAGCCGGTTAGACGAGGGAGTGTCTCCGGCGATGTGTAGGCAGAATTTGGAGGAGATCATCCCTTGCGATGCCTTGCGGACCCCGCCACCGGATGCCGCGCTTCCGAAGGTGAAGTGTACGCCTTCTTCATCTTTGATTAGGGAATGTAGTTTTTTACGTATTATTCCACCCTGTTCATGTAAACACACGAAAACTATTTTTTTTAAAGTAGGTTAGAAACATGTATAATACACCGGTTTAATACAACAGAAATGTGAATTTAGTTTTATTAATTCAAAATATGATCCCTAATCGATAATAACTCGTAGTATTAGTTTGTCAAGAGCAATCTCAACTGTTACTTTCATTGTGAACTATAATCCCAATAACATAATCATCATCTATTTAAACTCAATTCTCACTTGATTTCCACTTCTTTTGCTTGTATGTTTCTCCATTCTATTTAGAGTCATCATCGTGAGTCTCCGAAATCAAGTGTGTGTATATAATGATTATGTTATCAAAATCAGTATTCAAAATTAAGTTGGGATTATATTAGCCAAACTGACTATACGAGCTAGTTATCATCAACAAAATAATAGCTCATAGTTTACATTATTACAATTCAACTTATCTAAAAAAAAATATTAAATGGTTAGTAACGAAGAGAAGTAGGAATATGATATTTTAATTACATAAATAATAAAATAATAATATATTAAAAATATTATTTTATCATTAAATCAATGATAAAACAATTCTATATGATGAAAATTAAAAGAAGGAAAAAAAAATAGAAAACTATGTGTTATATGTTGAAAGTTAAACTAAAATAGTTTGGGTCAGTTATGTAAATAAGTCAAAGTTTAGGGTCAGTATGTCATTGTATATAGTATAGGGTCTGTATGGTCAAGGTTGAAAGTGTATAACTGTAAATCAGTTATGTCGGTTGATAGGGTATATAAATCCATCGGCAGTCAGTCTGTATGTACGTATGAATTCATAATCGAATCTGCAAGTTAGTGTGTCAAAATCTTTCTTCTTCGTTGTGATTGCCTGATTAAACCAACATTTGGTATCAGAGCGAAGGATCCAATCGTGAGAAACGCAGAGATTGATTGCAGTAAGAACGAAGATCCATTCATAGAAATCTGCAATCGAAGTGTGAAAACGATTTGAAATCGTCAATAAGAACGCAGAAAGAAGCGACGATTCAAATTGATCATTGAAAGTCCCAGGCGAAGATTCAGAAATCGAACATTGTGTAATCGATCGAAGAAGAAAGTTTCGTCCCTGTAAATTGGCGATTGAAAGAAGGAAGCAGGGTCGTAAATTTGATTTGTTTTTGTTCGATCGATCAAATCAGAAAGTAAGGAACACACTTGATCGATTGATCAGAAAGAAGGAAGAAAGGAATCGACTTATGTTTTGTGCAATCAGCGATCAGACGGAAAAGAATCAGGGGATTCTGTCGGAAGAAAAAGAAAACGAATCGAGGAACTGTGCAATTGCCGTTGAAAGAAAGAAAAACGAAGAACGTCGTTTTTGTTTTTTTGGTCCCTGTACGGTAGAAATCAAAATTGCCGATTTGTTTTATACGGTCACGTTCGAGCGGAAGAAAGAAGAGGAACCGTTCAAAATTGCAAATTGGAATTCATGAACATAGTGAAGTTTGACTTTTGGGTTTCTTGGAATCTGAACATTACCCACATTTAAGGTTAGTTTTATTTTTATTTGAATTTCATTTACAATTTTTGAAGTTGAAGATTTAGAATCGAAAGTTTAGATTTTAAGAATTCTTTTAGTATGCTTTAAGAATTATAAAATCGTGAACATTAGTAAATAAGAAATTGAACCAGTTTTGATTAATAAAGAAAGAAAGTTGGATTCAAATCCTTGAATTCATTTTGTAAGAAAGATAGCAAGTACCGAATCCGTGTGGTTTATATAAGCAAGTAAGATCGAACCACTCAGGATTCAAATAAAAATTAGCAAGTCAGAATCACATCTTAGTGATTCAAATAGCAAGTAAGAATCGCATCTTAGTGATTCAATTAGCAAGAAAGAACCATTTTTGGTTCAAATAGCAAGTTAGCAAGAATGAAATAAAATCATTTTTTATTCAAATAGCAAGTTAGAAAGTCGGGTTCAAAACATTTGAATCCATTAGCAAGAAAGCAAGATAGCAAGAAAGTTCGTGCAAGCAAGTAAGCACGTCCAAGAAAGAAAGCAAGTACAACCGCGCGAGGAAGCAAGTAACCACGCGTTAGAAAGCAAGCAAGCAAGACAAATCGGCAAGTACGAAAACAAGAAAGAAAGTAAGAAGGCAAGCAAGTAAGAAAGTAAAAGATTGGAAAGAAGAACGCAAGAAAGGCGAAAGCAAGTCAAAGCAAGAAAGAAGAAACAACGCAAAAAAGTATGAAGAACAAGGAAGGCAAGAAAGAAGAAGGCACTTCGTCACAAGTCCGTGAACAAGGGAACATTTCACTTCAATGCCCGAAGTTGACCGATGCAAACTACACAACTTGGGCAGTGTTGATGGAAACAATCTTGAAGGCTTATGGCCTTTGGGAGACAATTGAACCGAAAGAAGGAAGTTCCACAACGGATGAGAAGAAGATGCATACAACAAAAGCCATGATATTCCAGACGCTACCACCGGATATCTTAATGCAAGTTGCTCAATATGAATCTGCGAAGGAAGTATGGGATTCTGTTAAAGTCAGACATATTGGTGCAGATCTAGTTCAGAAAGCAAGATTACAAACACTAAGGAGCGAACTGGAGAACTTAAGAATGAAACCGAATGAAACTGTAAGTGAATTTTCAGGAAAGTTGGGCGGTATAAAGACCAAATTCAAAAGTCTTGGTGTCACCCTTGAAGATAACATAATCGTAAGGAAATTGCTTGGTTCGGTCCCAAGGAATTTTCTACCAATTGTAGCAACCATCGAGCAATGTACAAAAGTAGATGAAATGTCATTTGAAGAAGCAGTTGGAAGACTTATAGCATTTGAAGAACGCATCAAAGATCCACATGAACCAGAAGAGAATGATCAGAGTAAACTCTTGATAGCAAGTTCAAGTAATTCAGATAACTGGCATCATGGAAAAGGACGTGGTGATCAAGTACGTAGTGACCAAGGACGTGGTAAAGGACGAGGAAAAAGCTTCGGAAGAGGACATGGAAAAGGCAATGATCATGGAAATCAAGACAAAAGTAAGTTCCGATGCTATGAATGTGGTCTATTTGGTCATTTTGCAAAGGAATGTACCAAATGGAATGATAAGGAGAAAGAGAAAGATCAAGAGGCTCATCTCGTATGGGAAGATGATGAACCAACCCTGCTGTGAAGAAAGTCAAGAAAGTTGAAGATCTCACTTAAACTATATTTAGTTTAAGGGGGAGTGTTGAAAGTTAAAATAAAATAGTTTGGGTCAGTTATGTAAATAAGTCAAAGTTTAGGGTCAGTATGTCATTGTATATAGTATAGGGTCTGTATGGTCAAGGTTGAAAGTGTATAACTGTAAATCAGTTATGTCGGTTGATAGGGTATATAAACCCATCGGCAGTCAGTCTGTATGTACGTATGAATTCATAATCGAATCTGCAAGTTAGTGTGTCAAAATCTTTCTTATTCGTTGTGATTGCCTGATTAAACCAACATTATAATCATTTATTAGTTAGTAGAAGTAGATGATAAAAATGTATAATCAAAAAGAAATAACAGTGCTTTCCAAAGCAAGTCGATCAAGGCGGCTCTGAGATTTTTATGGTTCAATTCATGGTTTGGTTTAAGCGTTTATGTGTACAGTTTGAAACATAAACCAGTTATATAGGTGTATTATATTCATCATCAATCATTAGAATTTTAAAACTTCATTACAAAACTAACGATTTTAAAAAATTGGTTCAAAGCATTAAAATTGGCTCATCCGGCCAACACACTGAAGTTTAATTTGTTGTTTCCTAAACATGAAACTTTTTATAAATAGATAACTTTATCAAAAATAGAGAAAAACATTTTTCTTTTTCATAACTTTATCAAAAATAGAGAAAAACATTTTTCTTTTTGAAATAATAATAACCAATCTTATTGAAACAAATAAATAGTTAAAAGATTACATGGAAATAGAAAAGGATCAGCAAACTGCAACGTTAATCTTTTATGGATAACAAAACTAAGACGTTTAAAAATTAAATTCATGGATCTTGATATCATAAAATTATTGTGCATGACCCGTTAGACCATGCTAAGTAGCTCAACAGACAACGGCCTCAGGTGCGATAAAACTAAAGGTATCAAATGCAAATGATATAAACACGTGTTGGTTGTCAAGACACACATTATCGTATTTGGCCACTTTGCATGAAGTAACTCTTAAAGCACATGCCCCGTCGTGAAAACACTGCACCCTAAGCCACGAGAGGGAAAACCCATGTTAAATCCACACACGTATGTTTTTCTCCATCCATTCAAAGATCAAAATGTTAGCTAGTTTGAGTGTTAATCTTCCTTTCAACGAGTCACCCATGTTAAATCCACACACGTATTTTTCTCCATCCATTCAAAGATCAAAATGTTAGCTAGAAGAAATCATGACACGCTTGAAAATGTCAAATAAAACATCACTAACTAAATCGCTGTGGTACTTGAACCCCAAAAGCTCTCTATAATGTACCACATGCTCCCCAAAGAATATAAACACACTTGCGGCAAACATGGCATTTTCATCAACTGAAAGTAGGAGGATCATGAGGCGATATTTAAGGATAGAACGATACTCCACCGATGACATATGTTGCTCTAGCCCATCTATAGGGATAACAAAGAGAAAATCCTAAGCATTAGATACTTAAAAATGAAAATGACTTTTGGTTGATGGTCATGTCAAAGTGTATTTCTATATCCTGGATGATATTACTAAAACGAACACTCGTCGATGCATGTTTAGCTTTGAAGGGAAGGGGTGTCCTTGTTAGTAAAACCACTTAAGTCAAAGTGTGGAATCGTATCATTAAGACTGTTGGTCCCGAAACAACAATCCATCACGATATCTTTATCACGAACAAGTGCGGAAACCTTGTTTGTGATTGATTCGACTAGAAGATGATGAAATAGACTTGATGTAAGATGAAGACAAAGCAAAACAATCAAATCTTGAATGAAAAGCAATCAAACTTCTATTAATATGTGTTCGTGATCGGGATTACAAAGATGAACCAGAGAAAATCGTAATCACCAAGCTAGCCCTAATCATAAACTAAAGGGTATTTATACTACCCATACACAAAACCTAGCTAGAATCATAAACCCATGAAGCAAAACTGGTCCAGGAAGCCCAACCGTAAACACATTAAGCCCAAGTCAATGCAAGCCCACATATCTAATGTTCATGCCTCACAATGTATAGCCCAACAATCTTCCCCTAGGCATGAACCATTAGACTGTCTAAGGAAGAAGCAAATCAAATCGGAAGGTGTGAGACTCCTTCCTTGACCACCATTCACGTTCCACAATCCGTTTTGTTGTACCATGAAAGATTCCCACCCTTATAGCATTTTCATAATCAAGCTCATCACCTAGAATAGGTTGGGTGGCCAGGAGTTTGATATCACGTTCTCCAAACCTCAGCAAATCGACTGGATCATAGAAACGAAATTCTCGCATCTTCTTGCAAACAACCACCACCTCATGAGTTGTTGGATCATAATACCAATTATCAAAATTTCTCACTAGTGTACCATCTTCAATCTCATCGAGCATATTGATCACTCGAGTTCTTTTGGTGGGAGGACACCTCACTTCTCCAACAGGCTCATTTGTGACAGGATCAGTTCCAGTCTAAACCCATCTTGTTTGCTTAAGGTCAAAGTTTGCAAAGTTTTCTTCAAGATGGCTCATCAGATTGTCACGAACTAGGTCTCCATGTGTATTCTTCCATCTGTTAATAAAAGGAGCCCTCAGCAAGTTTGTCATCTCCGTCTCTGTCCAGGAGTGAAATTGACCCCGTGTTCTGTAGTACTCGACTGGACTGTACCCGTCTCTTATCACGGCAAATAGTTTCTTCTCTCCATCATAATGCCAACACAGGATAGGTTCACGACTCCCCCTTTTGTCGATTTCACTTTCTCCCACATCAATTGTGTACAGCTTAGGGGGAGGTCCTTGGAAGAAGTCTTTGAACCATTTGTCATGACTTTTTGGCCCTTTGAGATGAATCTTCCTCCTCTATGGAGTCATCACCCTCATCTTCTGGCACTATTTAAGTAGTTTGGGCACCTTGTGATGAACTCTTGCCTGGGTCCCCCTGAGCATTTGAGCTATCAATTCCCTTTAGTTCTTCTAACTTCTTCCTCAATTCAAGAAACCCAGCATACAAATATCCAATACTTACTTCATTCTTACTCTCCTTCTCCTTCAACCTCTTGTTTTCTTCCTTAAGCTCTTTTATCTCTCCCTCTCTCTTCCTGTTTTGAGATAACAGAAAGTTAATTTGAGGATCAGCACTTATCCGAAGGTCTACAGGGAGATCACTAGTTTGAACACTTTCTCCAATAAGTGTTTGATATGGACGAAAACTTGGAAGGATTAGGGTCTGGCTTGATTCAGTAGAAAATTTTATCCTTACGGGACTTGGCTCAACAAACGAGCTTTCAACATCAAAGAATTGCCTTTCCTCACGAACTGGGTTGTGTTCATTCAGAAAAGGATTTTCAGTTTGAGTCGGAGTTAGCTCTTGGACATCAACTTGATCATCAACCTGAAATGTGCTCTCAACATTTGCAGGCTCAGACACCTCATCATTCTGATCATTTGCACTTGATGATTTAAACACCATCAAGCTTGAGCTTGTCTTCTGGAACTTAAACCGGATAGTTCTTGGATTAGATTTCTTTCTTGGTGAGAGTTCAGGCACGGGATTAGGTTCGGCAAACACATCATTATCAGCAACATTATCATCCAACTCTCACGGGATTGAACCACTACTTGAAGAAGAGTTCAAGTCATCCCTTGTTCTTTTGTTACTGATTGGCTCCAGGTCTCCATAAATGTCATCTGCCAAATTCTCATCCTCTGGGAAAATATCATCCATCACATTCTCCTCATCTGAAGGTATATTCTCTGGATCCCCCTGAACAGCCACTGGAACATCATGATCTTCAGCAACAAATGAAGTGACCACAGGTTCTTCAGGTTGTGGATCTGCTTCTGGTTCTTGTTCCCTTGAAACCTCAGGGAAAGCACCTCTTTTAGCCCACTCAAGCCTTCCTTGAAAAGTGCTCTTTCCCTTTCTATCTTGATTTTGTAGACCAAACACACCATCATCCATGAATTTTATATCTAGTTTCTCGACCCTTTCTTGTATCATTGGATACTTCCTCATCACCACCATGTGTACAAATCTTGGAGTCATGAGAAATTGTTCTCTAGCACTCAAGTCAGCATTTCCCACCCAATCTAAGAGCATCATCTTCGAAAAGTTGTATTCCTAATCCAATGCAAGTGCAACAAATGTTGTGCCATGCACCTTGTTCAGTTGATCGAAGCTTGTTCTCTTTCCCAAGAATGAATTCTGTAAGTAGTGGGCCAAACACCTCTAGTAGTGTGGCCGTTTACAATTTTAAGTCAGACTTCTTAATGGGTTTACGATCCAAATTCGGGTTTACGATTAGATCAAATGAGTCTAGTCGTAAACGATGTGTCCAATCATAAATATCTATCGTAAACACACGGAATCATGAACGCCATCTGATCGTAAACGTCATCGGATCGTAAACATGGTCAATCGTAAACACGGAGTGATCGTGAACGCCATCGATCCTGAACACAAACAGATCGTAAACGACATCGTAAACTCGAACAGGCGTCTTCTTCCTCATGACGATCGTAAATGCAGAATCCGCCATGGATGGACTTGCAAAGCTTCAAAAACGCATCAAAAACCGACATTGGTGCAAAAAAACATCAAACACTACCTTTTAACTGCTACCAACACAAATACGGCTTCTAAAATTGAGTAATCCACGAAAAATGAAGAAAAAGAAGATGGTCAACCGAGTGAAGAAAAACACATATAAAAAAACTAAAGATTCGAAGAGGAAACAGTTGATGGAAGTGTGTTTTGTGGTCGGAATGAGAAGGCAAACGCGATGAAGCACTTGATTTCAACCGAGAATGGATTAAGGCAGCCGGAATTCGATTTTCCGGCGAAAGAGGGGCGGCAGTTACGGTTTCTGGAGGCGGAATCGTAAACGCAAAGAGAAATAAGATGGGGTCGTAAACTCGGAAAGAAAAGGGATCGTAAATGAGGGGTTTTGGAGGTTTTGTTGAGAAAATTTTTCATAAAGCCCCTCTCATGTTTTCGAAACATTTCAAATGTGCCCAAACCACATTTAAATGTTAAATCACTTGAACAAGTGTTAATTTTGAAACTTTTGAGCGTTACAAAACTTCCCCTCAGACTCATACCCCGAGAACCTGATCTTGATCATAAATAATTGAAATTTTAATCAGTCAGAAACTTTGAAAAAGATAAAAACATAAAAACAAAGATAACCTAATACCGAGATTAAATGTATACTTGCCTTGAAGCTGATGATTTTCATGGATCATACCAGACTTATCTTTGACTGAGGAACCCTTTTCAGCTTCCGTTACTCGACGCTCTAGACGATTGCCAGTATATTTGACCGCATAAACTCACATCCAGTCATGAAATGCTTGATTATGGTACAATATTACCGTCATGTTTAATTGTCCCCACACCCAATTGTTCATAGCAAAACCTACCCAACCTCAGAGTTTATTGAGGATTCACAAACCCCCGACTTGAGGAACCATGCAACACTATTATGACTACCACTTATTTCGTTAATCATCAGTTGGTGATCAGGTCGGCTGCATAAGCACGCAAAGAAGACCAAACTAAATAATTATTTTATTATCTTTTCTTTTTCTTTTCATTTTTGTTTTTCTTTTCTGTGGTGTTGTCATAACAGCATAAACATGGCGTGTGAGAGAGTGAATACTAGGTAGTTACCACTCTCAACCCATTTTTGCTGGGACTCCGTTTTTTAAACCATGTAAACTAGGAAGGGAAACTAAACATATATAGAAATTAAGTTTACTGCACTTACATTGATGATCATAGTTTTGGGTTGCGCTTACCGACATATCATCTTTGAGCAATCTTTCACTTCAGCTTTACATGTGTCAGTCTCCGATTGTCTTGGACATTTATATCACTTCCTACCAACTCAAGACAGACACAAAAGACTTCATAAAAACCTCAAACAGATTTTCAGATTTTCTGAAACTATAACATTTCTTCCCTTGTTTTTATGAGGCTTTTGAGATATAAACACCTCCTTTTTTTTTAATTGAATAAACCAAAGGAAATTGAAAATCATACCAAAGCAAAAACAAAACTATGTACAAACAGTTTTGATCAGATCATTCCTCGAAGGCAATCATCCTCAGGCCTTCAACACACATTTCAAAATTTTGACGAGGAAGGGGTTTTGTGAAAAGGTCAGAAACATTTTGATCGGAGTTTACCTTTTCGAGCTGAATCAACTTCCTATCATAACAATCACTGATGAAATGTACCTTGATATCTATGTGCTTTGTTTTGGAATGTTGAACATGATTCTTGACAATTTGCAGAGCAGCAGCATTATCACAACAAATTAGAGTATTAAGAAATTCCATACCGTAGTCAGTGAGCTGATTCTGAATCCACACTACATGCGAGCATCCAGTTGAAGTTGCCATATATTCAGCTTCTGCAGTTGACTTGGAAACAGTATGCTGCTTCTTGCTCTGCCATGAAATGAGTCTGTCTCCCAAATATTGACACCTACCAGTTGTAGATTTCCTGTCAAGATCACTACCTCTATAATCACTAAAAATACGTTTAACAACAGTTAAATGAGAGAGTTTAGGATTAGCCTGGTAGCGTGTACACACACACTGCGTGCATGATATCTGGCCTGCTTGCTGTCAAATACATGAGTGACCCGATCATTGAATGATACATGAACTCACTTACGGGTTCCCCATCTGCATCTGCTGTCAGCAGAGGCCGGGATGCCATGGGAGTAGAGATGGGCTTGGAAACCTGCATCTTATACTTTTCCAGAATTTCATTCACATATTTTACTTGATGAATGAGAATCCCAGATTCATCTTGTTTAACTTGTAATGCCAAGAAAAAGTTCATCTCCCCTTGATCACTCTTCTCAAATTTCTGTCTCATGATATCTTCAAATTCGGTGCATAACTCTTCATTTGTTGACCCGTAGATGATGTCATCCATATAAACTTGCACCATAATGATATCTTCTTTCACCTTCTTTCTGAACAAGGTTTGATCAACCACTCCCCTTGTATAACCATTCTCCACCATATGCTTTGATAGAGTCTCATACCACGTGTGTGGAGCTTGATGCAAACCATATAGAGCTTTATCTAGAAGATACACGTGATCTGGATGTTCCTCATCGACAAACCCTAGCGGTTGAGCCACATAGACCTCTTCATTCATTTCAGCATAAAGAAAAGCTGTCTTTACATCCATCTGATGCACAGTGAAGTTGAGATACGTTGCTACTGCAAGGAATATTCGAATTGCTTCCAATCTAGCCACTTGTGCATACATCTCATCATAATCAATCCCGTAAACCTGTCTATGAGCTTGAACAATCAACCTGGCTTTGTTCCTTACAATTACACCCGTATCATCTTTCTTGTTCTTATACAACCATCTTGTGGGTATAACCTTCTTATTTTCTGGTCTTTTCACTAGATGCCACACTCCCAATTTTGAAAATTGATTCAATTCATCGTGCATAGCCTCCATCCAACTCGGATCTTTAAGTGCTACCATTACATTTGGAGGCTCTATCTGGGAGATAAAACATGAGAACATGCAGAAGTTGATGTCACCCATGCGGCTTCTAGTAGTGACACCTGCTGACACTGGTCCAACCACATTGCTAAGAGATCTCTGTTGATTCTTGTGGCTTGAACATCTAGTACTGAAACAGAGACAGGCAGGTTAGTATTATTAATATTATCATTCATACCTTGGGTTTCTGCCTCCTTCTGATCATCATGAGTTCCTGAAGATTCTGGAACATCCGCATTATCATCCTTAGGAGCTGCTGCTGATACATTGTCACTAACATTTTCCACATATGGCCTTGCTTGAGGAGTTGGAGCAATAATGTCTTCTTCTTCTACCAGACTAGGAAACATATTTGAGAAATTGAAACCTTCAAACAATGACCCATAATCAAAGATCCGGTCTGGCCCATTTCCAGCATCAGTAGGATTTTCTTCCAACCAGTCAACATTGAATGCCTCAATTATCACTTTGGTGGTTTTGTTATAGACTCGATAAGCACTATTTGCAGAATACCCAACAAAGTAGCATTCATCAGCATTTGCTTCGAATTTCCCCACATCAGATTGAATTAGAACTGTGCAAGGACACCCGAATGTCTTAAAGTACCCCACCTTTGGTTTTTCTCCATAAATAATCTCATAAGGCAACTTCTCATGCCGCTTGTTTAAAAGTACCCGATTTTGCACATAACAAGAAGTGTTGACTGCTTCGGCCGAAAAGAAAATTGGCAATCTTGCTTCACACAGCATAGTTCTTGCAGCTTCAATGAGTGTTCTACTTCTTCTTTCAGCAACACCATTCTGTTGAGGTGTGTACGGTGCACTGCATTGCCTTTCTATATCTTTCTCTCCGCAGAACATATTCAGTTCAGTATTCTTAAACTTTGTTCTGTTGTGTGATCTTATTGTCTTCACTTTCTTGCTCATCTGATTCTCTATGAGAGTAACAAACTGTTTCACAAGAGCTGGAGTTTCATGCTTGTTTGACAAAAAGAAAAACCAAGTAAACTGAGAGAAGTCATCCACTATCACCAGACAATATGAGAACTTGCTGATACTTTGTACTTGCATTGAGCCGAAGAGATCCATATGAAGTAGTTGCAACACTAACGAAATAGAGTTTGTCATTTTAGAACGATGTGGTAACTTGTGCTGCTTCCCCTTAGCACATGCAACGCACTTCTTAACTGACGTGAAGTCCTTGATAGGGAGGTTTCTAACATGCTCTCCCTTTGCCAGTTTGGTTAGGTTCTTCATGTTGGCATGTCCTAGACGACGATGCCATAATAATGCCAGATTTTCATTCTACTTAGAAATAAGACAGGCCACATCAGATGGTGGAGGATTACCCATGTTAAGAAGATAAGAATCTCCTCGTCTTGGTGTACGCATCAAGACACACTCCTCAGGAATCTTGACTCCAGGCTTGAGAATAATACATTCCTTGTTATTGAACAAAACAGAATATTCTCTATCACAAATCTGTGAAACACTGAGCAGGATATGTGACAACTCCTCCACATAATGCACATCAGAGAACGTTAAACTGCCATTCTTCACCACACCTTTCTTGCTGATCTTGCCACCTACTCCACCAGCAAATGAAACACCTCCTCCATTGAAATCTCGAACCTCTTCCAGAAGTGATAAGTCTCCGGTCATATGTCGGGAGCAACCACTATCAACGTACCAGAGATTGTTGACAGTTCTTCTTCGCTGTCCCTACATGAATCAAAGATCGGTTAGAGTCGGGTACCCAGGCCATAACAGATTTGGGCACTCCCTTGGAGTCAATGTAGTTGACTACTTTAAGGGACATTCCTAATTTTGATTCAGTTACACTCAAACTTTGAGCGTTGACTTTTGGTTTCCAAAAAATGTGTTTCTGTAGATTTGACACATTGTTTGAATTCTTTACAGTTGCAGGTTTCTTCTGTGGAGATGTGACCTTTTTACCTGCAGATTCCTTGACAGGTGTCCACTCAAGTCTCAATTTTGTTTGAACACCTTGTTTTGTTTGAGAAACATCTTTTGATTTAGAAACCTGTTTCTTAACCTTTGTTTTACCTTTAGGTTGAGAATCCCTTTTTGTTTTAGGTACCTGTTTTTCAACAAGCTCAGGTCTCATCTTATCTTTTCTTTGGTAAACTCCTTTAGGTTTGTAAGTTGGTTTTGGAGTTTTGGCCACATTCCATTTTTCATCAACATGCTTTGTCACTGGAGTTTTAGTGTTTAAAACCTTAAACTGTTGTGTCTTCATTGGTTTTGAACTCTGCTTCCCCTGAGACAAAGCTTGTTGTTTCTGATTTTTATTTCCACCTGTCATCATTTTCTACAACATACTAGTCCGTGGGTTTTGCGGATAGTATGGTTGATAAGGTCTATTTAAACAATTTGCAGCGAAATGCCCTGGTTTTCCACAATGGAAACAATTCATAAGTCTAGGCCCATTCACATGACTGCAAACATACGAACGTCTTGGGTATGATGACTTCCATTCAGGCTTATCATCCCATCTGTGTATGAAATGTTTTGTAACCTTTTCAGGTTGCGTGATTAAACAAAACTGTTCTGATTTTGACTTGTTCGTTCTGTTAAAAGTAGACACAACCTGGGGATAAGGAACAAAATCCTTGGGTTTAGACTCACGACCAGCTTTAGTATTGGGCACACAAATTTTAAAACCATTAACTACTTCATTAGAATTAGTAACATGTTTTGAAGACATAGACAACATCAATTGTTTTGACTTGGACGCATTAAGTTCAGACACAGATGCCAAAACATCGTCCTGAGGTAAATCAGAAATTAAACTACTAGACTCATGACACTCTTTGACTCTCAAGCATTCGGCATCCTTCCCAAAAACATCTTTGATCCTTACTTCATTTGCACATGAAACAAAAACGTTAGAAGAACTAACATTATCGTTTAATGATTCCTGGGATGGACCTGGTTCACAAGTGAATGTCACTGATTTATTCTGATTACCCAAACCATAGGTCATATGTTTCTCATTTTCTAACTCCTCTTCAGTCATGGGTTTCACACCAACCAAAACACTATCTATGGGAAGTCCTGCTTCATGCAATTCGGATTCAGATCTATCTACCTGATCGTCCTCATAGATCATACCTATTATATCTCTAGACACAGGTTGGGGAACACCATTCTTATTTTTTTTCAGATGAGCTAATTCATATTCCTCCTTTATCCTTACCAAATCGAACATTAGTTAGGCAGGTGGACAAAGCCTTACCAGCTTGGAGCATTCTTTTGTTTCTCATCTTATTCACATCTAATTTTACTTGCATCTCATTGTTCTGATGTTTAAGTTCATCTACCTGCTTCCTAAGCTCAGCTATTTCTAACTTAGCATTGTCATACAGGACAGACTTCTGAGAGGCAAGGGTTTGGTATTTCTCTATATCTAGCTTCTGGGCTTTGACTTTCTCCTCACTCTTTTCCCATCTACCCTTAAACGAACTTCTAGAACATTGCATATCAAATAATTCTATCTCGCTATTCTTCCAAAGTTGTCTAAGGCTAGGAATTAAACGTGCACAAGTGGGATTAGTACATACCTTTGTGTTGTCGACCTCAGCTGCAAATGCTTCCTTGTCTTCAACTAGGTTCTCTTCCTTATCTCCTGACTTCTCCTCAGTGACCAGAAACGCATGCTCCTCCTCAGAATCATTCTCCATCTTAGCAATCATCGCACGAGTTAGACTGAGTTCCTTTATCTGCGAAGCCCATTGATATTCCCCACAATCCTGCACAACCAAAGCCTTTGTCTCTGCCTTTCCCTTACCATCTCTAGCTTTCTTTTCTTCTGGTTTCTCCTTCTTTGGCTTGGTACATTCCCTTGAAAAATGCCCGTACTCATCACAGTTGAAGCATCTGAGCTTTCTCTTATCAAAACCCATCTTTATCTTATCCTGATCCTTCCACACATTCTTCCCAGTTTTGCCATAAACTTCTTGGCGCGGAAAACTGCCATAGCCATTTGCCAGGAAACATCAAGCATTTCCACATCTTCAGGATTAATCTGATTCAGTTCACCTGACAACATCTCAGTAGGTACCAATGTTCCAGCCATAAGGACGTGATAACTATTCATAAATCCCATTCCAAGAGCAAAGTTGGGATCATTTGTAGCATTTGCCTCATTAGGGTTGACCGTTCCACTAGAATTAGCTTGGAATCGAGCCACGAATGTAGTTGACTTTGTGTTTGAACTTGAATCATTTGCAGATGAACTTCCAGCTTGTTCAACGTCGTAGCTTGACATTTCAGTAATTAAGGACACAAATCTTTGAACTTGAGCTTCAAAGGACTATCCTTGAATGTGATTGAACAAATTGAACTTCTGCTTCAGCATCTGTTTGCGGCTTGCCTTGATATCGGGATTTCCTTCATATGCCACCACCAGAGCATCCCAAAGTTTCTTTGCAGTCTTGTATTTTTTAAACCCTTGAGCAATCTCAGGGGTCAATGCCATTTTCAAAATAACATATGCTCTCTCGTCCTTGTTACATTTTTCCCAATCATCATCCGAGTATTCTGCTTCAGTTTTCACCACCCCAACTTTTTCCGCTTCAGTGTGAGTAGGAATGAATGGCCCATTGACAAATGATCTCCAAAGTCTCAAGTCAACACTTTTCAAATGATTTTGAAATCTGTATTTCCATTCAAGGAAGTTGTCAGCAGATGTGAGTCTGGGAGGACGGGTGGTCGATCCAATCTCAAAGTCCAATTTTTGATACATGCTAGGTTCAAAGTCCATGTTGAAATCTTAGGAAAACTTAAGAAAAAGGATGTCCAAAAGCGTTTCCGATCGTAAACAGCAGTTTACGATTTTGACAGCGTAGCCGATTGTAAACTCAATCGCAAACACCTCCGGGTCGTAAACACAATCGTGAACTCTATTCCGATCTTAATCTCTGTCGCAAACACCTCCGGGTCGTCAACAGAGTCGTAAACACCTAAAAACTCGATCTTGAAGTCGTAAACACCATTTTCTCAATCGTAAACACTCAAAGTTCGAATCTTGAAGTCGTAAACTCCAATTTCCCGGTCGTAAACACAAAACTGACGAAGAACACTGATCGTAAACACCAGCAGATGTCGTAAACACCAAGAACAGCCCAGAAAACTCAGAAAAACCTCCACTTTTTCAGCCAAACACTCGAATCTAATATCGTGAAACCTCGAATCAGATGATTTTTAGCTCTGATACCAATTGTTGGTCCTGAAACAATAATCGCTCACGATATCTTTATCACAAAAAAGTGCGGAAACCTTGTTTGTGATTGATTCGACTAGAAGATGATGAAATAGACTTGATGTAAGATGAAGACAAAGCAAAACAATCATATCTTGAATGAAAAGCAATCAAACTTCTATTGATATGTGTTTGCGATCGGGATTACAAAGATGAACCAGAGAAAATCGTAATCACCAAGCTAGCCCTAATCATAAACTAAAGGGTATTTATACTACCCATACACAAAACCTAGCTAGAATCATAAACCCATGAAGCAAAACCGGTCCATGAAGCCCAATCGTAAACACATTAAGCCCAAGTCAATGCAAGCCCACATATCTAATGTTCATGCCTCACAATGTATAGCCCAACAAAGACAAGCCAAAACATAAGCTTAAACAGAATCCATAGCACATATGCCACCGTCTTGTATCACACAAGATTGAGCTCTCGACGCCATTAAGACAAAACATGAAGTCTCAACTACCGAATACAACCCTAAACACCTAAAGTAATAGGTAAGGAAGCAAGTCGCTATGGAAAGTCTCTAAAGAATTAAAGGACCTCCACAAACCACCATTTCCTTAATCGCCCCGCGCAATCCTTTGTCAAAGAACAACATAGCCACTTCCACGTCAAAAGGTTGTCAGGCCCTCAAGCCAAAGAAAAGTTTGGCAATACCTATACATGATCAAAGTAGGAGAAGCTCGCTCTGCGTGTCACTTAGCTTTGGAAGAAGACACATCAAATCAATAGCATTAGCAACTTTCTTTTTTTGCTAGACCAGTAATAAAACCCAAGTCTCTGCTAATAGTCTCCCAAGAAGCTGCACCCCTAGTAATGGTCTCCTAGTGCTTACAGGGAATAATCAACCACGAAATTTCATACGATTACAAGAAGACCAAATAGCTCATTTTTCTTACTATTCAGTTCAAATTAACCCAATGATGAACCCATTTCCCTTATAATATCCAACAGTTTAGCTACCTCCTCTGATTCTCCAATGATAGTCCCATCATCAAGATACTAACATGAAGAAGAAGCTTATCGGTTAGACCTTGAATTTTCATCCAAGCTCGTCGAATTGAACCGTAAATTCCCCATTGAAAAGATAGACTTTTTTTTACTATTTATGTTTTGGTAATCCACTATATATCTTTTTGATCAGCTAGATTTTACACCAACCCATATTATATAAACTCTCAAACTATGTAAAAGCTTCAAACATAATAAAACGAGTGGTAACTAGAACAAAGAGCTTTAGCACAATGATATCAACGTGTTAAAGCATGTCGATCTCCTACATGATGAGGCTTTAAGCACGTCTTGAACAAAACTACATAGATTTAAAAATAAATATAGTGTGTTTGAGTTTTTCATTTTAAAGAAAGAAAACTAGAATAGTAAGTAACTTTGGCCAAAAGGTAACATTTTTGATCATTTTATTATAACTTTATTTCAACAATTTTGGTTTTTAGGTCGTGTTTAACGCGCAATAAGCTAGCTTATAACCTACCTTATAAGCTACCTTATAAGCTAGATGACGTTACCAAATGAGACTTTTAAAAAAACTAGTTTTTTTTTAAAAAAGCCCCGTTTGGTAATGTCAAAAGCTAGCTTTTGGAAAGTTGGTTGGAGTAGCGTTTCAACTAACTTTTATATTATTTCCAGTTTTACCATTCCCTAACTTATATATAAATATTAGAGAATTTGAACTTCGTATTTTATTGAGTTGGGCCTTTTTTATGCGATACACCAAAGTACCCAACTTTAATTTTTTTAATATAATAATCTCATTTACTGAAAACCCTATTCTGCTACCCAACATTCAAAAGTCACGCCATAAGATGCGAGGAATTCGTGATAATATTGCCACTATGATATGAGATGCAAGAAATTAATTTTATGTATAAATAATCATAAAAGTGTTATTTAAAATTTACATTAATCTAATCAAATATATTATGTTTTTAAATTTTAATTTATTTATATTTCACCGTTTAAAAAGAATTATTTATATATTGTTTTTAAATTTTAATTTATTTATATACATGTACTTTTATGTCATTTTACATTTTCAGCTAGTTTTTATCAAACGTTATTTTTTATCAGTTAGCTTATAGTTTATCAGTTAACAGCTAGTTTATCAGCTAGTGCACCAAACATAGCCTTAACCTGAAAGTTATAGTTTCAAAATTGAACAAGTCATCAAACTAGCCTTCTTATTGATTTACCGGTCGGATCAAATTTAAAAACTATATTTTTATAATTAATTTATAAATGTTTAAATATTACATAATGTTAAATAATATATTTAATTAATTGTTTAATACAACTATGATGTTCTTAAGAAAATAAAATAATAAGGGGGCGTTTGGTTTGTGAAATATAATAAAATTGGAATTGCAAAGTTTTCCTTTGAAGTTGTGCTTAGTTGGGTAATTAAGGAATTTGAAATGCAATGAAATCTTTTAATCAATGGATTTAGTACTATTTCAACATTCTTTAGAAATCCTTTACTTTAATAAAGAAAAATTGGATGGTCTCAAATTCTATTGATTAAAGGGTTTTCATTGCATTTCAAATTTCTTCATTACCCAACTAAACACAACTTTAAAAGGAAACTTTACAATTCTAATTCTATTACATTCCACGAACCAACCAAACGTCCCTAAAGGTATTTTTTAATCCAAGTAGCTCAATTTCAAAATTAGTTTGCCCTAAAACACAAATAAAAGCAGTCTAAAAAAAACAAGAAACTCACATCTTTTCTATAAATGGCTCCCTGGAAATACACCAATAAATGTCGTTCTTCAAATGAAGGTGAATCATCGGCATCAAGGCGTCTTACAACATGTTTGTAAGGTGCAATAACATCTTTATCAATATTTGCAATGTGAACAGGACACCTACCAAAATCAGCAAGAACAAACATAGACGAAACAAAGTGTTTTCTTGCCAAAAGCATACTATTGGGATGGTGAGCTATGATTAAATGATTCTTCCCACCGGATCTTATCCATTCATCTCTACCTTTCAAATACTTCACCAAATTCTCTTGCAAAATCCTATCCATACTATGTTTTTTACTTCCATGAATCTTGGAACGCCGATTGTAACTCAAAGATGAGAAAAATGGCACGAAGATGACATCGGATTGAGATGAGTTTTGTACAAGAATTGCAGTACAAGGTCGAGACACGTTTGAAGAAACCGAAGATAGAAGATCAAGAGTGACCCAATATTCTATGCTATGTTGTAAGTTTAACCCGCCCGGGTATTTTGGGATTTCACTCAAATTGCTCACATCTGGCCAGATGCGATTCGGGTTTTGATTCCCTTTCCATCCAAGTAATCCGAAGTGAAACCAAGGGGGTAAATCGTACATAAAAACTTTGAGGAGAGCTCGATTTTCATCGCAAGAATTGGCTGGTTTAACCGGGTCGAGTTTAAAGCATGATTCATTGTTGATGTGATCTAGTGTGTTGTTATCAATAATTAGATTATAAATAGATTTTGATACTGAAGAATTATCACCAAATTGGAACAGGAGAGACGAAGAAAGGATTAAAAACAACATTGAGATGGTAAATATGCATGCAAGTGATTGAGATAGAAACACACCCTTTTCAGGAATAGATGCCATTGAACTAATGAAGGTTGATTGGTAACAAGCAAAACTAAACTACCATGCAACAAATGTATTGGAAATTATCGAAATTAACAGTCAAATCTAGAAAAAAGAATGATATTTCAAACTAAAAAATTGAAAAGAATATAATTTATCTTACTTTGTAATATGAAATTCATGAGCTACCGTCCAAGAATGTGTTTGGCAATTATTTTCATGTTTTTGTTATTTAGGAAGAAAACATGTTATGTATGAAGTCTCATAGGGAATGATATACTTATTATTTGAAAGTTGAAACTACACGTGTTTCCTCCTAAAAATCAATAACTATATATCTATTTATTTAATTACTTTTCTAACATCCAATATGTTTATATTTATGTTAGTGGCCGTGGTTGTCCACGCGTTGTGGCGGGCGACACTTTATAGCGTGTTATTTGTCTTCTGTTCGCGTGTTCGGCGATGACGACAATTTACAACGTGATATTCATTTCTGTTAGCACGATGCGTCGCGAAGACAATTTATAATGTGGTACATGTGTGTTCAATGACGGCGACAATTTACAATACTCATGAAGGTGCAACCCGCGCGATTCGGCAAAGGGCAAAAATTAACCAACGCGGCTCTTGTTTTCCGTCAGTATATTAATCATCTTGTGATATATTGTATTGTACTTTTGTTAGTTTCTTATTCTTATTCGTAACATCGATGTAGTCTATCTATGTCATAAGCCTTGCTTTCCTCCTAGTAGGAAACATGTCGATGCTCTGGCGACAACAATTGACCAAGGCATTACTTATTTTTTTAGTTAGTTTATCAATCATCTTGTGATGTATTGGAATGTATGTCTGTTAGTTTTTTCAGTCGTAGCATCGATGTAGGTCATAAACTGCTCAGGAACCAACATGACCCTCTCAATTT
>JBCNJP010000009.1:23720283-23741653 GCA_039602395.1 Deinandra increscens subsp. villosa
AAAGTGCTTTTTAGGACGCACCAAAACGTCCTAAAATGATATTTTATAGGACCCTTTAATTATTAGGACCAATGGTAAAAGCGTCCTAAGTAAAGGGGTCCTAAAAAATCAATCAACTCAAAAGCGTCCTAATATCCAAAAGACATTATGAAACCAATTTCATGGTCCCATAATATACCGTTTAACAACCCATATAGCGTCCCGAGAAAGAAATATTAGGACACTATAACAACGTCCTAATATATGCTTATCTACGTTTAGTATATTAAGACGCATATAAGTGTCCTTAAAAGTATGTTTATAGGACACTTTTATTGTAGCAACATAGTTTTTTTAGTACCAATAAAAGTGTCCTATTAAATAAGTGTCATTAAAATTATGTTTATAGGACACTAGTATTGTAGCATGATAGCTTTTTTAGTACTAAAAAAAGTGTCCTATTAAACAAGTGTCCTTACAAGTATGTTTATAGGACACCAGTATTTTAGAATCATAGTTTTTTAGTACCAATAAAAGTGTCCTATTAGAACATATGTCCTTAAAAGTGTGTTTATAGGACACTTTTTGTTTACCATGGATCCTCATATAGATATTTTTGAATACGCACCAACATCCAAATAGTTACCAAATCTTTTACAATCATACAAAGTAGTATTAACTAATGAAAAGAAAATAAAACCTAACAATATATTTATAAAAAAGTCATTCATTACGAAAGCACTAAACATAAATAAGTTATTACATTATCCAACGTAAAGTCTTCTAGCATTTGACAATGAATTAAAATCAATGAAAGAAAACATAGAGCTTGGGTCATCATGCACCATGCTCAATCCTCACGAACCACCTACAAATGAATCATAATCCATGTATGAGCATTAACCGAACTGTTTTTAAATTATTCTAAGACAATTTTAACAAAGACATACCGAAATGAAAGTACATGGCCATGCAATAGATGCACCAAGAGCATCTTCAATCGTGGCAAACAATCCGTACGGCCTAACTAAATCCTCATGTTTTTTTTATAGCGACTTGTACATTTACCTCACACCAGCCACGTCCAACCTCTTTACCCCCAACTTTATCGTTTGGATCCATGCTCCTCAGCCATCCTCGTGCCACTGTTTCCTTAACGTCTAAAATGCTTTTAAGCAAAACTTCATCTCCGACCTACATTTCAATATTCAACAAACATTAACACATATATACCCATAAACTTTACGGGCTGCTTTTATTATACGCAGGTTGGGTTATTTATGGACTGGTTATACAGGTTTAATACAAACATATATACCTGTAAACTCTGACATGTGCTGATGTTAAAGTTTGGTCACTAGAAGCATTCCTTAACCCATTTTTTAACTGGGCAACTTCGTGAGTAAGTTCTTCACATCTCGACTGTAACTGAAGGTTCTCTCTACTCGAGCATAACTTTTTTTTCCCGTGACTTGAACCATCTTCCTTTGTGCCCGATTAGACTTATTTTTTTCACTAATCCTCTAAAGTAAGAAATAAAATATCAAAAATGAGAATATATTAATCATATTTATAATGTAAAACTATTTCTTACCTCCTTTACCTATCCGAATTGGATCACCGCACTCTTGCAAATTATGTTTAAATGTCATAGTTAATCCAATTAGCTGTACACGTATTCGTAGTAAGATCACTATTAAGTTAACCCTATGAAATCAATCAACCAACATTAGGTTCAATGAAAAAAACCAATTAATGTGATATGTGTAAGCTTGCATCGGTTATCCTATTAATTATAATATGGTGAGTGTATGGTTGTAAATAAGTACTTAGAGCTAGCTGTGAGATGAAGGTGAAGGTGAAAACATACATTCATTCATTCATTATAATTGTGGAACATGGGTCAAAATCTGTTAACCTAAGATACATTCGTTCATAAACCAGTTCTGCATATGAAAACCACAATTAGGGAAACCAACAGAGTAATAAAAACGCAAGAAACAAAGGTTAAAAAAATATGCTTACACGGACTGCTTTTGGCCTAGCCTTCACAAAGATTCCAACAACTAATATTCTCCATGCTTCTGCTTGCTCTTGACAAAAAAAAATAAAAATAAAAGTAAAATTACGACACCAAGACTGATTTATCAACTAAAAAAAAACACCTGCATGAGAAGCTATAAAGGTAAATTCATGAGGTATGAAAGCACGGAAGAAGAATCAAGATCCCAATTAGGGTTATAAAGAATTCTTCCGACATTTCAAATCCATGGTCCATCATCTAAAGAATAATGTTTGTGAAAAGAAAAAGAAATAGAGAAGTTACCGGCGATCGAACGCATCACTGCAAAATCATCAATCAACGCCTCCAAAAACAACCCGCCCTCTCGATTTTTAGATCTGAAAGCAACCAGTGGTGAAGGTTTTGCAGCGCAATTAATATAAACTACACATATGTAGGTCATATAAACAAACCATCAAAGTTTTTTTTTTAATATTAGGAAAGAAGTAAGAAACAATAACCACTACATTTATACCCAATTCATATGAAAGTTTGTATGTTTATAGCATAACTCATACTCATAGGAGTAGAACATGATTAAACGATTAAAGTTTTATACTTTGAAAACACTTAGTAGAGAATGCAATTAAACAAACAAGTAAAACATAACCCAAACCAATACTAAAATGACTAAACATTAAAAGCTTTACACTTTAAAAACACGTGTAACACAAAAAAAAAACCTTCACATAGTGTTAAAATTGAGAACTTATACTGAGAAGGAACACTCAAAATAAGTAGCCACTATCATTGGTGATCCACGTATTGGTAATCTAGCAGTAGCCATATAAGCATTTCAAATTGTGTAACCTGGTTATTATAAATGCATATGCAAGATGATATGAAAATACCTTGAGGCTTTATTTCCTCATGACATCCTAATACCCATTTGATGCCTAGAATCACCCATGGATTCAAGCAACTCAAGACCTAACCCATACATCTTCATTTCAACCTCACCCTTTTAGCACTCAAACACCCTAAACTCATCTAAAATCTCACCATTTTACCAATCTTTTCACAATTCTGTTGCAGCCTCTTAAATCTCACCATTGCCCTACTGGTTCCCTACCCAAACAACATGAAACACCCCCATTTCCGCCATTCTATAATCTATTTTTCGAACAAACTAAAGCAAATAAAGATGAAACCGAATCTATTATCTGGAACAAACACCAAATCCAGATGAATCGACTTTTCGATCGAATCAAAGCACACAATTAATCGATTTTCCTTTGAACCAAACCTGTGAATCTACGGAGACGATGGTAGAAATGGATGCGATTAGTGGGCCACTTTCAAGATTCACAAAGAAATTAAACCATACAAAGAAAACTATACAGAAACCTGCAATTGTACCTAAACCATCGTCCATCAATATCAATACACAAACTAAACCTTAGATTTTGACCTAAACCAAACAAGTTTGAGCGAAACCCACAATTGAGCAATAAAACCACACTAACATATGATGAAACACGAATTCAAAGCATCAAATAACACGAATTCTGTGTTATCTCTCGATTTAAGAACATAACCTAGAAAACTTACCCGTGATTTCAGGCGTCGAGAGAACTTCCAGCGGCGGCGGCGAGGTTGAGAGAATTTCCACCGGCACCGGAGAGGTCTACGGGACTTCCAGCGGTGGCGGAGAGGTCCGATCGAAGGTTGAATCGGAGAGGAGGGAGGGTAGTGTGAGTTAGGTTTTTGTTTTCAATCTGGTATACAGGCCATTAAAAGGCTGGGAGTTAACCTGTATAAAACTGTCGAACCAAAACAGCCCAAGTAAAAAAAATACAAAAAATGGGGATAACGGGGGTCGAACAGGGGTCAAGATATAGTTTAGGAACTTTTTCATTAATCCTAGACCACTGCACTAAGTTATTTTTGTTTGGGGTTAGTTAAATATATTTTTGGGGGTCATAGGATTTTCCGTTTGAATACCCACATTTTAAGCGTCCTGTTAAGTTATGTGATAATAGGACCCTGGATAATCAAGTGTCTTATTATATTATCATATAATACGACACTAACAACTAAGTTTCCTATAAAGTACTATAACAGGACCCACATTTTAGGCGTCATGTTAGGTTATGTGATAATAGGACCCTGGATAATCAAGTGTCATATTATATTTCCACATAATGTGACACTAACAATTTAACGTCTTATAAAGTATTATATTAGGACCCACATTTTAAACGTCCTATTAAGTTCTATGATAATAGGACCCCGAATAATCTAGTGTCTTGTTATATAACCACATAATGGGACACTAACAACTAAATGTCTTATTAACTATTATATTAGGACCAATATTAAAGCGTCTTATTAAGTTACATGATAATAGGACCCCAAACAATCATCCATAACTCTTGAAAACTTATTAGGACACTATTTGAGTATATTAGGACCCCCAAACTCTTTTCGTCCTATTAAATAGGTTTTTAGGACACCTTATAAATAGCGTCCCACAAAAAGGGTCCTAAAAAGCCCTTTTTGTTGTAGTGTTTGGGTGAATCGAACGTTTTAACGACGTTACTTAACGAAAATTTTCTGGGACCTAAATTCTAAGCTAACGTTTTAACGTTATTTTCCTAAATTAAAACTCGGGTGTTACAAGTTGGTATCAGATCCGTGGTTTGAGGGATTCAAATACGCGAAGGGTTCTTGAACTCAAACTCCGAGCTCGAGGTACGGGAAAAGTGTTCGGTTCAAGCTTGATCGGGGATCCAGGTGAGTAAAAGTTTGTATATTGTGGCATAGTTGTGAGTAGCTAGTGTATGAACAAATGGTTAAACATATGTAGTTATCACATGGTAAAATATTTGATATAATGCTTAAAACTGTGAATAGCACGGAAGATTGTAAGCGCTAGAACTGTGAATTTTGTAAATGTTAGGGACAGATAGAAATGGGTTAATGCCAAGGCAAAAGACCTCGTATAAATCCGTGGGATTATTTGATAATAAGATGACATTGTAACGAGGTAACATTGTGACAAGTAATTGTGCAATGTTGTATCTCGAATATATCTGTAAACGTAACAAGATAGCATTGTGACAAGTCCATTGTGCAATGTTGTATCTTGAATATAAAAAAAATGGAAAGTGTAACGAGGTAACATTGCGACAAGTAATTGTGCAATGTTGTATCTCGAATAGTATCTGTAAAGGTAACAAGATAGCGTTGTGATATTTAATTTGGCAATGTTGTATCTTGAAACGTGTAAATGATGATGTTAATGAGGAGTAACATTGATTGAGGTAAGGAAAGCTCTAAATGTGGTCTATTTTGACACCTTGATTTTTTGTAGGAAAATTTCCTCCGAGCAAGTGGAAGGATAGTGAATGACCCGTATGCTTCCAAATGCATAAATGGGCAAGCTCCAAGGTACAACCAGGTGGGACTACCCGACCTGGATTACACTTTGATAGATGGTAATGCATTCACGTGTGTCTAATTATACTCAAAATAAGAGTTTGGACCCATGAGGTCATAATTTGAAAATTGAAATATAAAGAAAATGGAAATTGGCGAAGAACGACTCTTTAGGAGCCGTGAAACCAATACAAAGAAAATGGAAATTGGCGAAGAACGACTCTTTAGGAGCCGTGAAACCAATATAAAGAAAATGGAATTGGCGAAGAACGACTCTTTAGGAGCCGTGAAACCAATACAAAGAAAATGGAAATTGGCGAAGAACGACTCTTTAGGAGCCGTGAAACCAATATAAAGAAAATGGAAATTGGCGAAGAACGACTCTTTAGGAGCCGTGAAACCAATACAAAGAAAATGGAAATTTGGTGAAGAACGACTCATTAATAGCCGTGAAACCAATATAAAGAAAATGGAAATTGGCGAAGAACGACTCTTTAGGAGCCGTGAAACCAATACAAAGAAAATGGAAATTGGTGAAGAACGACTCTTCAGGAGCCATGAAACCAATATAAAGAAAATGGAAATTGGCGAAGAACGACTCTTTAGGAGCCGTGAAACCAATATAAAGAAAATGGAAATTGGCGAAGAACGACTCTTTAGGAGCCGTGAAACCAATACAAATAAAATGGAAATTTGGTGAAGAACGACTCATTAATAGCCGTGAAACCAATTTAATGAAAGTGGCAATTGATAAAGCCATTAATTTGAAACAAGGTTGCATTCGGGATATCACTAGATGTACAAAGGATGAACCTTATGTGAAGTTGTTATAAGTGAAAGATTAATGGGTAACCATGAAACTAACAAGTTGAAACGGTCCCATGTCTTTAATTAATAAAGCCGTTGGGACGGTTTATTTACGTTGGTATGTAATAACGTAAAATTGTTAAATGATGGCAAGTTATATAATGTGACTGATTTTCATGTGATTTGGGTTAAAACCCAAGTCGAGAATTAAGTAAAATTTCGAAATGGAAAAATAAGAATAAGAAGAAACGGGTTATTGCATATGCCAGAAAACCCGTGACCGTATGAAATGACTAGACGTTTTACAAAAGGTGAGAAGTAACCTTGTTTAAACATAGTAAAAATTAATGATGTTGAGTCATGTTGATTCCCATGTAAGTTTCGTATAACTAATATGGAATTAAAGCTGCTAGGCGGGTGACCGACCTAACTTCATGGGTGAGACCCACACACATATATGATGGCGAAAGTAGGGAGGACGCTGGAAGCGACCGTTCCCGAAGACGCACAGAGGATTGCTATGCAAGCAAGTATCCTTAAAAATTTCCAAATAAATGTTGGAATGTAATATGAACAAGTAATGGTTCGTAAGAACCATAACTACGTGCTCAAAAGTGTTGAGTGATTGATTAATGATTATTAAGAACCATATCATAATGTTAAATTATTTAGAAATGATCCTTAGGGATCCTAATGCTGATTATTTCTGATTGCTAGCTAAATGGTTCAAGGGAACCATGGCAACGCTGAAAATACATAAATAAGCCAACATGTCAACTGAATAATAACCACGGATTAAGGTGTATTTCAATGATAAACAATTCATAGGAATTGTGCCAATAATAATGAGGCAAGGACGGAAAGGTCTTGCTAAACGTCATACTGACATGAAATAGCTAAATGGCTCTTAGGAGCCATGGCTTGACTAATACATGTATGTTGATGTGTAAATGAATCAAAATTAATGTGATAAATGCTAAAGGCTAGTATATGAGCCAAGAATAGATCAATGTGTGACACGTTGAATTGTAATAGATGGAACAGTGTAACCCTAAAAAGGGTTATGGGATGGGATAAATGGCTTTTAGAGTCATAGGAGCCGTCCAATAAAAATGTATTACATTATCGAATATGAAATGTAAACGGCAAGTGACATGCTAAACACTTGCAAATATTGTTATACTGCTTAAAATGTGTAGGTACAGTTACACTGTGCGAGGACACAACTAGCAGGAGAGTTGCGGGACGAGATTCCGACTAGGATTATCGTCAAGGTAAAGATGAGCAGGAAAGATACATATGCAGACTGCAATGACGCTAAGGTATGGATGATATTACATTAATGTTAGAACCTCTTATGGAGAGGGAAATTATTTGAAATTTTGATTTCGATCAATGAGGTTATGACACTGGTCACCAGAACCTCAACCCTAAATGACGCGTGGAGTTATAGATTGTGAACTCCTAAACTGGTAAAATGGGGAAGATAATGGATAACAAAAGGTTATCATGCTAGTACTATCCTACGGGGCGAGTAAAAAGCAGGAAATGAAATTGTTGTATGATGACTAATTTAGAATTTGGTCAACATTTTTTATAATCACATTGAATTTAATGAATGTTTTGTGTTTTGTGTTTTCAGAAATAGCGGTTGAGTTAAAAGTTGGTGACAAACACAACGTCTTTGCACATATGGGTTTGCAAGTGTTATACCCTGAATTTCGGCCCTAATTTCACTAACGCTCTTTGACAGGTCTGGACCCCTGGATGTTGAGCATCCAGGGAATGTGCATTTGGCTTATCGGGACCCAGGATTCTCATACTTATGTTATTCCCTATCTGATTACTGTCCTAGGATGTAATGAATCCGGGGTTTATTTATCTGTACTGTCTGATCCCAGCATGCACGGATACCCTGCATGCTAGGGCAATATTACTAACCTTTTCTTTGACTCCATGTGATCGAATCAGGTACGAAAGAACGCGCAACGGTCATATGGTCTCAGTCAAAGCTGAAACACGTGTGGAAATGAAGACTCGCCATCAAGTTTGGTTAAATAACGGTCGGAAGTCGTTGGTAGGGCAATCCCAATAATATTGGAGTTATAGTTAGGGATCATCTTGTATTTAAAGGCAGCTTAGCGTCTACATTTTCACTTACGTTCACCTGTATTCGCACTCACTCACTTAGAAATCAGCTGCAAACATCTGCAATCAAACATATTTTGGTGCAATAAATAGGCAGCGTGTGTTATCGTTGCCGAAGGGGTTTTTTATGCCAGCAATCCTTGAAGACATTCAAGGATTAAGGGCTTTTCCCCCCTTTCAAATCTCGCTGTCTTTAGTTACATTCAGGGAAGTTGTTGTTTGTGTTTCCATACATTTTCTTCTAACCTTGGATATTTGCCTAAAATCTTGATTTCCGAAAACTTACATCCAGGGCACCATACCTCACAAACTAATTTGGTTACTTAATTTACTTGCATAATTTTTACCAAAACAATTTGGCGCCCACCGTGGGGCAATTAGTGTCAATATTTTTCCAAACTCTTGCTAGATTTATCTTTAATTTGATTTTTACAAAGATCTATAAAAAAATGGCAACACAACCGAGTACCTCGAATGTGACTACCCCTGCAAACACTTCTACTACAACCAACACTATTCTTCCTCCTCCACCGCCACGATTTACCACATCATCAACTGCTCCTGTAGACCGCAACAGTAGCAGAACCACCAACCTGGGTGTTACGGGACCAGGACGTGGTGGAGAAATCCCAGTGTTGGCCTCTAATGATGAGCTCCTTGCCATGTTCACAAAAGTACAACAATATATGGAGCAACAACAGAAAGTAAACCAGGATATGTATGGAGAGGTAGCCAGGCTGAGATCAGAAATCAATAGGGTGGAGCACACACCCGTATCTCCTGTCCAGGCCAGAAGGCTACAATACAACAGCCCTGGAAATGGGTCTAGCTTGGTAGACGACGTTCAAATAATAGAACCGAGACCCATATTTGCTGCTTATACTTCCCTGGCTGACAGACCCAGGATGTCTACATTCAGGGACTTTGGTGTGAATCCTAGGGGAACAACTACCTAGGATACTGGTAACATCCTTGAAACTCCTAACCTTAATGCCTGTACTAACGAATCTATGTAGGATGCAGGTGTAAGCTCAGCAGTGGCAAAGGAACTCAAGAAATTGAAGGGGATGATCTCGAGTGTGCCGGGAGTAGTTCAACCTATTCGTGAAACTGTACGACAGCACAACAGATCCGGAGGAACATGTGGCTCAGTATATGGAAAGAATGGAGGTGATATACATGCCCCCTGAAATCAAGGAGGCATGCTTATGTAAGGGTTTTGGTTCAACACTCACAGGTTCAGCTCTAAAGTGGCTACTGAGTATTCCACCCTTTTCTATTCCATCTTTCTTTCATTTAATTAACTTGTTTAATAACCAATTCTCTTGTAGTCGTAGCTTTGAGAAACTAACGAGTGACCTTTACAGGGTTACCCAGAATGCTAATGAGTCTATAAGAGATTATGTTAACAGGTTTAGCAAGGAGAACCTGGATATACCCAACTTAGATATGGCTACAGCAGTCCAGGCATTCAAGATGGTACTTAAGAAAGATTCAACTTTTTATCAAGATCTCGTAACGAACCCCTATCACAAACTTGATGAAGTGAGGCATAGGGCCTTACGATTCATCAGGCTTGAAGAGGACCAGAAAATACTGGATAGAGCTAACGTGCTCCCAGGATATGGATCTTCTAATAGGAAGTCAGAACTGGCACATCCAAGGTGTGATTAATGCTATGCAGGACTTGGGGGACAAAGCAAGGTGGTCCAAGAAAATGGACAAACAAGCATCCTGGAAAGATAAGTCCAAATGGTGTGTATACCATGAAGACTTTGGCCATTTAACCGAGGATTGTATAGCTATGCGCAAAGAAATCAGCTATTTGTTGAGCAAAGGCTTCCTGAAAGAACTATTGGGGAGAAAGAAGGACAGATCCAGGGGTGCCGACCAGTCTGTGAAATCCAGGGGCACTGACCAGACCCTGGATGCAGACAGATCACGCGGACATCCTGAGCGGGCAGCGTCCTCATCTCCGGATGCAAAGGTAATCTATTTTATTTCTGGTGGATCTGATATATGTGGTACTTCATATTTTGCAGCTAAAAGGCACGCGAGGGAAACCAAGTCAGATGTAAAGGATGTTACCTTCGGAGAAGATGACAGGTGCAACATCATGGATCCTCACCATGATGGGCTCGTGATTACTCTCTACATAGCCAACCATTTCGTAAAGAGAATCCTGATTGATGGAGGCAGCTCTGTCAACATTATTCATCTTGAAACACTAACAAAAATGGGGATACCCCAGGATGAAGTGATCGCCAAATCCATGGTTCTCGTGGGTTTCAGTGGGGAAACAAAGAACACCCTAAGGGAAGTGAAGCTGCCAGTTTACATGGAGGGAGTCAACTTAATGCAGCGTTTTTGTGTCTTGGATGCGCCGTCAGGATACAACATCATCCTGGGCAGACTCTGGATTCATGACATGAAAGTTGTACCCTCTACGTATCATCAGTGCGTCAAACTTCCCACACCCTGGGGAGTGGTCACCATCCATAGTGACCATTAGGAAGCAAAAGATTGTTACACTTCAGCCATAAAGATTTCAGCCAAAGCCCATCAAGGATAGCAATTAAAGAAGAAGGCCAGGGATGTCCTAGAAGCAAGGGAACAGGACGTAAAACAAGTAGTCTTAGACCCTATGCATCCTGGGAAAAAAGTATCGATTGGTACCAACATCCCTAGTCCCATTGAAGAAGAACTGGTGAAATTTCTCCGCTCTAGGATGACAACGTTCACATGGAACACAGAATACATGACAGGTATATCCAAAAACATTATAACACATAAACTTGGCATTGACCCTTCTTACAGGCCCGTGCATCAAAAGAGGAGAAAATATGCCCCTGAGAAGCATGTGATATTTCAAGAGGAAGTAGACCGGTTACTAAAGAACAAGATGATCAGGGAGGTTAAATTCCCAAGATGCTTAGCGAATGTGGTGGTGGTGGAAAAGAAAAACGGCAAGTAGAGGGTCTTTGTGGATTATACAGACCTGAACCGTGCATGCCCTAAAGATCCTTTCCCTTTACCACACATTGATTCAATGGTGGATGCAACGGCAGGCCATGAGATGCTAACATTCATGGATGCCACCTCTGGATTTCAACAAATTCAGATGGAACCCGGTGATCAAGAGGATACAGCCTTCATCACACTAACAGGTATTTATTGTTATGTAGTTATGGCTTTTGGACTAAACAAATGCAAGGGCAACATACCAGAGACTGGTAAATATGATGTTTAAGGAGAAGCTAGGAGACACCATGGATGTATATATAGATGACATGGTGGTAAAGTCCCTGGATGTCAACACCCATATCCAGGATGTCAGGGAATCCTTTGACATCCTAGACATGTACAATATGAAACTGAATCCGGAGAAGTGTCATTTTGGAGTGGGTGCTGGCAAATTCCTGTGCTACATGGTGACCAAAAGAGGAATTGAAGCTAGCCCAGAACAGATTCGTGCTATAATGAACCTGAAGTAACCAGAATCAACCAAGGATGTACAAAGGTTAACAGGCCAGGTAGCAGCCCTGAATAGATTCATTTCCAAATCCTCGGAAAGATGTAGAGATATTTATGATATTCTGAGGAAGAATAAGAAGTTCGAATTGATGACCCAGCATGAACAAGCCTTCCAGGGCCTGAAAGCTTATCTATCCTCAGCACCACTCCTAATGAAGCCGAATCCAGGGGAGCCCTTATCATTATACCTTGCAGTTTCAAGAAACACGGTAAGCGCAGTCCTAACCAAGGATGCGGAAGGTCAACAACATCCAATATATTATGTAAGTAAAAGCCTTCTTGACGCAGAATCCAAGTACTCGCATTTAGAAAAGCTTATATTAGCCCTAAGTATGGCCTCTACTAAACTTTGATACTATTTTGAAACTCATACTATACATGTAAATACTAATTACCCAATAAAGTTTGTCTTCAGGAAACCTGAGATGTCAGGTAGAATGGCAAAATGGTCTCTAAAGTTGAGCGCCTACAACCTAATTTATGAAGCGAGAACAGCCATAAAATCACAAGCTCTTGCAGACTTTGTGGCTGATTTCAGCAATGATATCCAGAGTGAAGCATATCAAGAGTTCCAGAGTTTGCAGCAGGATGGATTCTCAGGATGTTGGACCCTATTCACGGATGGGGCATCCAATGTCAGGGGGACAGACCTTGGAATCATACTGAAATCTCCACAGGGGGACATGATACCCCAGGATGTTAGGTGTGAATTCAAGGCCACCAACAATGAAGCGGAGTATGAAGCCCTGATTGCTGGCTTATAATTGGCTTTGCATCTTGGGATCCAGAACATTCAGGTATATGTCGACTCCCTACTTTTAACTAACTATTTCAATGGATCTTATGCAGCAAAAGGGGAGAAATTTGCCAAGTACCTAGAGATTGTGAAGGCCATTTCCCAAGATTTTCAAACTTTCAATATACAGCAAGTACCCAAGGAGGAAAATGCCGAAGCAGATACATTAGCAAATCTGGGATCAGCATTCAAGGCAAGGGAAGATACACATATCCCCATAATCCATATATTAAGTCCAGCAATCAATCAACAAGAGAATCCAGAGGACATGGGTCCAGGGGGCAAGGTTTTGGCATCCAATACCCAGGATGAACAGATTCCTGATACCCAGGATGTACAATGTCCTGACACCCAGGATGCCCTGTCATCCTGGACCAAACCTATCATAGAATACCTACGAAACGGCTCTATCCCAAAAGAAGAAAGAGATACCAGAGCATTCAGAACCAGAATGTCCAGGTATGTTCAAAGAAAAATTATATAGAAAATCTGTTGCTGGAACATACATAAGATGCTTGGAGGACGACGAAGCCCTGGAAGTACTCAAGGATATTCACGAAGGCGACTGTGGGAATCACACAGGGGGCAGATCCCTAATGTCCAAAATCCTAAGAACGGGTTATTTCTGGCCGTCCTTGAGAAACGATTCCCAGGATTTTGCCCTTAAATGTGACGCTTGTCATAGACACGCCAACATTCCCAATCAACCAGCTGAACCCCTGCATCTAATCCCTGCATCCTGGCCCTTTATGAAGTGGGGAATGGACATTATAGGAAAGCTACCCAGGGCACCAGGAGGAAAAGTCTTCATGTTGGCCATGACTGATTACTTCTCGAAGTGGATAGAGGCTGAAGAATACGTCTAAGTCAGGGAAAAGGAAGTTATTTCGTTCATTAAGAGGAACATTATAACGAGATTTGGCATACCTTTTGAAATAGTTTGTCATAATGGGTCCTAATTAATTGGAGGAAGAACCACCGGATTCTGTGAGTGTTGGGGGGATAAAAATGATAACTTCTACACCAGTGCACCCCCAAGCCAATGGCCAGGCAGAATCTAGCAACAAAATCATCATCAACAATTTGAATAAAAGACTCAAGGAGAAAAAGGCAAATGGGCAGAAGAATTACCACTGGCATTGTGGGCTGACAAAACTACGTCCAAGAATGCCATAGGCCAAACCCATTTTTCTTTGGTTTTCGGTACGGAAGAAGCCATCCCAATAGAAATGGTTGTCCCGACATTCAGGGTCATCAGTCAGACCCAGGATGCAAATAACGGATCCCTGGCTGATGACCTTGATACCGTGGATGAACTACGAAAGCAAGCAGCTTGGAGGATGGCCGCATATCAACAAAGAATCTCTAAAACCTACAACAAACATGTGAGGATTCAAAGATTCAGGGTCGGAGACTTAGTTTTAAGGAAGGCATTCCAGAATACCACGAATCTAGGGGATGGTAAATTGGCCCCTAAATGGGAAGGTCCTTACTTAATCGACTCAGAAGCAGGTAAGGGAGCATATTGGCTTGCTAACATGGATGGTGAATTGCTACCAAGGCCATGGAATGCAATCCATTTGAAAGCCTATTTAATGTAAGTGTAGTGCCTAGGATGGTGCATGCCAGGTAAGTCTTCTAACTGCGAAGTTTATCCAATTATTTTTCTGGTATCAAATAGTTTTGTTTTGCGTTTGTTCTATCTGTTTTTATCGTTATTCGTGGAAGTTACTAACTCCTTTGGTTGAGATACTTGGATGAAAGCAGACGGTTGACCCTGGATGCATGAAGCAAGGGATGTGATTCTCCTAAGTTAGAGACTGGCCATCTCTCCTCCGTTCAAGGTATCTAGTATACCTTCTAAGGTTTGAGAGGATATCCCCACCTCTCATACGTTTGGGTAAACGCCTGTAGCGTACGACCCCCGCCTGTAGCGCATGTTAACCCACATGTGGACCTAGGATTACGGGATCGACCTATGTTAACACCATGGGCGGCAACCTCATGGTCTATGGACAAATAGGGGTTCCTTAAGGTTTTTGCTGTTTTCACACCTACATAAGATACACAAGGCAATACCCTAGTTCGCCGGCTCGGCTCGAGGTGGACCCTAGAATTCGCCAGTACGGCATCGGGCAAGACCCCAGTTCGCCGGATCGGCACCGGGTTTAACCCAGGATTTTTAGGCTTGACCCCAAGATTTTTGGGCTTGACCCCAAGATTTTTGGGCTTGACCCCAGGATTTTTGGGCTTGACCCCAGGATTTTTGGGCTTGACCCCAAGATTTTTTGGGTTTGATCCCAATTGTTAAAATTTGTTTCTAACATACGCAGGGTCTACCTGATTGGTTATACCCAGGATTTTCTGGTTTGACCCCAGGATTTTTGGGTTTGATCCCAATTATTAAAGTTTATTCTTGACATGTGCATGACCTGTTTGAATGATTAAATCCTAGGATGGCACGGTAGTGCCAAATCCTATGATTTCGGTGTCGATTAACCAACATTTTAAATTGACGCTGAGCATTCGGTAGCAGAGTTACACTAAGGATAAAAGACGTTATTTGCTTATGCATGAAGAAGTTTAGAATTCAAGGCTTGCCCCAGGATGCAAAAGGTCTAAGTTATTTATTTAACATTTTTTATACTAATATGTGTGTTTGTGCAGAAATAGTAAAAACACCATACAAGCATATAGTTCAAAAGCAGATATTTATAAGGAGTAGCCACCCTTTGGTCGGAGCAAACTGTCCAACCACCTCGCGGTGGCTTATAGTTAAACCACAAGTACTAGACCCGTGGGTGGAGCAATGTAACACCGGGAATCAAACCTCCGGCAAGTCATCACAAAAGAAACAAAATGAATCAAGTTTTAAAGAGCTTCACAAATTAACAGGGAAAGACATGAAGAACCATGGACTATTGAACGGTATCCACGGCTGCTGCATCATCAGCATCCTTATCTCCTCCCTTTCCAGCTTCTTCCTCGGCATCCTTCTCACCCCCAGCATCCTCGGCCATCGGCTGCCATTCTCCAGTCCCTGATCCTTGTGCACCAGCAAGCAAAGTCTTCTCAGCATCTTGGGCTTCAGCGGTCTCGTATCCCTGGGGAAGCGAGCCACCCAGGGCACGCAACTGCTTGAGCCATAGCGGCACAGTCCACTTGGTGCAGGAGACACCCTCTTCCTCGGCTTCTTTGGCCATCTTCAGTTTGGTTTGCAGCACCAAGATCATGGCCGAGTTCCTGGATGCTTCCACATAGTCCTTCAGGGTCTTCTCATGCTGGTTCCGGGTCTCCACTGCCATCTTCTCGCTTTCAAGCAGCTGCCTCTGAACCTTGTCATGCTGGGCCTTGGCCCTTGGTGCTTCTTTGTTGGCCTGGGCCACCCTGGATTTCAGGGTGTCAGATTCAGCTGCGCGCTTCTCAGCGGTCTCGAGTAGCTCTAGGAGACGGTAGTTGGCCTGCAAAAAGAAAGAACACATCATAAGAGTTAGTATCGCTACAAGCTATAGAATATAAGAAAAATGGAAACATCCAAGGATACCTGATGGGCAGCAACCTCAGCATGTTGGACAAGCTCCTGAGCGGACATTTCAACCAGGGGGTGTTGGATGGTAGCAGTGCTGGACCCTCGGGTCTTCCTTTTGGTGCCAGTTTCCCTGGATGTGGTGGCCTTGGATACTGGAGTGCGCTCGACCTTGACACTATTCAGGATCATAAAATCTTGGTCATCGGCTAGCTTGGAGGAGAGGGCAGCTTTAAGGTCGTTGATGTCATAATTGGGGACAGCTGCAAAAGAGATATAACCCTGGATGTCAGCAAATCAGGTAAACAAAATTTGACAAAATACAGGGTAACTTATAGCTAGACATGCTAACAGAAGGATGCGAGAGGGCTGGGTGCTCAAGTGCTTTGAATGCACGTTTGAATTCCGGGATGCTTAAGAACTTCTGCAAGTTGCTCTCAGTCTCCTCTTCCTCAGGACCGATTTCCCTCAAACTCTTCGCTGCAAAGAAAGACACCCAAGGTCCGATCATGTAATTATTAATAAAAATCCTAACCTCTAGTGCAGGTATGCCTACCCTCTATTAACCCAGGCTTGTGGAAGCTGGAGACCATCAGGGATGCTGGAACGTTTCACGAAAAAGAATTTACCCTTCCATTCACCATGTTGGGTAGCGTTGGGGATAAGTTGCATGTCCTTTGAAAGGGCTTTAAACAGGAAACGGCTAGAACCATGGGATTTCAGCTCGTAGGCCATGGCTATCTCCGGCAGGCCAACCAGGTGTTCAAAAGAATCATTCAAGCGATCCAGGATTCCCAGGATGCGCCATACGACAGGAAGGGTCTGGGCATAAGAAAGGCCCATAGCCTCGAAAAACTCAACGACGAGACCGGTGAAGGGATAGGATAAACCCATGCTGAACGGGGTATAAGGAAAACAGACCCAGGTCGGAGAGACGAAGTCTAATCTCAACCTGGGATCGAAAGCCCTAATAAAGACACTGGGAGGAAGAAGACCATAATTCTTCACCAATGCGATGTCGTCATTGGTGAAGGTGCATCTCTCTAGCTCGGGTTGGAGAAGGAATTTTTGGTTGAGAAAATCCTCAACCCCAGCGAGAGATACGGTGGGCTCGCGGCGAATTCGATGCCTAGTCATGATTAGGAAAAAGAAAGATCGGAAAGAAGAGATTACCTGGCCGGAATGGGTGATCGGTGCTCGTAATGCTCTAACTTGGGTGAGGTGAAACACTCGAGTGAATGGGGTATTTATGGGTGGTAGAAGTTACAGGCGACATCAAGGGGTAGATTGAGTTTAAAAAAGCAAAATTAGTGGAGGAGATCAAGCTAGAGATGATGACTCATCTTATTTCAAACTTCAAAGCTGTAAATCTTATCTACAAGCTGCGAATTTGGGGGCAATTGTTATACACTGAATTCCGTCCCTAATTTTACTAACGCTCTTTGACAGGTCTGGACCCCTGGATGTCGCGCATCCAGGGACTGTGCATTTGGCTTATCGGGACCCAAGATTCTCATACTTATGTTATTCCCTATCTGATTACTGTCATAGGATGTAATGAATCCAGGGTTTATTTATCCGTACTGTCTGATCCCAACATGCACGTATACCCTGCATGCTAGGGAAATATTACTAACCTTTTCTTTGACTCCATGTGATCGAATCAGGTACGAAAGAACGCGCAATGGTCATATAGACTCAGTCAAAGCTGGAACACGTGTGGAAATGAAGACTCGCCGTCAAGTTCGGTCAAATAACGACCGGAAGTCGTTGGAAGGGCAATCCCAAGAATCTCGGAGTTATAGTTAAGGATCATCTTGTATTTATAGGCAGCTTAGGGTCTACATTATCACTTACGTTCACCTGTATTCGCACTCACTCACTTAGAAATCAGCTGCAAACATCTATAATCAAACATATTTTGGTGCAATAAATAGGCAACGTGTGTTATCGTTGCCGAAGGGGTTTTTTATGCCGGCAATCCTTGAAGACATTCAAGGATTAAGGGCTTTCCCCCCTTTTCAAATCTCACTGTCTTTAGTTACATTCAGGGAAGTTGTTGTTTGTGTTTCCATACATTTTCTTCTAACCTTGGATATTTGACTAAAAACTTGATTTCCAAAAACTTACATCCAGGGCACCATACCTCACAAAGTAATTTGGTTACTTAATTTACTTGCATAATTTTTTACCAAAACAGCAAGAACAAAGATAAACAAAGTTGGAATATTCGATTTTCAGAGACGATCATGAATTCACTATGCCATTACACACGAGTGTGATGTATATCGTGATATTTTAACCGAGTTCTGGACCATTGCTAGATGTTTAACTGATGGAACAATCCGATTATCTGCTACTATTCAAAATCGGACTGTAGAATTTACCGAAGCAGATATTAGAAGAGTGTTAAAGTTTACTGATGATTCAACGAATGTTCCATTAGATTTTGATCAAGCTGATAATGTTGTGTTATTGAAGAGAATCTGGTATGCTGATGATCCAAATCGAGAATGGATTTACAAGGCCGGGTTTCCTGTTCCATACAAGTATTTGGTTCATGTGTTGCTGCAATGTTTGGGAAACAGAATCTCTGGACATGATGAGATTGGTTCAAAGATGCTTTCTCTGATGAATGCCTTATTTCTCAATCGTCCATCCAATATAGCTGGATTGATCTTTTATTATATGAGAGACAACTTGACTCAAAGGCATAAGAAGGCATTGTTATATCCAAGATTTACTCAAATGATCTTAAATGATCTGTATCATTCTTTGGTAAAGACTGATGCTCAAAAGATGGAGCTGAAACACATGACTGAAGCAAGTATTGGTACTTTGGCAACTTATCAGAAAAAGAAGCCTGAAGATCATCCAAAGTTGAAGCGATTAATTGGTCATCTTAGTAATGCTAACTATGTTGCACCAGCTAGGGGTGCACCTCGTCATGCAGAAGGAAGTTCATCGGATGAACTTGATTATAGTTGGGTTGCAGAGAGAAACCAACAAGTAAAAGTTAAATGACCAAGACGACAGACAAAAACACCACCAATTGTACAAGAACCGGTCTGAATCTACAGCACCTGCTGTTTCACAACCAACTGTCACTGAACCTGTTGTTTCAGTTCCTGAAGTCCAAGCGACTGTCACTGTAACATCCCAAAACCGAACGAATATTTTATTCGTAAATAAATAGGACGGGACGTTAGTTCATGACTTGTCCCGTTCTGAACATGAGGGGGTTTAAAGGATAAGTAGATAAAATGAGATTTATTCTAAATAAATCTCAAAGTTATGAGTGGAATTGTAACATCCTGGTTTTCTTTTAAATTAGATATATCTGTTAAATAACATGGAACATTAAAACCCCTAACTTTGTTATGATTATGTGTTATATGAAACCACATGGGCTTATTTTACAAAATAAGACATTGTTGTTTAAAAATTGAATATTTGAAAGGTGGAGGGGCCAGAATTGTAATTACACTAAAGTGTAATAAACAAAAGAGGAGGAGAGGAGGCTGGAGATCGATGTCTCCTCCCCCTGGTGCGACTTCACCCTCTCAAACCCTCTCACCCACTCGAAAATTCTGCACAAGGATGTGGGGGGGCTGCGATTTTTATGTACAAACTTGGAATTGGAAGTGCTTTCATCTTCCCAAACTCAATTTCTCATCAAGTAAGTAAAACCCCATCATGATGCATGCTAGGTCTCGAAAGTTAGGGGCTTGCAATCTGAAATTGGTTGATGTTTTAAGCATCTTAGGATGTTAGAAACTTTATATGTTGTATAAATTTCTATCTTGAGTGGCAAATTGGTGAAGTAGTCACCAAATTCTCATACTTGAACCTCCATGCTAAATGACCACTTAAGAGAGTGGTGAAATTGCTTGCATTAGTTGAATTCTTGCTTGAATATGGTACTATATGAAGAATTGATGATGGGTTGGGGATGGATTTCACCAACGCTATGTTAAATGGTTAATTGGAGATTCAAAGGATGGGGTTATGTGTGTGCATATATGTATGCACACCAAGTGTTTGATAAAATGCCTAAATGGGTTTTTAGTTAGTATATTGTTGCAAACGAACGCCAAATGTGAAGCCTTGATATATCTTGATGTTTCAAGTGCTAAAATTTATAATCGTGACATATGGAAATCATGTTAAATGCCTTAGAAACCTCATGGACATAAGGCTTATTAGCATGTGAAAGAGTTGAGCCATATTGTATGGTTAATGTGTAGTTGATATAAATGTTAGATGTAAAGTGTACTTAATTGAATCAAGTACTAAAACATGACAAATGTGATATAGAGAATCATGGTTGACGGTGCCATGTGTATCTAACAAGAATTAAGTCCAAGTCAAGCAACCAAGCCGAAGGACACACGGTAAACCCGGTAAAGATGGTTAAAGCTCACGAGGTAACATTTATGTTATGTTACACATTTAGTTTATTGCCCACTATGGTTATAATGTTATGTAATGCAATTTGACGAGTAAAGTGTTAAACTTGCTCAAATCGGAAAGGTATGAATATGTCAAGAAGAGTCAAAATCTAGCTAATTGATGATGTGCCTAAACAAGGTTACATTATGACATCTTAGATGTATAATGTTGAATCTTGTACGGTATGGATACATGGGGGCTAAATAGCATGTAGAAAACCACAATCATGGTATATCTTGTTATTTGGAGGTTAAGCTGATTTAGAAACCTCTATGATACGCTAATGGTATGAAATATGAATATTAGGATTCATGTTAACGGGTCAGGCGGGTTAATGTGTAAAAACTCAAATGAATCAAGGTGATGAACCAAGTTTTAGTTGTCAACTAAATGAATTATGTGAACCACATTAATTGTGAAATTTAGGGAATGGTCTTGTAACGTATTCCTACATGTTATATTCATATGAAATATGTTGGACAAGTGGTCGTTGAATTGACTAGGTACTCGTTATTAAGTGCATACTCGAGATGGTAAAATGACTTGTAGTAGTCATGCCTAGAAAAGGGATTGCATATGGTAAAACGTTGATGCACCTAAAGGATAATGGTTTAACAAGTTGGTCCATAAGGACGATTGTTAAACCTATAGTTGTCTAATTAGAACACCAAGCGATGTTGAGGCC
>JBCNJP010000009.1:23742153-23877086 GCA_039602395.1 Deinandra increscens subsp. villosa
CTATGTGAAGGTTTTTTTTTTGTGTTACACGTGTTTTTAAAGTGTAAAGCTTTTAATGTTTAGTCATTTTAGTATTGGTTTGGGTTATGTTTTACTTGTTTGTTTAATTGCATTCTCTACTAAGTGTTTTCAAAGTATAAAACTTTAATCGTTTAATCATGTTCTACTCCTATGAGTATGAGTTATGCTATAAACATACAAACTTTCATATGAATTGGGTATAAATGTAGTGGTTATTGTTTCTTACTTCTTTCCTAATATTAAAAAAAAAAACTTTGATGGTTTGTTTATATGACCTACATATGTGTAGTTTATATTAATTGCGCTGCAAAACCTTCACCACTGGTTGCTTTCAGATCTAAAAATCGAGAGGGCGGGTTGTTTTTGGAGGCGTTGATTGATGATTTTGCAGTGATGCGTTCGATCGCCGGTAACTTCTCTATTTCTTTTTCTTTTCACAAACATTATTCTTTAGATGATGGACCATGGATTTGAAATGTCGGAATAATTCTTTATAACCCTAATTGGGATCTTGATTCTTCTTCCGTGCTTTCATACCTCATGAATTTACCTTTATAGCTTCTCATGCAGGTGTTTTTTTTTAGTTGATAAATCAGTCTTGGTGTCGTAATTTTACTTTTATTTTTATTTTTTTTTGTCAAGAGCAAGCAGAAGCATGGAGAATATTAGTTGTTGGAATCTTTGTGAAGGCTAGGCCAAAAGCAGTCCGTGTAAGCATATTTTTTTAACCTTTGTTTCTTGCGTTTTTATTACTCTGTTGGTTTCCCTAATTGTGGTTTTCATATGCAGAACTGGTTTATGAACGAATGTATCTTAGGTTAACAGATTTTGACCCATGTTCCACAATTATAATGAATGAATGAATGTATGTTTTCACCTTCACCTTCATCTCACAGCTAGCTCTAAGTACTTATTTACAACCATACACTCACCATATTATAATTAATAGGATAACCGATGCAAGCTTACACATATCACATTAATTGGTTTTTTTCATTGAACCTAATGTTGGTTGATTGATTTCATAGGGTTAACTTAATAGTGATCTTACTACGAATACGTGTACAGCTAATTGGATTAACTATGACATTTAAACATAATTTGCAAGAGTGCGGTGATCCAATTCGGATAGGTAAAGGAGGTAAGAAATAGTTTTACATTATAAATATGATTAATATATTCTCATTTTTGATATTTTATTTCTTACTTTAGAGGATTAGTGAAAAAAATAAGTCTAATCGGGCACAAAGGAAGATGGTTCAAGTCACGGGAAAAAAAAGTTATGCTCGAGTAGAGAGAACCTTCAGTTACAGTCGAGATGTGAAGAACTTACTCACGAAGTTGCCCAGTTAAAAAATGGGTTAAGGAATGCTTCTAGTGACCAAACTTTAACATCAGCACATGTCAGAGTTTACAGGTATATATGTTTGTATTAAACCTGTATAACCAGTCCATAAATAACCCAACCTGCGTATAATAAAAGCAGCCCGTAAAGTTTATGGGTATATATGTGTTAATGTTTGTTGAATATTGAAATGTAGGTCGGAGATGAAGTTTTGCTTAAAAGCATTTTAGACGTTAAGGAAACAGTGGCACGAGGATGGCTGAGGAGCATGGATCCAAACGATAAAGTTGGGGGTAAAGAGGTTGGACGTGGCTGGTGTGAGGTAAATGTACAAGTCGCTATAAAAAAAACATGAGGATTTAGTTAGGCCGTACGGATTGTTTGCCACGATTGAAGATGCTCTTGGTGCATCTATTGCATGGCCATGTACTTTCATTTCGGTATGTCTTTGTTAAAATTGTCTTAGAATAATTTAAAAACAGTTCGGTTAATGCTCATACATGGATTATGATTCATTTGTAGGTGGTTCGTGAGGATTGAGCATGGTGCATGATGACCCAAGCTCTATGTTTTCTTTCATTGATTTTAATTCATTGTCAAATGCTAGAAGACTTTACGTTGGATAATGTAATAACTTATTTATGTTTAGTGCTTTCGTAATGAATGACTTTTTTATAAATATATTGTTAGGTTTTATTTTCTTTTCATTAGTTAATACTACTTTGTATGATTGTAAAAGATTTGGTAACTATTTGGATGTTGGTGCGTATTCAAAAATATCTATATGAGGATCCATGGTAAACAAAAAGTGTCCTATAAACACACTTTTAAGGACATATGTTCTAATAGGACACTTTTATTGGTACTAAAAAACTATGATTCTAAAATACTGGTGTCCTATAAACATACTTGTAAGGACACTTGTTTAATAGGACACTTTTTTTAGTACTAAAAAAGCTATCATGCTACAATACTAGTGTCCTATAAACATAATTTTAATGACACTTATTTAATAGGACACTTTTATTGGTACTAAAAAAACTATGTTGCTACAATAAAAGTGTCCTATAAACATACTTTTAAGGACACTTATATGCGTCTTAATATACTAAACGTAGATAAGCATATATTAGGACGTTGTTATAGTGTCCTAATATTTCTTTCTCGGGACGCTATATGGGTTGTTAAACGGTATATTATGGGACCATGAAATTGGTTTCATAATGTCTTTTGGATATTAGGACGCTTTTGAGTTGATTGATTTTTTAGGACCCCTTTACTTAGGACGCTTTTACCATTGGTCCTAATAATTAAAGGGTCCTATAAAATATCATTTTAGGACGTTTTGGTGCGTCCTAAAAAGCACTTTTTGTTGTAGTGAAAAGACATGATAATTTGTTTTTAATACAAGTAACTAGTGTTTTAGCACCATTACAATTTACAAAACAATACCGATGTCAACGGTCTTCGAGTGTTCGGTCCTTGGACTTGCTTGTGGAATCCAGACCCGCACATCCCCTACCTGCATTCAGCTTGAACCCATTAGTAATAAACATAATGGATGCAAGAAATGACATTGAACTAACAAAAGAGGACGATTTTCAACATTTTGAACCACCTCCACCGTAGCTTACGCCAGCCACCGTAAGCTACGGTGGTCCTGGCTAGGCTACGGTAGCCAAGTGCTGTGGTACGGTGGGTTTTCTCATCAGGGGCCACTGTAAGCTACGGTGGCACCGTAAGCTACGGTGGCACCTGGTGGAACCCCCCCTTTTCCTTGCCCTTTTGCATCCGAAATCTATCCGGGGTAACCCCCAAGCATTCCTTTCGAACCTGCAATGTAACGCGAGTTTAATAACACGACTTTTACGGCAATTACCAATGTCAAAACATATAACTCATTAAACCACCCAACGGGTCTAACTCAACTACATTATATACATATTTCTACATACGGTTTAGTTACCAAAATTCTTTTTATCGACCCATTGGTCACCATCGATGATTTGGGCCAACGCATGAGGATTCAATAATCTTTAAGGCCTCAACATCGCTTGGTGTTCTAATGTGACAACCGTCAAATTCTCCGTTAACTTTTTCCGTTAGTTCCATTAGTTCCGTTAGCGAACCCGAGACCCGTTATTTGATTTAATTGTATATTATTCATTTCTATGTGCTAATTAATTTTTAATAACTTGATTCGTGAATTCGTTTCGTAGCTTTATGTGTTATTTGAAAAATTGGCGTTTTCGGAAAATCGGGCTTCGTGCGTGAATTTAAATTTTTATGTATAAATGATATTTATACTTTTCCCGACTAAACATTGCATGTTAAAAGAGTTTAAAACAATTAGAATCATTTTAGAATCTTTACTTTGCAAGTTTCAAGTTAAAAACCCATTTATTTGAGTTTTGTGCCTTATGTGTGTAAAATGGAGATTGAGGGACCAAATGTGTAATTTCACAAAGCTAATAAGATCTGCCAAACACCCTCCTCCTCCCTCATTTCTCACGTATTCTTCTCCCCCCCCCCCTCTTCTTCCTCACGGTCACATACACACACACACACCCACTTGGATTTTTCGTGAAATCAAGCTTCAAGGAGCAAGGGATTGAGGTTTTGAGCTACTAAAAGACCAAAGAAAGCATCCTCTTCACTTCATCTTCTTCTACCCGCGATTCCTCTCTCAAAATTCGTAAGCCCTAGATCTTGAAACTTGAAATTGTTAGTTGCATGTGTGTTCTTGAGTGTTTATGTGCTAAATGGAGTGTTATGATGCTCATGAACCATGATTTAGGTTAAGTTATGTTAACCCATGATTTGGGACAGATTTTGAATGATTTTAGAGCTGGAAATTTGAGCTCAAATCTGCCATGTGTGTTCTTGTTATGAATATTGGGTGTTTGGATATAGGAATTGGGTATATGTGCTTATATGCTTGTTTTTATGTTGGGGTTTTGCTATGAACTTGATATGAACATGTTGAGAACTGAAAATACATGATAATGTGTTTATAATGTTGTTAGGAGAAGTTGGATGACCAAATTGTTGCTCAAAATCTTTAAACCGAAATTTTTACAAGTTACTAAAGGTGGACAGATTCGGCCAGATTTTTAGGCCATTTTGCAGAGGTCATAACTTGTTCAATATTGCTCCGAATCAGTTGATTCGTTTTCCCTAGTAAAGTACTATGTCTTAGCTTCGAGTCGGCTACTCGCACACTTTCTAAAACGTCCGTTTGGTCATCCAAATAGCTGCTGCAAGTTAGGTGTGCAAAGCTGTCTTTTTCTGTGAAAAGTAAACTTTTCAAATTTGTTGAGCATGCTAATCTTGTTATATTGACGAGTTTGAAATTTGTAAATGAGGTTTATATATTGAAAGTAAGATCTGGAAGGTTTGGTTGATAAACTCTAAGTTTTGAATGAGTTATGCAAATTTTAAACCTACTTTGACTATTTTGCAAAAAGCTGAAAATCGCCAACTTCCGATGCGCATAACTTTCTCGTTACTTAACTTTTTAAGTTGATTCTTTTTGCAACATTCCCTAAATTTTAAGTAGTCTATGCCTGCAAAATTTTAAAACTTAACTCCAAGTATGGAGCAAATTAGGCATGCCACCAAACGGTTTGTCAAAGACAATAATGTCGATTTTTGCCAACTTCTAACACGCATAATTTTCTCATTTCTTAACATTTTTACTTGATTCTTTTTGCAACATTTCCTAAATGATGTGTAGTATATGTGTGTAAAATTTAAAGAGTTAACTCCAAGTAATGTGGATTTTAGTTATGTCACTAGTTAGGTGCTTGAAGTTTGACTTTCTGGGTCAACTTTGACTTAAGTTGCAATTACTTGATTTTCTCCCAAGTTGGGACTTGTATGTGCATTATGTGACTTGTATGACCGCATGAAACATGTTTAGATGCTTATATGCTATTTTCGTCTTATAGACAACCTCTAATTCGGTTAGACCATATTTACCCAAAATAGGTCATTCATAGCCAATCTTTAAAGCCAAGTGCCGAGTACCAGTGCACCCTAAGGTGAGTTTCACTTACTATTTTTGTTGCATCCGGTAAGGGATGGCAACACACGGTAAAGGTATTTCTTTACTTGAGTAGTTATCCCACATATATCACATGTTTCACTGAATTGCTTTTAATATCAAAAGTCCTTACTTATCGGACCATTAATATAGAATAGCGAGGTAATGTTGAGTAGATCTACTGGGGATTGACACCCCCGCTCAGCGGTGCACAGGATGCACCCTCCCGACTGGCGGTCGGACTGAGACCAATATTAGCCTAGGACTACCGTGATCGGGAAAGACACGGGGAAGGCAAATTACATAGGTAAATACCTATCAAATACATTGTCAGCTTTGGTTTCGAACGTTCAGGTGAGCATAAGCATAGGCTAGCTACCTACTGATACGGATAATACTTGCAACTTGTATAACTAGAGTATGAATTGTTTCCTTACTATTCATATGCATTTTTGGTCTACATGGTGTTGTGTAGACTGTTTTAGTGAACTCACCAGCCTTTTAGCTGACACTTGATCGTTGATTACTTTTCAGGTTGCTTGGAGGATCATGGATGGCACGGGCGTTGGCAATACTTACCATTTTGTGAAACCCTTTCGGAAATTATATTTCAGATACATTAGTAATCACCTTTGCTAAGCAACAACTTTGTAAACCTTTAATGCTTCCGCTGATTTTGTGAATTGTAAACTCTGATTTATTAAATGTAATACATGACTAATTTACCCTTCAACTATGGTTTGGTTGTAACTAAAGACTTGGATCCTGGTCTGGATCACACCCCACACGGTTATACTCCGTTAGTGGAAATTGGGGGTGTGACAGATTGGTATCAGAGCCATTGGTTACAGCGAACCAGAACATTTTAAAAGTAAAATTTCTGAACTGTAACTGTTTTTGAAAACTTTGGTTACAACCTAACTCCCAAAAGTATTGCCCCGCGTGCCGAAGATGATCCTCATTTAGAATTCCTGTCTTGTGTCAGTATAGGGATTGGAATTTTGTGTAGAAATCTCTGAGTTTGAGAAAAATTTTCTAAGTATGAAGCTTAGCGTACTTGTTGCAATTCTTCTTAGCGAACTTCATAATGCCCTTAGCGGACTTGATGTTAGCGTACTTGGTCCTTGTGCTTAGCGGACTTGATGAGGTCTTAGCGGAATTCCTCTCTTCTTAGCGGACTTATTATGCCTTTAGCGAACTTGTTAAGTGGTTAGCGAACTTCATCCCATTCTTAGCGAACTTGAATGGTGCTTAGCGGACTTAAGTAGTTCTTAGCGAACTTGTTTCTAGCGAACTTCTTCTTAGCGGACTTGAAACACTCCTTAGCGAACTTGAACATGACTTAGCGGACTTAAAGAGTTCTTAGCGAACTTCAAGGAGACACTTGGGAGAATTTACAAATAGGTGTAGTAATTGCTTGTGCCATATGTTAGAATGCACATTGCCCTCTGTGTAGTATAAACAAGACCATCAAGAACCCTATTAGGGTAAGACCCACCTAGGATGCAATCAGCAAGGATTTCCCTTTAAGCATGTATTCACCATCCTTTTTACTTGGTTACGTCAGCAAAACTTGAGTGATTAATCGTAAGTGCATGTAGTTATGCCCTAGCCTCACGAATAGGGTAAGATCCATTGTTTAGGATGTCGGTATCTTTAAGGACTTGTTTAACCCTTAACAACATTGTTTATCCTTAATGACCTTGGTAGGTATACTCTTAGGCCTAGATCATGGTAATCTAGACTCTAAGACAATGATCCAACATATCCTTAGCTTAACTGATCATGCTCCCTTATAAGATAAATAGGAAATCGTAGTAGATCCTATTCGGGTAGGACACCCATTAACACACCGGGAGTACCTTTATCGTAGTGCGTTAGTAAAGATCGTTGTTTAGCCTCATAGTATAGGGCAACGCTGTATAGAATCAGATGATTTCTCATAAGATACTTGTAACTGCCTTTGTTACCTTAAAATGTTGACACCCTTTTTCCTTGGTCATTTTAGACCTCGCATTTTAAATCGCATGGTTGTTGTGTGATAATTCAGTGTGAATGTGACTTTAATAACATAAATGAAATCAGGCATGTGATGACTAAGAATGGCATGATATTCTCTTTGTATATATATAAATATATGTGTGTATAATGGATATGTGATTGAGTCGGTCAATAACTACTCTATATTTTTTAAGTTAAGCTAGGGGCATTCTAGCATGCCCTACCCATACTCCTACAGAACCACTTTCTTACCAAATCGTACCTACGATAAACTTTAAGTTAGATCAGCTGTTATTCTCAGAACTTGTCTCCGTGGCAAATCTCAGCCAGTTACTTTTGATTTAATGACCACATTCTTGATACTTATCCTTGGAAACCACATACTACCCCACCGAACCTGGTAGCTAAAGTAAGAAGAACCAGCGTGACCATACAAGGTGAATTACCGTTACGGGTGCACACGTAAATGTAATTTACAGTGTAGGGAAGCCCTGGGGAAATCCTACTCGGCAAACCATCAAGTTATGAGGGATACGACCTTTCATTTCAAAAGTCTCATGACATCAAATTTTCAAGCCTATGGTCTTCGACCGTATTCTTTGCGCCATCACGTCTATTCTCATTTCTCCTATATATGATTTCCAGCCTATTCAAAATCCTTAAAAATTGCTTGTACAAATGAAAACCCCGGTAAGACATCCCACCACTCACACCATCCGACGATAAGGATCTTCCCTCGCTGCGAGCAAGCCGTGGTTAAACTCTTCACTGATTCTAATTTATCCGCAATCCTAACTCTACCCCTACAACGTTAACTGCCATAACTCTCTTTCAAGCTCTCTCAATTGTACAACAAACTCCATGAACTCTAATCTGATGGAAACCCAGACCTCTTCAATGGACAATTACACCTCAACCTTTGGAACCAACCTTTCGGCAGGAAAATCTTGTGAAGTTCTTCTCTCTTGACTAGTAATCTCCTCACGATTTTTAAGCACTTTATACCCCACTACAAATACAGTTTCACCCAACGGAGCGATGTTAGTTACTTCTCGAACCCGTACGACCTGCTTTATCTTCAAACACCCGATTCGTTTGTGAACTTAACTACCAAGGAACCTTCTACCCCTTTTATCTAGTGTGACTTGGAAGGTCCTCAAGCCTTGAGTCATCGCGACTAGTTAACCTCGTCAATGACTTTTCCATGCACTTCTTTGCCAGAAGCTCCCGTACGACAACCATTGACAACCAGCACTAGGCAGCAGTAGGCTAGGAAAGTTCCACAACATCATACGTTGCTACCCATTGTCCTCGTTCCTTCTTTTCTAGAAAAACTTTCATTGGTAACCCTCTGCTTCATAACTAGTCGAATAATTGACCCGAACTTTTGAGACACGCGTAAGGAAGTAGATTGACTCCAGATTTGATGAAGACACGTTTGAATTTATCGTATATGCGGCTTTTCGATACGCAGTAGACCCCGCGAAACCTTACCTCAACTCGTATTTACACTTATTGAAAGCCAGGTAGTATTGAATTCGTCACCACTTGGTATTACGGAAACCCACTCTTACTACACGTTTTCACTTTTACTTAAGCTTGAGGGCCAATGTATATTGGTGTTCTATCCTTCTGTACGGTACCCCCGTCGACGCAATCACATCCATATCAGTCGACCCAAAAATCGTTTTCTCCGTATTTGCGTCAATCGTACCGGATGACTCTCTTCGATACATATAGTTGCAACTACCCTACACTAGCTACCTCGCCCTTCATCCTGAGTCTGTATTTCCCCACTTGATATCATTTATGCTTCTACAAAGAACTTTTCGAACGTCACCCTTATTTTGTACCTTTACCGGAGGGTAATATGCGTAACGATATCTCCCATGTTGGCGAACCTCATTTTAATCCTAAGCGTGAAAGACTACCTCCTCTTTTGAATCCCTTTCAGAAACTCAAAGTGTATTTGCGTTGCGTCCGCTAAACTCTTAATAATCTGCACCATAGACGAAGACCCCACCTACCGAAAACCTTTTTGTGGTAAAATTCAAGATTTTCACATGATTGCATGGTTTCAAATCCTTCTCTCCCATTCAAACTCAAAAGCACCAGGAATCAACATAAAGAAAAACCTTATTTTCAAGTATATTATCTAACAAGATTTGTCAAATAGCTAGGAATGGCAAGGAAACTGGTGCACCCTCAACGTGCTGGTAGTGTGGTGGGTTAGCTGCGGTACACCCTATACATAAGCACTATCGGCATGTCGAAGGTGGGATCAGTGCTGAACCACAGATTTACCTTGAAATCATCAGACAAAAACCATTTAGCATTAAAGAAAAATTTATGTTACTTCCATTGAATTTTCGCATGACCCTCATACATATTTTCCGCTAAAAGGGATGTGCACAGTTTAATCAAATAAAACTTATTGTTTTCTAACCCTCTAGATTGAGAGGAAACATCCTGATATAGATTTCTTACTAAGGGACAAATATAGATTACGACCCAGATGAACAACAACGTTTTAACAACTCAAGTTTTATATTATAAAAGACAAATCACATGTTCTTGGAGCAACCCCGTGACTTTTTTCCAGGGCCCTATTAACGTTTACTCGTCCCAGATTCATACTCGTCGTGAAATATTTCAATTGGACCTCTAGTTACCGCATTTCTGACATACCATGACTTGTTAACCTCGCGTACGCCTAAAATTGTCACCGGAGCGCTTCTTTATGATATTAGCGCGCTCACTCGCTATGCTATTGATACTACGATACCTTACAGAGTCAACTGCCTATACCCTTTTCTGCGAACTGTAAGAACCACCCGATCTTAGCCAAATTCAAGGATGCGTAACCACCCTCCAGATTCATTAACATTCGGACCATTTTGCAGCACTTCTTGCCTCTGTCGTGCCATTTGACCCAATACCTCCTGTTATCTCATTGGATACTATCGCTAAAGACTACTCGGACATATGGTCACTTCGTCATATTAAATATTTCAATCTCGGATGTGGCGTCGCCGTCATATTTGCTAAAACTAACCATGAGATGCAATTCAACTCACTTGTGGAAACGTTTCTTGTAGGAAATCATTCTTTATATGCTCATGAGAAATGTTCGTTCGATACTTTTAATCGTGTACCGTCCATCTCCCCCTTCGAATTCTCTCGTAACGATCCATGAAACGATTAGCACTTAGGCGAATTTTCGGGACGAAAATCCTTTCAAATTAGGGATGATGTGACAACAAAAATTTTTCTTGTTTTCCATTCTACTTAATCCTAATCAATTGGCCAAACGCACTTGTAGCACTAGGACAATTTTCGGGACGAAAATTCTTTCAACTTGGGGATGCTGTGACAACCGTCAAATTCTCCGTTAACTTTTTCCGTTAGTTCCGTTAGTTCCGTTAGCGAACCCGAGACCCGTTATTTGATTCAATTGTATATTATTCATTTCTATGTGCTAATTAATATTTAATAACTTGATTCGTGAATTCGTTTCGTAGCTTTATGTGTTATTTGAAAAATTGGCGTTTTCGGAAAAACCGGGGCTTCGTGCGTGAATTTAAATTTTTATGTATAAATGATATTTATACTTTTCCCGACTAAACATTGCATGTTAAAAGAGTTTAAAACAATTAGAATCATTTTAGAATCTTTACTTTGCAAGTTTCAAGTTAAAAACCCATTTATTTGAGTTTTGTGCCTTATGTGTTTAAAATGGAGATTGAGGGACCAAATCTGTAATTTCACAAAGCTAATAAGATCTGCCAAACACCCTCCTCCTCCCTCATTTCTCACGTATTCTTCTCCCCCCCTCTTCTTCCTCACGGTCACATACACACACACACACACACTTGGATTTTTCGTGAAATCAAGCTTCAAGGAGCAAGGGATTGAGGTTTTGAGCTACTAAAAGACCAAAGAAAGCATCCTCTTCACTTCATCTTCTTCTACCCGCGATTCCTCTCTCAAAATTCGTAAGCCCTAGATCTTGAAACTTGAAATTGTTAGTTGCATGTGTGTTCTTGAGTGTTTATGTGCTAAATGGAGTGTTATGATGCTCATGAACCATGATTTAGGTTAAGTTATGTTAACCCATGATTTGGGACAGATTTTGAATGATTTTAGAGCTGGAAATTTGAGCTCAAATCTGCCATGTGTGTTCTTGTTATGAATATTGGTTGTTTGGATATAGGAATTGGGTATATGTGCTTATATGCTTGTTTTTATGTTGGGGTTTTGCTATGAACTTGATATGAACATGTTGAGAACTGAAAATACATGATAATGTGTTTATAATGTTGTTAGGAGAAGTTGGATGACCAAATTGTTGCTCAAAATCTTTAAACCGAAATTTTTACAAGTTACTAAAGGTGGACAGATTCGGCCAGATTTTTAGGCCATTTTGCAGAGGTCATAACTTGTTCAATATTGCTCCGAATCAGTTGATTCTTTTTCCCTAGTAAAGTACTATGTCTTAGCTTCGAGTCGGCTACTCGCACACTTTCTAAAACGTCCGTTTGGTCATCCAAATAGCTGCTGCAAGTTAGGTGTGCAAAGCTGTCTTTTTCTGTGAAAAGTAAACTTTTCAAATTTGTTGAGCATGCTAATCTTGTTATATTGACGAGTTTGAAATTTGTAAATGAGGTTTATATATTGAAAGTAAGACCTGGAAGGTTTGGTTGATAAACTCTAAGTTTTGAATGAGTTATGCAAATTTTAAACCTACTTTGACTATTTTGCAAAAAGCTGAAAATCGCCAACTTCCGATGCGCATAACTTTCTCGTTACTTAACTTTTTAAGTTGATTCTTTTTGCAACATTCCCTAAATGTTAAGTAGTCTATGCCTGCAAAATTTTAAAACTTAACTCCAAGTATGGAGCAAATTAGGCATGCCACCAAACGGTTTGTCAAAGACAATAATGTCGATTTTTGCCAACTTCTAACACGCATAACTTTCTCATTTCTTAATATTTTTACTTGATTCTTTTTGCAACATTTCCTAAATGATGTGTAGTATATGTGTGTAAAATTTAAAGAGTTAACTCCAAGTAATGTGGATTTTAGTTATGTCACTAGTTAGGTGCTTGAAGTTTGACTTTCTGGGTCAACTTTGACTTAAGTTGCAATTACTTGATTTTCTCCCAAGTTGGGACTTGTATGTGCATTATGTGACTTGTATGACCGCATGAAACATGTTTAGATGCTTATATGCTATTTTCGTCTTATAGACAACCTCTAATTCGGTTAGACCATATTTACCCAAAATAGGTCATTCATAGCCAATCTTTAAAGCCAAGTGCCGAGTACCAGTGCACCCTAAGGTGAGTTTCACTTACTATTTTTGTTGCATCCGGTAAGGGATGGCAACACACGGTAAAGGTATTTCTTTACTTGAGTAGTTATCCCACATATATCACATGTTTCACTGAATTGCTTTTAATATCAAAAGTCCTTACTTATCGGACCATTAATATAGAATAGCGAGGTAATGTTGAGTAGATCTACTGGGGATTGACACCCCCGCTCAGCGGTGCACAGGATGCACCCTCCCGACTGGCGGTCGGACTGAGACCAATATTAGCCTAGGACTACCGTGATCGGGAAAGACACGGGGAAGGCAAATTACATAGGTAAATACCTATCAAATACATTGTCAGCTTTGGTTTCGAACGTTCAGGTGAGCATAAGCATAGGCTAGCTACCTACTGATACGGATAATACTTGCAACTTGTATAACTAGAGTATGAATTGTTTCCTTACTATTCATATGCATTTTTGGTCTACATGGTGTTGTGTAGACTGTTTTAGTGAACTCACCAGCCTTTTAGCTGACACTTGATCGTTGATTACTTTTCAGGTTGCTTGGAGGATCATGGATGGCACGGGCGTTGGCAATACTTACCATTTTGTGAAACCCTTTCGGAAATTATATTTCAGATACATTAGTAATCACCTTTGCTAAGCAACAACTTTGTAAACCTTTAATGCTTCCGCTGATTTTGTGAATTGTAAACTCTGATTTATTAAATGTAATACATGACTAATTTACCCTTCAACTATGGTTTGGTTGTAACTAAAGACTTGGATCCTGGTCTGGATCACACCCCACACGGTTATACTCCGTTAGTGGAAATTGGGGGTGTGACAGATTGGTATCAGAGCCATTGGTTACAGCGAACCAGAACATTTTAAAAGTAAAATTTCTGAACTGTAACTGTTTTTGAAAACTTTGGTTACAACCTAACTCCCAAAAGTATTGCCCCGCGTGCCGAAGATGATCCTCATTTAGAATTCCTGTCTTGTGTCAGTATAGGGATTGGAATTTTGTGTAGAAATCTCTGAGTTTGAGAAAATTTTTCTAAGTATGAAGCTTAGCGTACTTGTTGCAATTCTTCTTAGCGAACTTCATAATGCCCTTAGCGGACTTGATGTTAGCGTACTTGGTCCTTGTGCTTAGCGGACTTGATGAGGTCTTAGCGGAATTCCTCTCTTCTTAGCGGACTTATTATGCCTTTAGCGAACTTGTTAAGTGGTTAGCGAACTTCATCCCATTCTTAGCGAACTTGAATGGTGCTTAGCGGACTTAAGTAGTTCTTAGCGAACTTGTTTCTAGCGAACTTCTTCTTAGCGGACTTGAAACACTCCTTAGCGAACTTGAACATGACTTAGCGGACTTAAAGAGTTCTTAGCGAACTTCAAGGAGACACCTGGGAGAATTTACAAATAGGTGTAGTAATTGCTTGTGCCATATGTTAGAAGCACATTGCCCTCTGTGTAGTATAAACAGGACCATCAAGAACCCTATTAGGGTAAGACCCACCTAGGATGCAATCAGCAAGGATTTCCCTTTAAGCATGTATTCACCATCCTTTTTACTTGGTTACGTCAGCAAAACTTGAGTGATTAATCGTAAGTGCATGTAGTTATGCCCTAGCCTCACGAATAGGGTAAGATCCATTGTTTAGGATGTCGGTATCTTTAAGGACTTGTTTAACCCTTAACAACATTGTTTATCCCTAAATTTCACAATTAATGTGGTTCACATAATTCATTTAGTTGACAACTAAAACTTGGTTCATCACCTTGATTCATTTGAGTTTTTACACATTAACCCGCCTGACCCGTTAACATGAATCCTAATATTCATATTTCATACCATTAGCGTATCATAGAGGTTTCTAAATCAGCTTAACCTCCAAATAACAAGATATACCATGATTGTGGTTTTCTACATGCTATTTAGCCCCCATGTATCCATACCGTATAAGATTCAACATTATACATCTAAGATGTCATAATGTAACATTGTTTAGGCACATCATCAATTAGCTAGATTTTGACTCTTATTGACATATTCATACCTTTACGATTTGAGCAAGTTTAACACTTTACTCGTCAAATTGCATTACATAACATTATAACCATAGTGGGCAATAAACTAAATGTGTAACATAACATAAATGTTACCTCGTGAGCTTTAACCATCTTTACCGGGTTTACCGTGTGTCCTTCGGCTTGGTTGCTTGACTTGGACTTAATTCTTGTTAGATACACATGGCACCGTCAACCATGATTCTCTATATCACATTTGTCATGTTTTAGTACTTGATTCAATTAAGTACACTTTACATCTAACATTTATATCAACTACACATTAACCATACAATATGGCTCAACTCTTTCACATGCTAATAAGCCTTATGTCCATGAGGTTTCTAAGGCATTTAACATGATTTCCATATGTCACGATTATAAATTTTAGCACTTGAAACATCAAGATATATCAAGGCTTCACATTTGGCTTTCGTTTGCAACAATATACTAACTAAAAACCCATTTAGGCATGTTATCAAACACTTGGTGTGCATACATATATGCACACACATAACCCCATCCCTTGAATCTCCAATTAACCATTTAACATAGCGTTGGTGAAATCCATCCCCAACCCATCATCAATTCTTCATATAGTACCATATTCAAGCAAGAATTCAACTAATGCAAGCAATTTCACCACTCTCTTAAGTGGTCATTTAGCATGGAGGTTCAAGTATGAGAATTTGGTGACTACTTCACCAATTTGCCACTCAAGATAGAAATTTATACAACATATAAAGTTTCTAACATCCTAAGATGCTTAAAACATCAACCAATTTCAGATTGCAAGCCCCTAACTTTCGAGACCTAGCATGCATCATGATGGGGTTTTACTTACTTGATGAGAAATTGAGTTTGGGAAGATGAAAGCACTTCTAATTCCAAGTTTGTACATAAAAATCGCAGCCCCCCCACATCCTTGTGCAGAATTTTCGAGTGGGAGAGAGGGTTTGAGAGGGTGAAGTCACACCAGGGGGAGGAGACATCGATCTCCAGCCTCCTCTCCTCCTCTTTTGTTTATTACACTTTAGTGTAATTACAATTCTGGCCCCTCCACCTTTCAAATATTCAATTTTTAAACAACAATGTCTTATTTTGTAAAATAAGCCCATGTGGTTTCATATAACACATAATCATAACAAAGTTAGGGGTTTTAATGTTCCATGTTATTTAACAGATATATCCGATTTAAAAGAAAACCAGGATGTTACAATTCCACTCATAACTTTGAGATTTATTTAGAATAAATCTCATTTTATCTACTTATCCTTTAAACCCCCTCATGTTCAGAACGGGACAAGTCATGAACTAACGTCCCGTCCTATTTATTTACGAATAAAATATTCGTTCGGTTTTGGGATGTTACAGTGACAGTCGCTTGGACTTCAGGAACTGAAACAACAGGTTCAGTGACAGTTGGTTGTGAAACAGCAGGTGCTGTAGATTCAGACCGGTTCTTGTACAATTGGTGGTGTTTTTGTCTGTCGTCTTGGTCATTTAACTTTTACTTGTTGGTTTCTCTCTGCAACCCAACTATAATCAAGTTCATCCGATGAACTTCCTTCTGCATGACGAGGTGCACCCCTAGCTGGTGCAACATAGTTAGCATTACTAAGATGACCAATTAATCGCTTCAACTTTGGATGATCTTCAGGCTTCTTTTTCTGATAAGTTGCCAAAGTACCAATACTTGCTTCAGTCATGTGTTTCCGCTCCATCTTTTGAGCATCAGTCTTTACCAAAGTATGATACAGATCATTTAAGATCATTTGAGTAAATCTTGGATATAACAATGCCTTCTTATGCCTTTGAGTCAAGTTGTCTCTCATATAATAAAAGATCAATCCAGCTATATTGGATGGACGATTGAGAAATAAGGCATTCATCAGAGAAAGCATCTTTGAACCAATCTCATCATGTCCAGAGATTCTGTTTCCCAAACATTGCAGCAACACATGAACCAAATACTTGTATGGAACATGAAACCCGGCCTTGTAAATCCATTCTCGATTTGGATCATCAGCATACCAGATTCTCTTCAATAACACAACATTATCAGCTTGATCAAAATCTAATGGAACATTCGTTGAATCATCAGTAAACTTTAACACTCTTCTAATATCTGCTTCGGTAAATTCTACAGTCCGATTTTGAATAGTAGCAGATAATCGGATTGTTCCATCAGTTAAACATCTAGCAATGGTCCAGAACTCGGTTACAATATCACGATATACATCACACAGTGTGTAATGGCATAGTGAATTCATGATCGTCTCTGAAAATCGAATATTCCAACTTTGTTTATCTTTGTTCTTGCTGTTTTGGTAAAAAATTATGCAAGTAAATTAAGTAACCAAATTACTTTGTGAGGTATGGTACCCTGGATGTAAGTTTTTGGAAATCAAGTTTTTAGGCAAATATCAAAGGTTAGAAGAAAATGTATGGAAACACAAACAACAACTTCCCTGAATGTAACTAAAGACAGTGAGATTTGAAAAGGGGGGAAAGCCCTTAATCCTTGAATGTCTTCAAGGATTGCCGGCATAAAAAACCCCTTCGGCAACGATAACACACGTTGCCTATTTATTGCACCAAAATATGTTTGATTATAGATGTTTGCAGCTGATTTCTAAGTGAGTGAGTGCGAATACAGGTGAACGTAAGTGATAATGTAGACCCTAAGCTGCCTATAAATACAAGATGATCCTTAACTATAACTCCGAGATTCTTGGGATTGCCCTTCCAACGACTTCCGGTCGTTATTTGACCGAACTTGACGGCGAGTCTTCATTTCCACACGTGTTCCAGCTTTGACTGAGTCTATATGACCATTGCGCGTTCTTTCGTACCTGATTCGATCACATGGAGTCAAAGAAAAGGTTAGTAATATTTCCCTAGCATGCAGGGTATCCGTGCATGTTGGGATCAGACAGTACCGATAAATAAACCCTGGATTCATTACATCCTATGACAGTAATCAGATAGGGAATAACATAAGTATGAGAATCTTGGGTCCCGATAAGCCAAATGCACAGTCCCTGGATGCGCGACATCCAGGGGTCCAGACCTGTCAAAGAGCGTTAGTAAAATTAGGGACAGAATTCAGTGTATAACAATTGCCCCCAAATTCGCAGCTTGTAGATAAGATTTACAGCTTTGAAGTTTGAAATAAGATGAGTCATCATCTCTAGCTTGATCTCCTCCGCTAATTTTGCTTTTTTAAACTCAATCTACCCCTTGATGTCGCCTGTAACTTCTACCACCCATAAATACCCCATTCACTCGAGTGTTTCACCTCACCCAAGTTAGAGCATTACGAGCACCGATCACCCATTCCGGCCAGGTAATCTCTTCTTTCCGATCTTTCTTTTTCCTAATCATGACTAGGCATCGAATTCGCCGCGAGCCCACCGTATCTCTCGCTGGGGTTGAGGATTTTCTCAACCAAAAATTCCTTCTCCAACCCGAGCTAGAGAGATGCACCTTCACCAATGACGACATCGCATTGGTGAAGAATTATGGTCTTCTTCCTCCCAGTGTCTTTATTAGGGCTTTCGATCCCAGGTTGAGATCAGACTTCGTCTCTCCGACCTGGGTCTGTTTTCCTTATACCCCGTTCAGCATAAGTTTATCCTATCCCTTCACCGGTCTCGTCGTTGAGTTTTTCGAGGCTATGGGCCTTTCTTATGCCCAGACCCTTCCTGTCGTATGGCGCATCCTGGGAATCCTGGATCGCTTGAATGATTCTTTTGAACACCTGGTTGGCCTGCCGGAGATAGCCATGGCCTACGAGCTGAAATCCCATGGTTCTAGCCGTTTCCTGTTTAAAGCCCTTTCAAAGGACATGCAACTTATCCCCAACGCTACCCAACATGGTGAATGGAAGGGTAAATTCTTTTTCGTGAAACGTTCCAGCATCCCTGATGGTCTCCAGCTTCCACAAGCCTGGGTTAATAGAGGGTAGGCATACCTGCACTAGAGGTTAGGATTTTTATTAATAATTACATGATCGGACCTTGGGTGTCTTTCTTTGCAGCGAAGAGTTTGAGGGAAATCGGTCCTGAGGAAGAGGAGACTGAGAGCAACTTGCAGAAGTTCTTAAGCATCCCGGAATTCAAACGTGCATTCAAAGCACTTGAGCACCCAGCCCTCTTGTATCCTTCTGTTAGCATGTCTAGCTATAAGTTACCCTGTATTTTGTCAAATTTTGTTTACCTGATTTGCTGACATCCAGGGTTATATCTCTTTTGCAGCTGTCCCCAATTATGACATCAACGACCTTAAAGCTGCCCTCTCCTCCAAGCTAGCCGATGACCAAGATTTTATGATCCTGAATAGTGTCAAGGTCGAGCGCACTCCAGTATCCAAGGCCACCACATCCAGGGAAACTGGCACCAAAAGGAAGACCCGAGGGTCCAGCACTGCTACCATCCAACACCCCCTGGCTGAAATGTCCCCTCAGGAGCTTGTCCAACATGCTGAGGTTGCTGCCCATCAGGTATCCTTGGATGTTTCCATTTTTCTTATATTCTATAGCTTGTAGCGATACTAACTCTTATGATGTGTTCTTTATTTTTGCAGGCCAACTACCGTCTCCTAGAGCTACTCGAGACCGCTGAGAAGCGCGCAGCTGAATCTGACACCCTGAAATCCAGGGTGGCCCAGGCCAACAAAGAAGCATCAAGGGCCAAGGCCCAGCATGACAAGGTTCAGAGGCAGCTGCTTGAAAGCGAGAAGATGGCAGTGGAGACCCGGAACCAGCATGAGAAGACCCTGAAGGACTATGTGGAAGCATCCAGGAACTCGGCCATGATCTTGGTGCTGCAAACCAAACTGAAGATGGCCAAAGAAGCCGAGGACGAGGGTGTCTCCTGCACCAAGTGGACTGTGCCGCTATGGCTCAAGCAGTTGCGTGCCCTGGGTGGCTCGCTTCCCCAGGGATACGAGACCGCTGAAGCCCAAGATGCTGAGAAGACTTTGCTTGCTGGTGCACAAGGATCAGGGACTGGAGAATGGCAGCCGATGGCCGAGGATGCTAGGGGTGAGAAGGATGCCGAGGAAGAAGCTGGAAAGGGAGGAGATAAGGATGCTGATGATGCAGCAGCCGTGGATACCGTTCAATAGTCCATGGTTCTTCATGTCTTTCCCTGTTAATTTGTGAAGCTCTTTAAAACTTGATTCATTTTGTTTCTTTTGTGATGACTTGCCGGAGGTTTGATTCCCGGTGTTACATTGCTCCACCCACGGGTCTAGTACCTGTGGTTTAACTATAAGCCACCCCGAGGTGGTTGGACAGTTTGCTCCGACCAAAGGGTGGCTACTCCTTATAAATATCTGCTTTTGAACTATATGCTTGTATGGTGTTTTTACTATTTCTGCACAAACACACATATTAGTATAAAAAATGTTAAATAAATAACTTATACCTTTTGCATCATGGGGCAAGCCTTGAATTCTAAACTTCTTCATGCATAAGCAAATAACGTCTTTTATCCTTAGTGTAACTCTGCTACCGAATGCTCAGTGTCAATTTAAAATGTTGGTTAATCGACACCGAAATCATAGGATTTGGCACTACCGTGCCATCCTAGGATTTAATCATTCAAACAGGTCCTGCACATGTCAAGAATAAACTTTAATAATTGGGATCAAACCCAAAAATCCTGGGGTCAAACCAGAAAATCCTGGGTATAACCAATCAGGTAGACCCTGCGTATGTTAGAAACAAATTTTAACAATTGGGATCAAACCCAAAAAATCTTGGGGTCAAGCCCAAAAATCCTGGGGTCAAGCCCAAAAATCCTGGGGTCAAGCCCAAAAATCTTGGGGTTAAGCCCAAAAATCTTGGGGTCAAGCCTAAAAATCCTGGGTTAAACCCGGTGCCGATCCGGCGAACTGGGGTCTTGCCCGATGCCGTACTGGCGAATTCTAGGGTCCACCTCGAGCCGAGCCGGCGAACTAGGGTATTGCCTTGTGTATCTTATGTAGGTGTGAAAACAGCAAAAACCTTAAGGAACCCCTATTTGTCCATAGACCATGAGGTTGCCGCCCATGGTGTTAACATAGGTCGATCCCGTAATCCTAGGTCCACATGTGGGTTAACGTGCGCTACAGGCGGGGGTTGTGCGCTATAGGCGTTTACCCAAACGTATGAGAGGTGGGGATATCCTCTCAAACCTTAGAAGGTATACTAGATACCTTGAACGGAGGAGAGATGGCCAGTCTCTAACTTAGGAGAATCACATCCCTTGCTTCATGCATCCAGGGTCAACCGTCTGCTTTCATCCAAGTATCTCAACCAAAGGAGTTAGTAACTTCCACGAATAACGATAAAAACAGATAGAACAAACGCAAAACAAAACTATTTGATACCAGAAAAATAATTGGATAAACTTAGCAGTTAGAAGACTTACCTGGCATGCAGCATCCTAGGCACTACACTTACATTAAATAGGCTTTCAAGTGGTAGCAATTCACCATCCATGTTAGCAAGCCAATATGCTCCCTTACCTGCTTCTGAGTCGATTAAGTAAGGACCTTCCCATTTAGGGGCCAATTTACCATCCCCTAGATTCGTGGTATTCTGGAATGCCTTCCTTAAAACTAAGTCTCCGACCCTGAATCATCGAATCCTCACATGTTTGTTGTAGGTTTTAGAGATTCTTTGTTGATATGCGGCCATCCTCCAAGCTGCTTGCTTTCGTAGTTCATCCACGGTATCAAGGTCGTCAGCTAGGGGTCCGTTATTTGCATCCTGGGTCTGACTGATGACCCTGAATGTCGGGACAACCATTTCTGTTGGGATGGCTTCTTCCGTACCGAAAACCAAAGAAAAATGGGTTTGGCCTATGGCATTCTTGGACGTAGTTTTGTCAACCCACAATGCCAGTGGTAATTCTTCTGCCCATTTGCCTTTTTCTCCTTGATTCTTTTATTCAAATTGTTGATGATGATTTTGTTGCTAGATTCTGCCTGGCCATTGGCTTGGGGGTGCACTGGTGTAGAAGTTATCATTTTTATCCCCCCAACACTCACAGAATCCGGTGGTTCTTCTTCCAATAAATTAGGACCCTTTATCACAAACTATTTCAAAAGGTATGCAAAATCTCGTTATAATGTTCCTCTTAATGAACGAAATAACTTCCTTTTCCCTGACTTAGACGTATTCTTCAGCCTCTATCCACTTCGAGAAGTAATCAGTCATGGCCAACATGAATACTTTTCCTCCTGGTGCCCTGGGTAGCTTTCCTATAATGTCCATTCCCCACTTCATAAAGGGCCAGGATGCAGGGATTAGATGCAGGGGTTCAGCTGGTTGATTGGGAATGTTGGCGTGTCTCTGACAAGCGTCACATTTAAGGGAAAAATCCTGGGAATCCTTTCTCAAGGACGGCCAGAAATAACCCGTTCTCAGGATTTTGGACATTAGGGATCTGCCCCCTGTGTGATTCCCACAGTCGCCTTCGTGAATATCCTTGAGTACTTCCAGGGCTTCGTCGTCCTCCAAGCATCTTAAGTATGTTCCAGCAACAGATTTTCTTCTTTTGGGATAGAGCCGTTTTGTAGGTATTCTATGATAGGTTTGGTCCAGGATGACAGGGCATCCTGGGTGTCAGGACATTGTACATCCTGGGTATCAGGAATCTGTGCATCCTGGGTATTGGATGCCAAAACCTTGCCCCCTGGACCCATGTCCTCTGGATTCTCCTGTTGATTGATTGCTGGACTTAATATATGGATTATGGGGATATGTGTATCTTCCCTTGCCTTGAATGCTGATCCCAGATTTGCTAATGTATCTGCTTCGGCATTTTCCTCCTTGGGTACTTGCTGTATATTGAAAGTTTGAAAATATTGGGAAATGGCCTTCACAATCTCTAGGTACTTGGCAAATTTCTCCCCTTTTGCTGCATAAGATCCATTGAAATAGTTAGTTAAAAGTAGGGAGTCGACATATACCTGAATGTTCTGGATCCCAAGATGCAAAGCCAATTATAAGCCAGCAATCAGGGCTTCATACTCCGCTTCATTGTTGGTGGCCTTGAATTCACACCTAACATCCTGGGGTATCATGTCCCCCTGTGGAGATTTCAGTATGATTCCAAGGTCTGTCCCCCTGACATTGGATGCCCCATCCGTGAATAGGGTCCAACATCCTGAGAATCCATCCTGCTGCAAACTCTGGAACTCTTGATATGCTTCACTCTGGATATCATTGCTGAAATCAGCCACAAAGTCTGCAAGAGCTTGTGATTTTATGGCTGTTCTCGCTTCATATATTAGGTTGTAGGCGCTCAACTTTAGAGACCATTTTGCCATTCTACCTGACATCTCAGGTTTCCTTAAGACAAACTTTATTGGGTAATTAGTATTTACATGTATAGTATGAGTTTCAAAATAGTATCAAAGTTTAGTAGAGGCCATACTTAGGGCTAATATAAGCTTTTCTAAATGCGAGTACTTGGATTCTACGTCAAGAAGGCTTTTACTTACATAATATATTGGATGTTGTTGACCTTCCGCATCCTTGGTTAGGACTGCGCTTACCGTGTTTCTTGAAACTGCAAGGTATAATGATAAGGGCTCCCCTGGATTCGGCTTCATTAGGAGTGGTGCTGAGGATAGATAAGCTATCAGGCCCTGGAAGGCTTGTTCATGCTGGGTCATCAATTCGAACTTCTTATTCTTCCTCAGAATATCATAAATATCTCTGCATCTTTCCGAGGATTTGGAAATGAATCTATTCAGGGCTGCTACCTGGCCTGTTAACCTTTGTACATCCTTGGTTGATTCTGGTTACTTCAGGTTCATTATAGCACGAATTTGTTCTGGGCTAGCTTCAATTCCTCTTTTGGTCACCATGTAGCACAGGAATTTGACAACACCCACTCCAAAATGAGACTTCTCCGGATTCAGTTTCATATTGTACATGTCTAGGATGTCAAAGGATTCCCTGACATCCTGGATATGGGTGTTGACATCCAGGGACTTTACCACCATGTCATCTATATATACATCCATGGTGTCTCCTAGCTTCTCCTTAAACATCATATTTACCAGTCTCTGGTATGTTGCCCTTGCATTTTTTTAGTCCAAAAGCCATAACTACATAACAATAAATACCTGTTGGTGTGATGAAGGCTGTATCCTCTTGATCACCGGGTTCCATCTGAATTTGTTGAAATCCAGAGGTGGCATCCATGAATGTTAGCATCTCATGGCCTGCCGTTGCATCCACCATTGAATCAATGTGTGGTAAAGGGAAAGGATCTTTAGGGCATGCATGGTTCAGGTCTGTATAATCCACAAAGACCCTCTACTTGCCGTTTTTCTTTTCCACCATCACCACATTCGCTAAGCATCTTGGGAATTTAACCTCCCTGATCATCTTGTTCTTTAGTAACCGGTCTACTTCCTCTTGAAATATCACATGCTTCTCAGGGGCATATTTTCTCCTCTTTTGATGCACGGGCCTGTAAGAAGGGTCAATGCCAAGTTTATGTGTTATAATGTTTTTGGATATACCTGTCATGTATTCTGTGTTCCATGTGAACGTTGTCATCCTAGAGCGGAGAAATTTCACCAGTTCTTCTTCAATGGGACCAGGGATGTTGGTACCAATCGATACTTTTTTCCCAGGATGCATAGGGTCTAAGACTACTTGTTTTACGTCCTGTTCCCTTGCTTCTAGGACATCCCTGGCCTTCTTCTTTAATTGCTATCCTTGATGGGCTTTGGCTGAAATGTTTATGGCTGAAGTGTAACAATCTTTTGCTTCCTAATGGTCACTATGGATGGTGACCACTCCCCAGGATGTGGGAAGTTTGACGCACTGATGATACGTAGAGGGTACAACTTTCATGTCATGAATCCAGAGTCTGCCCAGGATGATGTTGTATCCTGACGGCGCATCCAAGACACAAAAACGCTGCATTAAGTTGACTCCCTCCATGTAAACTGGCAGCTTCACTTCCCTTAGGGTGTTCTTTGTTTCCCCACTGAAACCCACGAGAACCATGGATTTGGCGATCACTTCATCCTGGGGTATCCCCATTTTTGTTAGTGTTTCAAGCTGAATAATGTTGACAGAGCTGCCTCCATCAATCAGGATTCTCTTTACGAAATGGTTGGCTATGTAGAGAGTAATCACGAGCCCATCATGGTGAGGATCCATGATGTTGCACCTGTCATCTTCTCCGAAGGTAACATCCTTTACATCTGACTTGGTTTCCCTCGCGTGCCTTTTAGCTGCAAAATATGAAGTACCACATATATCAGATCCACCAGAAATAAAATAGATTACCTTTGCATCCGGAGATGAGGACGCTGCTCGCTCAGGATGTCCGCGTGATCTGTCTGCATCCAGGGTCTGGTCAGTGCCCCTGGATTTCACAGACTGGTCGGCACCCCTGGATCTGTCCTTCTTTCTCCCCAATAGTTCTTTCAGGAAGCCTTTGCTCAACAAATAGCTGATTTCTTTGCGCATAGCTATACAATCCTCGGTTAAATGGCCAAAGTATTCATGGTATACACACCATTTGGACTTATCTTTCCAGGATGCTTGTTTGTCCATTTTCTTGGACCACCTTGCTTTGTCCCCCAAGTCCTGCATAGCATTAATCACACCTTGGATGTGCCGGTTCTGACTTCCTATTAGAAGATCCATATCCTAGGAGCACGTTAGCTCTATCCAGTATTTTCTGGTCCTCTTCAAGCCTGATGAATCGTAAGGCCCTATGCCTCACTTCATCAAGTCTGTGATAGGGGTTCGTTACGAGATCTTGATAAAAAGTTGAATCTTTCTTAAGTCCCATCTTGAATGCCTGGACTGCTGTAGCCATATCTAAGTTGGGGATATCCAGGGTCTCCTTGCTAAACCTGTTAACATAATCTCTTATAGACTCATTAGCATTCTGGGTAACCCTGTAAAGGTCACTCGTTAGTTTCTCAAAGCTACGACTACAAGAGAATTGGTTATTAAACAAGTTAATTAAATGAGAGAAAGATGGAATAGAAAAGGGTGGAATACTCAGCAGCCACTTTAGAGCTGAACCTGTGAGTGTTGAACCAAAACCCTTACATAATCATGCCTCCTTGATTTCAGGGGGCATGTATATCACCTCCATTCTTTCCATATACTGAGCCACATGTTCCTCCGGATCTGTTGTGCTGTCGTACAGTTTCACGAATAGGTTGAACTACTCCCGGCACACTCGAGATCATCCCCTTCAATTTCTTGAGTTCCTTTGCCACTGCTGAGCTTACACCTGCATCCTACATAGATTCGTTAGTACAGGCATTAAGGTTAGGAGTTTCAAGGATGTTACCAGTATCCTAGGTAGTTGTTCCCCTAGGATTCACACCAAAGTCCCTGAATGTAGACATCCTGGGTCTGTCAGCCAGGGAAGTATAAGCAGCAAATATGGGTCTCGGTTCTATTATTTGAACGTCGTCTACCAAGCTAGACCCATTTCCAGGGCTGTTGTATTGTAGCCTTCTGGCCTGGACAGGAGATACGGGTGTGTGCTCCGCCCTATTGATTTCTGATCTCAGCCTGGCTACCTCTCCATACATATCCTGGTTTACTTTCTGCTGTTGCTCCATATATTGTTGTACTTTTGTGAACATGGCAAGGAGCTCATCATTAGAGGCCAACACCGGGATTTCTCCACCACGTCCTGGTCCCGTAACACCCAGGTTGGTGGTTCTGCTACTGTTGCGGTCTACAGGAGCAGTTGATGATGTGGTAAATCGTGGCGGTGGAGGAGGAAGAATAGTGTTGGTTGTAGTAGAAGTGTTTGCAGGGGTAGTCACATTCGAGGTACTCGGTTGTGTTGCCATTTTTTGATAGATCTTTGTAAAAATCAAATTAAAGATAAATCTAGCAAGAGTTTGGAAAAATATTGACACTAATTGCCCCACGGTGGGCGCCAAATTGTTTTGGTAAAAATTATGCAAGTAAATTAAGTAACCAAATTAGTTTGTGAGGTATGGTGCCCTGGATGTAAGTTTTCGGAAATCAAGATTTTAGGCAAATATCCAAGGTTAGAAGAAAATGTATGGAAACACAAACAACAACTTCCCTGAATGTAACTAAAGACAGCGAGATTTGAAAGGGGGGAAAAGCCCTTAATCCTTGAATGTCTTCAAGGATTGCTGGCATAAAAACCCCCTTCGGCAACGATAACACACGCTGCCTATTTATTGCACCAAAATATGTTTGATTGCAGATGTTTGCAGCTGATTTCTAAGTGAGTGAGTGCGAATACAGGTGAACGTAAGTGAAAATGTAGACGCTAAGCTGCCTTTAAATACAAGATGATCCCTAACTATAACTCCAAGATTATTGGGATTGCCCTACCAACGACTTCCGACCATTATTTAACCGAACTTGATGGCGAGTCTTCATTTCCACACGTGTTCCAGCTTTGACTGAGACCATATGACCGTTGCGCGTTCTTTCGTACCTGATTCGATCACATGGAGTCAAAGAAAAGGTTAGTAATATTGCCCTAGCATGCAGGGTATCCGTGCATGCTGGGATCAGACAGTACAGATAAATAAACCCCGGATTCATTACATCCTAGGACAGTAATCAGATAGGGAATAACATAAGTATGAGAATCCTGGGTCCCGATAAGCCAAATGCACATTCCCTGGATGCTCAACATCCAGGGGTCCAGACCTGTCAAAGAGCGTTAGTGAAATTAGGGCCGAAATTCAGGGTATAACACTTGCAAAGCCCATATGTGCAAAGACGTTGTGTTTGTCACCAACTTTTAACTCAACCGCTATTTCTGAAAACACAAAACACAAAACATTCATTAAATTCAATGTGATTATAAAAAATGTTGACCAAATTCATCAGTTATTTATCATTCGTGTAAACGATCGACTTTTTGTTCAAACATCAATTTTAGGCGAACTGGATCCGAACTGGATATTGCTATCCGAACTCGGTCCGAACTGAGAATTGGTGTCCGAACTGGACTAGGTCAAACGATTAACAGTTAACTTGGTCAACGACCGAACCTCAGTTGGTCAACATCCGAACCTCAGGCGAACGGGATCCAAAATCCCGTTCGTATGATGAACATCAGTATTAGAGCATATATCTATGCTATGATGTGTCTCGTGTATTGTATCTATGTGAGCGTGTCTTAGTATGAATTTTAGTGATAATATCATTGGCATAAATCTCTTATTTACATCTGTGTTTTCTAGGATTGATCAAAGCATGCAGTAGTAAGATCGTATCTCGGTTTTACAAGTAGTATCAGAGCATTTGGTTGCTCTACTGCTATGTTTTTGATCAATTTTCGGATTTTTAGGAAGAGAAAGTTTGGGTTTCTTATGTTTTTCATCAAATTCTTCCAATTCCGAGTGTTTCCGAGGTGAAAATGATTTCTGAGTGTTCCTGGAGTGATTTCGCACCTTACTGAATCAAATTCCAGCTCCAAAAGTCAAAATCCGCGAAGATCAGTCGAAATCAGCTTCGAAAGCTTCTGGTCCGCTGGTGGTTCGCTGGTTGGTCCGCTAGGCAATCTTCAAGTTGGTCCGTGGCGGTTATTTTTTGGTCCGCCGTACCAAATCTAGTCCACTGAGAAAATCTGGTCCGCTGGGTAAGTTGGTCCGGAACTGGTCCGCTGAGTACAAATTTAGTCCGCTGGTTGATTTGGTCCGGGGTTGGTACGCTGAATTTAGTTTGGTTCGCTGGCAGAAAAGTGACTTTCACTAAAACTGACATAACTTGAGAACCGTTAAGAGTTACGGAACCCAATACCAGCCAAAACGACCGTCTCGACGAGATCTAGACGTTTACTGGCCTAAATCCGCTTGGAAGACCTTCGTTTCTGAGTTCGAAGTTTTTAAAGTATCATTTTCGGTGAAAAATGTCTGATTTTCAATAGCATTTGTGGCTATGCAAAGCACGGTACAAGCTATGTTCAATTTTGATAATGAAATAGGAACAAGTCAGAAAGTTCCTAAGCTGTTAAAGTTCGAAGATTATCATAATTGGAAGCAACGTTTTTCTGCATACGTCAGCACAAACGATATTGATTTATGGATTCCAATTCAAAAGTTGTGTGTACGTCCAACTGCAGATGGAGATTATAAAGAAATTCAAGATTTTGATAAAGATGAAAGAAAAAGTTATGAGCTTGAACAAATAGTTTATGGATATCTTACCATGGCTTTACCTACCGAGTTGTTGCATCAATTCAGCACTTGCAAGAAAGCTAAACAGTTGTGGGATGCTTTATCTGCTCGATGTGAAGGTAATGACCAATATAAGAAGAGTAGAAGAAAAGTGTTGAACGAGGAATTTGAAAATTTTCAACATTATGAAAAAGAAAATATTTCTGCTCTTGTTTCAAGGTTTTCACATCTGATTAGTGAGATGAAAGTGGTTAAAATTGAAAAGACCGAGGAGGAATTGAAAGAGAAATTGATGGAAGCTTTACCGGAAAAGTTGGAAAACTATGTATTATTGCTTACTCATGATAAAGAATATTCTGCATTATCATTTCATGATTTGACCGGAATGCTTCATGCTAGAGAGATGGAAATGATGACATCAAACAAGTCAACTGCTCAATTCCAAAATCCTGAAGTGTATCATGGTCAAAGTTCTGCAAGTATCAATGCAAAGTCTAAATAATTTGGTGTTGATTCATTAAATCCACCTCAAACAGCTTTTGTTGCTGGTCATGGTTCAGGATATTCTGGAAATTCAACAAGAGGATGTAACTTCACTATTCCAACTCATTCAAGTCCGACTTCATATTCAGCAAAAACACCGGATGAGCACTTGGCATTAATATCAGCCTTGTTATCTTCATATTATGGATTGTTGAATGGTGGTTTGACAACATCTAATCTGATTGAAGAAGATTTTGATCAGATTGATCTTGATAATCTTGAGCAAATGGATATCAATTGGCAATTGGCAATGTTAGCTCAAAGAGTTAAAAGATTCAAAAAGAAGACAGGATTTCAAAGTTTAAATCCAGATGGAAAGGTTGGAATAGATAAATCAAAAGAAAAATGCTTCAAATGTTCTAATTTCGGACATTTTGCTCGTGAATGTTCAAAAACAAATGCCTATTCATCCAAGTCTCCAACAACTTTAGTTTCTCAAGTTGATAAACAATATAACTGGGGACGAACTTCTGATGATTCTCCACCCCTTGCTTTAACTGCTATTACTTCTGAATCAAAACCCTGGTATGTAGATTATGATTGGGCTGCTGAGGAAGGTGATGAGTCTGTATTTCGTGCTCTGATTGCTCAAGTTGTGCGTAGTGATGATGAAGAAGACGTAACTGATTCCGAATCTGAAATAAGTGGTTCTGGAAATAGTGGCTATGAATCGGTTTGTGAGTTCTGTTCTCAAATAGATAAGAAGATTCAAGGATTAATAAAGGAAAATGAATTGTTGATCGAGGAGAATAGAAGAAGGTTTGAAGATTTAACAACTGAAAAAAAAATTGAAGCTCTAATTCAAGAATTTTCTTCTCAGACAGAAAAGTTTTCAGATTTACAAGCAGAGATTATTGATAAAGAATCAAAATTTCAAAATGTTACACAAGAGTTTGAACAGAAATTTACAACGTTATCTGAGGAAAATGGTGACTTAGTCAAAGAAGTGAAGAAATGGAAAAATGAAGCTGAGGATACTGCAAAGGATTTTCATAATCTTTTTGACAAATCCAAGTTCAGACTTGATACACTTACTCAACTTTCTGATGATCAAGCTACTAAGATTCAATCTTATCAGACTGATATGGAAAAGTTACTTGATGAGAAGAGGGAGTTGGTTAGAGTGAACAAGTTACAAAATGCAAATTTGGATATTCAGAAAAGTAATGAAGATAAACTCGAGAAAGAATTGTTGGTTGGATTAGATGAGTTAAGATTGCAAAAGTATGAAACTAATAAAGTGGCAAAGAAGCTCATTGCAACAGAACAAGAGTTGGGTGAAGTTTATTAAAGAATTTCTGAATTAAAGATTGAAGTCATTGATTCAAAACGTCTTTTGAACAATGTTACTAACTCACAATCTTTTACAAGTTTTCTGGCCAAGGATGAGAATTTTGAGAAGATGTTTAACAAAACCGTGTCACCACCAGGAAGTCTTAAAGAAGGCGTTCATGATTTGAAAGAAAAGGATGAGACTGGTGATTATTCTAAGTTTGTTGGTTCCAAATCTGTTGAAGAAAGGAAAGAGCACAAAGGCAAGAGTGCTGCAACTTCTGAAGCTCCAAAGGTTGTGTCTAGTTCTTCATCTGATGACAAAGAGAAATCTGCACGTTCAACAATTGATATTGTTGAAACTATTGTTGCTGCTCCCAAGGATATTACCAAGATCAAAGCAGAGTTCTCTTGTCTTGCAAAGACCGGGCATACAACATCTGGTTCAGAAGAGAAGGTTTCTGGAAAACATACAGGTTTGGGATTTCAAAAGAAACAGGTTAAAGTGAATGTTTCAAAGGTTCAACAGTAACAAAATTTGAAGAAAGTCAATCTGAAGCAAGTCAAGAAGGATGTGTTTGAAGCTGACAAAGTTCAACCTGAGAGATTTTATGAACTCAAAGGTTCAGATCAAATCTTCTCTGATAAGGAGTTTCCACTTCACTGTGTGGATTCTCAGAAAGTTGTTGAGGTCTTTATCAAAACTGATGCTGCTCCAAAGACCAAGAAGAAACAAACAGCCAAATATTCTTCTGGAAATTCAAATTCTACTCCATAGAGCCCGACTTCGAAATGGGTTCATGATCATCGATATCAGGTATTCGATTCCTTTTATGATCATTTTGGAGATGTTAATGTTTGTGAAGCTTTGCAGATTCCTAAACGGCGAAATTTAAACAATCGCTTGTGTTATAATTACCGACAAAAAGGGCATATGGCACAAGATTGTCCGGTTTCTGCTGCTTCTAGTTCAAGAAAAGGAAAGGTTCCATTTGTTGGTAAAGCTGCCAAACAACGAATCATTGATGAAAATGGCAGAGTATTTGATGAATACCCACAACCTACATTTTTTAAAACTCAAGGAAGATTTATTCCGCGTTTTTAAAATGTTCCATATGTAGGTTGTTCGTCATAATCAACTGTGACAGGTTCATCAAATACTGATTTACCAAAACAACAACACTGGAAACCTAAAGTGGTTTCGAAAGGAAACCAGGACACTGGTCGACCAGAAGCAATTCGCTTTGGGTCATTTATAAACTTACGTGTTTAACCAGTGTGCAGGTACTTCTAGAAGACCTATCGGTGATTGACAGTTGCTGATGGAGGAGTATTCTACTGATTTAACTTAAATTTCATGTGATATCAATTTCAAAACTGAAATTTTTCTGAAAGCTAAACCTAAAAGGTATCCATGTCGAAAGGTCAATTTTCTTTCTTTTTACATTCCGTATGTAGTTTAGGGGGAGAAAAATGAAAAACCAAAAATAGCGTCTTTGTGTTTTTGTTTATGATAAAATGAAAATCCAAAAATAGAGTTTTCATTTTAAGGGGGAGAAAAATGGAAAAATACAAAAACATTGAACAATGAGAAATTGTATCCAACATAATTGGGAAGTGATGGTACATTAGCTTACTTGTCTGGCTCATGGATGAACTAGAAGAAAAAGCCATAAGATCATTGCTCGATGTGCTTGGTAGGCTTGGCATTAAATCAGAAAGTATACAGATGTGATAAACACATTAAATACTAATGCTTGACCAAGTAGACAACATCTTGATGCATATCTAATGATATATCAAGAAAAGATATGTGAATAAGAAAATGAGAATTCACTGTGTATACGTGTGTTCATTTTACAAAGATTTAAACTTGTTTGATTTTCTTTATTTTGTCAAACGATCGGACTTTCTCTGCGTATCTAAAGATCGCCTGATTGTTGTTCGTTTGACGTTCTGCTTTATTTTCTTTGGTGTTTTGTATAACTCATCGGACTTTCTCTGCGTGTACGGAAGTACCGACCTGATTGTTGTTGGGTTATACAATTTTAACTTGTTTTATTTTCTTATTTTGTTAAATCCGAGGCCTTATCTGCGTATCGAAAGATCGACCTTAAGGTAGACGATTTAACGTTCTTATTTCTTTTTGCATGGAACACAGTTGACTAAATCACGAGTACAATCATTATGAGTATGTCTGATAGTGTGGGGTACACTGTCAAAGCAAATCTAATCAACACTAATAACATATCCAGATGTTATGAGTATGATTTTGCTTGGGTTTAAGATGGACAAATTATATCAGGAATCGACATGACTTATGTGCTGAAGTAATTGAAATTGAAGTGTTGTTCAGCATGTTATGTTCAATATGATTCCACGTTGTGATCTTTCTCGCAAAAGACAAAAATAGTGTCTGATTCTGTATTGCATTTATGGTTCATATCTGAAAAATTCAGAAAGATTTTTGATGTGTTTTGATTTAAAGTTTCAAAAAGCGAAAAAGATTTTGCTTCTTATTTGTTTTCAACCGATCGACATATGATACGAAATCAAACTTCAAAAACTATATCTTGGATTCTCAAAGAGAAGTTTTGCGCCAAGATTAAATTAATTTTCAAAAGAAAAAGGAAACCGTATTTTTGTCTTCTGAAATTGCAGGTTATATGTGTCAAAACTCAAGCATGATGAAAGGGGAGTATGTTTTATTTTTACAAGTGGATCTTGAAGATTAAAGATGATTCAAGAGTGATCTAGCCATGCAAGCTCTATCTCTGACGGGATTTCAAGTTGAAGATTGGATGCAGCGTTGTTGAAGATTGAAGACTGAAGTTTTGTTGGAATATAGATACACTACACGTTAAGGGGGAGTTTTAGTGACAATATCATTGGCACCGGACCAAATGGTCCGCCGGACCTAATGGTACGCCCGTACCATTTGGTATGCAGCATGTTTAGTCACTTAGTATAAATAGGTTGTGTTAGAATGAATTGGTAACACTTCTGTCATTCTTCACCTTCTGTGTGTGTGTGCTAGAGAGAGAAACTAGAGAGCTTTCATTGTATCTTCAAGTGATTCAATACGAAATCTCTTATTTGCATCCGTGTTTTCTACGATTGATCAAAGCATGCAGTAGTAAAATTGTATCTCGGTTTTACAATCAGGTTCACCTCTGTGCGACTCGGAGAGGTTTAATCCCTCTAACTTTCAATCTAGACTGATTTTAAACCAAGAAATTCAAACCCTATGTGCGGCTTTCGACAATGAATCCATAGAACTAAGTTTTAAGCTCTATAATTATCTTGAAGATGGTTAATTTTTAGATCTAGACACTAAAGAACACCGACAATGTTTTAAACCGATTAGATCACTTTTAACGACTCAAAATGATAAGAAGACACACCAGTACACTCGGAATCTCATAACCTACCAGAATCCAGTCACCAATTGAATCAAATAACTATAAATCGAAAATTAAAAATTTTGGCAGGGTTCGGCTATAGTTCGGAGATTTGAAACCGTGAATGAATCCGAACTCTACTTCGGCCTTTTATAAGCGCGCAGTTCGGCTCGTCCGAACCTCTGTTCGCCTAACCGAAACCTTCCGACTTGTCCGAACACAGCTTTCGGATCAAGCCAAACCTTTTCCAAACTTTACTTTGGATCATCCGAACCCCAGTTCGGCTGTCCGAACTCTAGTTTGGAAAAGTTTTCAAAATATTAAAGTTAACCCTGATTTTTTGAAGAATTTTCAATTTGAACACAAAGATTACAAATTTTACCAATTTGATACAAATATTTGATCAATTCATTGATGAGTCTCACGATTTCAAGACTGTTTGGATGTTTTCGGTATAAATTTGATATTTTTCATCATCGGTTAATCGAAAATAAGATAGAATTAAAATCTTTTTGAATTTTATAACATTTTCAAACACACCGAAAATCTTTTTAATTTTTCACAAAATTATGCTAAAACACTCCTAATTTTTTTTTTTGAATTTTTCAATAAGCAATAAACCAAACAAACTTGAAATTCAAATAAGTTAAATATTTTTGCGAGAAACATCTAGACGCAAGATCATATCAGACATAATGCATCAGACACATTTCAATTTCAGATTTAATCAGCATGCAAGCCAAGCATGCAGATAGTACAACTTTGCAGTTTGTTTCAGTTTAGGCAAATCAATTTTTATAGCTTTCTGATATGTTTAATAGGTATGATTTAGCAAGCATAGATAGTATGAAAGCCCACACAATCTGGAATACTGGCAATATGACTTATTCTATTTTTTTTGTATTTTTAACAGAATTTTGATTTGTCATAGAGATTTACCGTTCATGGTGTTTCATGCAAAAAAAAAAAACAGAACCCTAAACAAACAACAATCATGTCGGCCTTGTGAGCACGCAGAGAAAGTCCGATTGTTTTGGAAAATAAGAAATATAAAATAAAGCAGAAATTGTATAACCCAACAACAATCAGGTCGGTGCTCACGCACACGTAGAGAAAGTCCGATGGATTATACGAAACATCAAACAAAATAAAGCAGAATGTCAAACGAACAACAATCAGGTCTATCTTTCTGTTGGTACCGGATTTCAGGATATATTAAGCAGCTCGCAAGCACTTCACTGTAAGGATCCTGAAATTTATTTTTGGCTAACAATTATCTTCTCTTCGTTTAGTTTTTTGCAGATTGTCTCCGATATAATTTACGTGTCCTAAAGACCCGGTCAACTAACAAGAAACGTGGACTAAATGAACCATTAACGGCTAGTGGGATGACGTGGAGTTAGTTGCTAGTTTCTAGGAGGATTAGTTGCGATGTAATCTTTATATATTGAGCTCTAGGTTTACACATAACACACGATACTTGCTCTCAATACTCTTTGTAACACTTAGAATTCGAGCTCACTTCATTTGTACTTAAACACTTTTTGATTATATAAAAGTTTCAGGCAGCAGGCACTTTAAGCCGGCTCCCGAGGTTTTTTGCTAGGATCCTTGAGGATACTCAGGGATTCCTAGATTTTTCCCTCGTTACATCATCGTGTCAACATCCAAACTTGCATTTTCCTTACTAAATTAATCAAACACGCTACCTCACTTACAAAGTCTGATCAACTAATTGCTTAGGCAGTTTTTGACCAAAACACTTTCGATACGCAGAGAAAGTCCGATCGTTTGACAAAATAAAGAAAATCAAACAAGTTTAAATCTTTGCAAAATGAAAACATGCATACACCAGAACATCTCTTTTATTTTGTTTTTGTTATTTTCATTTTTATTGCCAATATCACACAGCATCCTTCGTGGTGTAACATCACAACTATCAAGCTAGAATTTAAGTTGATATAATACTAGCATATATCAGATTTGCCTTAACTCATTCAACTAACCAAGGAAGAACCTACATCCTTTATTCGTACTCTATTCATGGTTGATAACATATATGTTGATGTAATATCATTTCTCGCTAGGTCGGATCAATTTCTTAATTTTTTATTTTTCAATTTTTTTCAATATTGGCATTTTTTAATTTTTTAAATTTTCTAATTTTCTCCCCCAAAATACAAAAACTCTATTTTTTTTGGATTTTTGTAATATGAAAAGAAAAACACAATGAAAAATAAACCAAAAACAAAAATTGATCAACCGACAATTATTTAGCAGGTAATTGTTGTATGCCATTGAGTTGCAATATAAATTTGAAGCGGGTTTTATCGAAAGCCTTAGTGAAAAGGTCCGCTCGTTGAAAATCTGTGTGAATCTTTTGCAAATCAATCAGGTTTTTCTCGAAGCAATCACGAATAAAATGATATCTAATATCAATATGCTTCGTTTTTTAGTGCTGGACGGGATTTTTAGTTATGCAAATGGCAGCCGAATTATCTATATGTATGGGAGTAGTAAGAAACTGCAAACCGTAGTCCCGCATTTGTTGCTGAAACCACAAAACCTGAGAACAGTAGCTTGCCGTCGCAACATATTCAGCTTCTGCAGTGGATGTAGCCATAGAGGTTTACTTCTTACACCGTCAAGACACAAGCCGATAGCCTAAAAATTGACACCCAGTGGTTATGGATTTGAAGTTAATCTTGCATCCATCATAGTTAGATCCAAGTAGACTGAAAGGTCAAACTTATCATCATGAGGATACCAGATCCCGAGAACTGCGTTATGCTTGGTACCTTGCACACAAACAAACAGTAAACATAATGTCAGGTTTGTTAGCTGTCAAAAACATTAACAAGCCTATCATTGCACGATGAAGAGTAGCATCAATTTCTTCACCATCTTCATCTAGACAGATACCATGTGACAGTTTAATCGGAGTTCCTGGTACACGAACGTCATCAATCTTGAAACGGTGTAGCACATCATGCACGTACTTCGTCTGATGGATAAAAATACCATTCGAAGACTGATTTACTTGCAATCCTAAGAAGAATGACATCTCGCCCATGGAACTCATCTCAAACTTCATGTGCATTAACTTCTCAAAATCATTCGAGAGTTGTTCGTTTGAGCTTCTTAATATGATATCATCAACATAGATTTGTACCAGAAGAAATAATTCTCCCCCCCCCCCCCTTCCCCGCCTGTTTTCTTACAGAATAGAGTACAATCCACCAACCTACGCTTAAACCCGTTCTCCAGTAGATAAGTGGTCAAGGTCTCGTACCAAGCTCGAGGAGCTTGATGTAGACCGTATAAAGCTTTGTCCAGCTAATAAACCTTCTCCGGATAATCAGGATCGTAGAATCCCAGAGGTTGTTTGACGTAGACTTCCTATTTGACTTTTTCGTACAGGATTACACTCTTTACATCCATTTGGAAGACTTTGAATCCACGATGTGCCGCATATGCCAAGAAAATACGTATCGCTTCGATTCTGGCAACTGGTGCGTACACTTCATTAAATTTGATTCCCTCTTCTTGAGAAAAACCCTGAGCAACCAAATGAGCCATGTTGCGTACAATAACTCCTCGATCATTCCTTTTACATTTATATACCCATCGGGTACCACATGGCTCTTTGCTTCCTTCGGGCAAATCAACTAAATACCATACCCTGAGTTTCTGGAATTGTAATAACTCTTCTTGCATCGCTTCTATCCATGAACCATCTTGTGAAGCTTGTTTTATATCTGTTGGCTCAATCTGATATAAAAAGCATGAATGAAAGACTTCGTCCTGTATACCAGATTCCCTGATTGCTAATAGAGCACTACTCTCAACTTGTCTTCGAGTTCTCACTCCATCATCTAAATCACCAATTATATTTTCTTGTGGATGATAGGTGTTTATCCAGAGTGTCTGATTAACAGGAACAATGATCGTTTCTTGGAAATCAGGAACATGATCTTCCTCCAATACCACATTATCAGAGGAATTGGTGTCAGATTGTACAACAGGTTGGACATTATCCACCTCAACCTCACCAGTACTACTTGTAGTAGCTTCATTTTGTGGTTCGACTTGTTGGACAGGTTTTTCAACTTGATTAGAAACGGCTACATGAAAATCACGATCATCATCAGAAGACAGAATATCATCAGCAATTGTGGAGTTGTTAGTTGTTTCAGTCACATAATCATCAGTGACAGACACATCTGGAGTAGAAGGAGTCTCAATATGCATGACCGGAGCATCATCTTGCAAATTGATATACACATGAGTAAGATGATCATCAGATGTATCAGGAATTGATTCAAATGATTCAAAAATATTCTTGTAATCAAACGTCCAATCTGGTCCAACATCTTTGGGTGGCAACGTGTAAGATAGAAATCAACGTGCAAATGTTCTTCCACTGCACCAGTCTGTTTGTTAAACACTCGTTTCTTCTGATTCGAGTAACCAATAAATAATCCTTCACATACCTTGTTGTCAAATGTACCAGCAGACTTTAACACAGTGTAGGGACATCCAAATGGTTCCAAGTAATGGAGATTTGGCTTATGATTTTTAAGTAACTCGGAACAAGTCTTTCCATGTCGTTTTAGCGTAAGCACTCGTGTAAGGCCCCAATCCCATTTCAACGAATTACGCGCCATGTAAAATCAGAGTTAGAAAATTTCGTTTTATACTTAGACCATCATTCGACACACCAACCACATTTACAAAAGATCAAGCGTTTAACGCCATTACAACTTGTTGGTTTACTTGCTAACATTAACCATTACAAGCGTATAAGCTTAAATCCCAAAATACATGATGTTCGGTTCCAAAGGTCTTCGATTCGATCCCGACCCGTCAACTATCGATTACCTGCCAACAACACCAGTAACACATTAGTATTGATGGCACATAACAGCATTCAGCCCAATACATCAACTAAAAACGAGAAAACAAAACAAAAACCCGGACAGCAGCTCCAAGCATATCGCTTGGAGCTGCTGGACTTCCAGGCGATACGCCTGGAGCCTGATTTCCAGGGCTCCAGGCCAGATTTCCCATACTTAGCCATTTTTCAGCAATTTTCAACTTGGTTCACCTCCAAACTTGCAAACCTGAGTTTTTACTACCATGAACCTCCAATTACCTTCTTTAAGAAGATTCCACCTAAAATCATGAATTTCATATCCAACTACGTTAGTCTATTAACGGAAGGGGTGACTTCTTACCCGACCCGTTTGACCCGTTAGCACTATAGTCACAAAATTAGTTTATGTTCATGCTTTCTACCAACATTTTTCCCCTCATTATACTTCCTCCCTAGCACACACACTATATGCTAATCCATTCAAATTCAATGTTAGGACAATCCGAGGTCTAAAACTCTTATAGATCCTCGTTTTTGCCACAACATTCAGCTCAACCCACTTTGGGTCATTACCGCAGCTCTAGCTAGTCACATTACACGACTAACTTCTTCATTTGATTCCTCATTACCCTCAACACATATGGTCCATCAATTTCCTCTTTAACATCAAATTACTTTCATCATATCATCCATAATACTACCTCATGAATACACCATAACAATTTATAGTCAATTCTAGCACCAAATGACTAACCACTACGTGTTACCTTTAAGCTTTATTCTTGCCTTCACGTTGGTGACTTGTAGCTCCACTCGCTTCACCTATATCCATTACATCGTTTAGATTACCATTGCATATTCATGGTTCACACGATTATCATACAATCACCTAAACAACTCATGAAATTAACATACACACAAGTCCATTCTCATTCAAGCATTTCCTCAAACATCTTAGGTGCTCATGTTGAATTCTACTTAATGAGTAGCCTACAATATTTCATCCTATCCATTTTCATCATATATGCATTCTATAATATATCACAACTTGATTCACCAATATTCAACTCATACACATAATAAATCTTCACTCAGGCATTTCATCAAACACCTTATATGCATAATTGGTGATCTACAAGTTTTGAGGCTTTCATGCTTACATTACATCCACAATTCATCATACTACCAAAATTCACAGCTTTTACACTAAAGCAACTACTCATATCAGTTTACTAGCATACATGGTGCATAATTAACCAACCCACATCACCCATCCACCATAGATATCGAAACCCATGAGGTGGGGGTTTGACCTCCACCTCAACCTCTACAATTAACACACAAATCAGTCATGCAAGCAGAAATTCAGCATCATCTAGGTACATAAACACATAACAACACAGAATTCGACCTCAATTTAGCATCTAGATGAAACCCATGAATTCACCCTACCATAGAAACACTTACTTGATCAAGAACACCCAAGGGAGAGCTCAAAACAAGAAATTACATGCCCTCCTAAGCTAGAATTCGGATTCCTCTAAGCAAATTCCACCCCAACTCCCTTGATTTCAAGGATTTCAAGAGCTAGGGCTCCTCTCCCTCTCTTCTCTCTCGTACGCGACTTCTGAGTCTGGGGGAAACCCAGACTTAATTTTTCTTATGCCTAATTTACAGCCTTGGTCCCTCTACTTCATATTTTATATTATTTTTGGCCAAAACCCTTAATTACATAATTAACCCTCTAACTTTCTTTAGTTTAATCCATCTATTATAAAGTTAACTTTAATAACTAATAAATCCTTCCTAATGACCCGCGTAAATCATAATAAGGAAATTAGGCACTCAATTAAATTTGAAACTCGGGATGTTACAACTCCACCCCCCTTAAAGGGAGTTTCGTCCCCGAAACAAGAAATATATACCGAAATAAGTAGGGGTAGTATCTCCGCATCTCCTCTTCGGACTCCCACGTGGTGTCTGACCCCTTTCTATGCTCCCATTTCACTTTTACTTGCTCAATTTCTTTATTTCTCAACCGCTTAGTTTTGCGGTCAAGTATCTCAATCGGCCTCTCCACATAATTCAGCTTGTCATCAATCACGATGTCATCCAAGGGCACATAGGCAGCCTCATCCGCTAGTCATTTTCTCAGATTAGCCACGTGGAATGTATTATGGATTCCACTCAATTCTTCCGGTAACTCTAATTGGTAAGCATTTTGACCCACTTTAGCAAGGACTTTAAAAGGCCCGATGAATCGTGGGCTCAATTTTCCCCTCTTATGGAATCTAATTACTCCCTTCCACGGGGTCACTTTTAGTAACACATGATCTCCCTTCTTGAATTCAATATCCCTACGCCTCTTATCTGCATACGATTTCTGGCAATCCTGGGCGGCTTTTAAACGCGCTCTAATGATTTGAATTTTCTCATTGGTAGCCTTGACCAATTCTTTATGGGCCAACTCCCTTTGACCCACTTCGCCCCAACACAAGGGTGTTCTACACTTCCGCCCATAAAGCGCCTCATATGGGGACATTCCAATACTAGCATGATAGCTATTATTGTATGAGAATTCCACCAAAGGTAAATGAGTGTCCCAACTTCCCCCGAAATCCAACACGCACGCTCGCAGCATATCCTCGAGTGTTTGGATTGTTCTCTCGCTTTGCCCATCGGTTTGAGGATGGTACGCGGTACTAAACAGTAACCGAAAACCCATACACTCCTGAAATTCCCGCCAAAATTTAGAAGTGAAGCGAGTGTCTCTATCCGACACGATTGACACCGGGACTCCGTGTCGCGATACAATCTCCTCCACATAGACATTCGCCATTCCTTCAGATGAATACGACTCACTAATAGGCAAGAAGTGTGCACTTTTAGTAAGTCGATCCACTATCACCCAAATAGCATCGAAATTCCTCCTTGTTTTTGGCAACTTTGTGAGCAAATCCATTGTGATGTGCTCCCATTTCCACTCCGGTATCTCGAGGGGTTGCAGCTTACCATACGGTTTTTGATGTTCAGCTTTGACTTGAAGACAAGTCAAACATTTCTCAACATATTTTACGATATCCCGCTTCATGCCCGGCCACCAATACTCACGTTTTAGATCATGATACATTTTTGTGGCTCCTGGATGGATTGAATACCGAGATTTATGAGCCTCGTCTAGGAGCAACTCTTTTACCCCGCACGTGTTAGGAATCCATATCCGCCCAAAACGATATTTAAGACCATTGTCCTCGTGGACTAAGTCTTTCACCACCCCCTTTATCCGCTCTTTCTTCCAATTTTCTTCTTTCACCGCTTCCTCTTGTGCTTTCTTGATTGCATCAAGGATACTTGAGTTTATAACCAGCTTCATCGATTTCACCTTAATAGGTGCGTAATCTCCTTTTCTGCTTAAGGCATCCGCCACCACATTGGCCTTGCCCGGATGGTAATGAATCTCGCAATCATAGTCTTTGATCAGTTCCAACCACCTTCGTTGCCTCATGTTTAACTCTTTCTGGTCAAACAAATATTTCAAGCTTTTGTGATCGGTATAGATGGTGCACGGGATGCCATATAAATAATGCCGCCAAATTTTTAAGGCGAACACCACCGCTGCCAACTCAAGATCATGAGTTGGATAGTTAACCTCACTGCTCTTCAACTGTCTCGATCCATAGGCTATCTGAGTATATCACTATATCCTCCGTCCCATCGAGTAAAGCCAACACGGGAGCATGAGTTAGCTTTTCTTTTAGGGTCCGGAAGGACTCCTCCTGCTTTTCACCCCATTCAAATTTCACATCTTTCCTTGTGAGTCGGGTTAATGGCACTGCTATTTTGGAGAAGTCTTGAATAAATCTCCTATAGTAGCCCGCCAAGCCTAAGAAACTCCGGATTTCAGTCTGGTTCTTAGGTGTCTTCCATCCCGCTACTGCTTCAACTTTGGCAGGGTCTACCAATACCCCCTGAGCATTCACCACATGCCCCAAAAATTGTACCTCCCGTAACCAGAAGGCACATTTTGAGAACTTTGCATATAATTTCTCCCGCCTCAAAGTTTCCAACACCTCACGCAAGTGTTGGACATGCTCCTCCTCACTCCGCGAATATACCAAGATATCATCGATAAATACAATAACTGATCGATCCAACATCAGCCTACACACGCGGTTCATAAGATCCATGAAAGCCGCCGGTGCATTAGTCAACCCGAAGGACATTACTAAGAACTCGTAATGCCCATACCGCGTTCGGAAAGCGGTCTTTGGGACATCCTCCTCTCTTACCTTCAGTTGATGGTACCCCGATCTTAAATCGATCTTGGAGAACCAACACGCCCCTTGTAACTGGTCAAACAGATCATCAATTCGGGTCAAGGGATATTTGTTCTTCACGGTCAGCTTATTCAACTCACGGTAGTCTATACACATCCTTAGACTACCGTCTTTCTTCTTCACAAATAACACCGGTGCACCCCAAGGGGATACACTTGGCCGAATGAATCCCTTATCAAGCAATTCCTGCTGTTGCTTCATCAATTCTTGCATTTCAGTAGGGGCCAGCCGATACGAAGCTCGTGCCACCGGCTTCGCCCCAGGTACCAAGTCGATACGAAACTCCACCTCCCTATCCGGTGGTATACCCGGAAGGTCTTCAGGAAAAACGTCTAGGAATTATTGCACAACGGGTACAACTTCGGCTTTATTATTCTCACGCTCGGTATCCACCACGTATGCCAAAAAGGATTTACACCCGTGTTGGATGTATTTCCTTGCCTCCATTACTGTACACAACGTGGTCTCACTCTTTCTTTCTCCTTGAACAACAACCTGCTTTCCGCTCGGCGATATTAATTCAATCACCTTGCGGTTACACACCACATTGGCTTGGTATTTAGATAACCAATCCATTCCCACGATCACCTTGAATTCCCCCATCATCATTGGTATTAAATCAATGGGGTAATCTTCATCCTCTATAGAAATCTTACAGTCACGATACACATCAAAGACTAAGACACTCTTTTTATATGCTATTTCTACTTCTAAAGGCACAGACAGCTTGTTAATAACGAAAGAAGGGTGGCGGGTAAAATCATAGGAAACAAATGATCTGCTCGCCCCCGTATCAAACAATACATGTGCAGGGATAGAATTGACAAGAAAGATACCTGTCACTACCCACGGATCCACCTTTCCTTCCTCCACAGTCAGCTGATAAGATCTTCCTCTCGCTCGAGGAATATCCGGCTTTACTCCGCTTTGGCCCACCCCCGCACTCGGGTTTGGGCATTCACTCTTCTTGTGACCCGTCTTTCCGCATCCAAAACATATCCGCGCAGGGCTAGGACATTGAGCTATGCTATGACCCGTTTTTCCACATCCGTAACACTGCTTGGTCAGAAAGAAACATTCTCCTTTGTGAGCCCTCCCACAATGGGGGCAATCAGATGACCCACTCTTCTTGTTTTCAGCCTTTTTGGGTGATTCATTCACCTTTGGTTTCTTATTTGGGGTAGAACTGCTTTCTATTCCCCTCTTCTCGCCCCTTTCCACTTGCTTTCTCAGCTCCAACTCTCTCTCTCGACAAGCATTGATCAGCTCCTCGAGAGTCGCACATTTTGAAGCATTAGTAAACTCCCTAAAATCAGCATTCAGCATATTGTTAAACTGGTAAATCTTCTGCCTCTCTGTTCTCAACAGCTCCTTACAAAATTTCACCCGATCCAGGAAATAGCTAATCACTTCCCCAATCGGTTGCCCCTTTCTTTGGCGAAACTGCATTAACTCATCCCGTATTTTGTTTACTTCAGATTCGGGGCTGTGATATATCCTGCAAATACTGCTTTAAATTCCTCCCAGCTCATGGCCTTTGTGGCCTCCTTCCCTTTTTCTTCACATGTCATATCCCACCAGTCTTTCGCATGCGACCGGAGTTGCCCGGTTGCAAATGTCACTTGATCCTCGGGATCACAGTGACTCCGCTCAAAAACCGCTTCAATTTCTGCTAACCATCGGTAACAAGCTATCGGATCCGCTTCATTAGTGTATATGGGAGGCTTACATGCCATAAAGTCTTTATATGTACACCTCCCCTTATCCTTCTTTCCGCTACTTTTCGCCATAAGATCATTTTTCATAGATTCCAGCTTTTTCTCCAATGCCTCCATCAAAGCATTTTCCATTTGGCCCACATGGGTCCGTACCGCTGTTTCCACCGAGGTTTCAATCTCATCCGAGATCAGCTTCTTTACTTCTGCAATCATGGGCTCTGTAAGAGCCCCAGCTGGGTTGTTTTCATCCGCCATAGTAAACTGAAAGTTTATAATAGGTTAGCATCATCATCACATACTTCCGCTTTTCAATCACTAAAAATTTTCAGCTCAACCATTTAAAATGATCCATACCGCACATTTCATCATTCAATATCACAATATATAATTTAAATCACTTACCGGGTCAGAAGATCGAACCTTGAACCGAACATCTTTCCCCATCACGAGCACTTGGTTTGAGTTCAAGTGCCCCCTTGACACTTGAATCCCTCAAACCGTGGCTCTGATACCAACTTGTAAGGCCCCAATCCCATTTCAACGAATTACGCGCCATGTAAAATCAGAGTTAGAAAATTTCGTTTTATACTTAGACCATCATTCGACACACCAACCACATTTACAAAAGATCAAGCGTTTAACGTCATTACAACTTGTTAGTTTACTTGCTAACATTAACCATTAAAAGCGTATAAGCTTAAATCCCAAAATACATGATGTACGGTTCCAAAGGTCTTCGATTCGATCCCGACCCGTCAACTATCGATTACCTGCCAACAACACCAGTAACACATTAGTATTGATGGCACATAACAGCATTCAGCCCAATACATCAACTAAAAACGAGAAAACAAAACAAAAACCCGGACAGCAGCTCCAAGCGTATCGCTTGGAGCTGCTGGACTTCCAGGCGATACGCCTGGAGCCTGATTTCCAGGGCTCCAGGCCAGATTTCCCATACTTATCCATTTTTCAACAATTTTCAACTTGGTTCACCTCCAAACTTGCAAACCTGAGTTTTTACTACCATGAACCTCCAATTACCTGCTTTAAGAAGATTCCACCTAAAATCATGAATTTCATATCCAACTACGTTAGTCTATTAACGGAAGGGGTGACTTCTTACCCGACCCGTTTGACCCGTTAGCACTATAGTCACAAAATTAGTTTATGTTCATGCTTTCTACCAAGATTTTTCCCCTCATTATACTTCCTCCCTAGCACACACACTATATGCTAATCCATTCAAATTCAATGTTAGGACAATCCGAGGTCTAAAACTCTTATAGATCCTCGTTTTTGCCACAACATTCAGCTCAACCCACTTTGGGTCATTACCGCAGCTCTAGCTAGTCACATTACACGACTAACTTCTTCATTTGATTCCTCATTACCCTCAACACATATGGTCCATCAATTTCCTCTTTAACATCAAAGTACTTTCATCATATCATCCATAATACTACCTCATGAATACACCATAACAATTTATAGTCAATTCTAGCACCAAATGACTAACCACTACGTGTTACCTTTAAGCTTTATTCTTTCCTTCACGTTGGTGACTTGTAGCTCCACTCGCTTCACCTATATCCATGACATCGTTTAGATTACCATTGCATATTCATGGTTCACACGATTATCATACAATCACCTAAACAACTCATGAAATTAGCATACACACAAGTCCATTCTCATTCAAGCATTTCCTCAAACATCTTAGGTGCTCATGTTGAATTCTACTTAATGAGTAGCCTACAATATTTCATCCTATCCATTTTCATCATATATGCATTCTATAATATATCAGAACTTGATTCACCAATATTCAACTCATACACATAATAAATCATCACTCGAGCATTTCATCAAACACCTTATATGCATAATTGGTGATCTACAAGTTTTGAGGCTTTCATGCTTACATTACATCCACAATTCATCATACTACCAAAATTCACAGCTTTTACACTAAAGCAACTACTCATATCAGTTTAATAGCATACATGGTGCATAATTAACCAACCCACATCACCCATCCACCATAGATATCGAAACCCATGAGGTGGGGGTTTGACCTCCACCTCAACCTCTACAATTAACACACAAATCAGTCATGCAAGCAGAAATTCAGCATCATCTAGGTACATAAACACATAACAACACAGAATTCGACCTCAATTTAGCATCTAGATGAAACCCATGAATTCACCCTACCATAGAAACACTTACTTGATCAAGAACACCCAAGGGAGAGCTCAAAACAAGAAATTACATGCCCTCCTAAGCTAGAATTCGGATTCCTCTAAGCAAATTCCACCCCAACTCCCTTGATTTCAAGGATTTCAAGAGCTAGGGCTCCTCTCCCTCTCTTCTCTCTCGTACGCGACTTCTGAGTCTGGGGGAAACCCAGACTTAATTTTTCTTATGCCTAATTTACAGCCTTGGTCCCTCTACTTCATATTTGATATTATTTTTGGCCAAAACCCTTAATTACATAATTAACCCTCTAACTTTCTTTAGTTTAATCCATCTATTATAAAGTTAACTTTAATAACTAATAAATCCTTCATAATGACCCGCGTAAATCATAATAAGGAAATTAGGCACTCAATTAAATTTGAAACTCGGGATGTTACAACTCGGTTCAGCACATAACATGCCATGTTGACAGCTTCTATCCAGAAATTCACTGGCAGTTGTGCATCGGCCAACATCGTTCATGCTGTCTCAATAATTATTCTATTTTTCCTCTCCGCAATGCCAGTTTGCTGAGGTGTGTATGGAGTACTGAATTCATGTACTATTACTTTTTCCAAACAAAACACCCTCATGGCATTGTTTTTAAACTCCGTGTCATTGTCACTCCGAATCCTTCGAACCTTCAACTTGTAAATGACTCAAGTGTATTGATTAGATTGGTAAGGACTCTTGATGTTTCATCCTTTGTGACAAGAAAATCTACCCACGATAATCTAGAAAATTCGTCAGTGACAACTAGAGAGTACCAATGTCCGGAAATACTCTTGCGATTCACAGGACCAAATAAGTCCATGTGAAACAATTCCAAAGGGACATCAATAGAATGATACTTTTTAAGTGGATGAGATTTTCTTTTCTATTTTCCTTTCTTGCAACTGACGCATACATCATTAAATGTGAATTAATGCTTCGAAACCCCTTCAACATGATTCTTCCTCACCAACTCATTCATCTTTTGGTAGTGAATATGACCCATACGTCGATGCCATAAAATAGATTCTCTCTTAGATGCCTTTGACAAGAAACATTAACCCACAACATCAGCCTTTGCTGAATTCATGTCTAGAACATACAAGTTGGACAAACAAGGTGCTCTCATGATAATGCAATAGGAATCTTGTACATTAGCTTCAGAATCAAACATTCACTCCATGTGAAAGCTATTGTATACTGCTTATCACATATCTGGGAGACGCTGAGAAGATTGTATTCAAGTTCGCGTACATATTCCACTCGGTCGAAGGTAACAGCACCATTGCTTAACTTACCAATACCCGTTACTTTACCGCCTTTGTCTCCGGCAAAGGTGACACTTCCTCCATTGATGGTTTAACATCGTGAAGTATAGAAATATCACCCGTCATGTGCCTGGATGCCCTACTATCAACCACCCACAAATTGTTTACAAGTTATCGTGAAGCACCCTGCACCAAGAAACAAATTAATTAGGTCGAGAATAACCCAAGCTTGAAGTCTTGGGTCGACCGTCATCTTCAACAAAATCGGTTCCAGTAAAGAAACTAACTTTTGGTTTCCATTTGTCACTTTGCTGACTCGTTGACCCATCAAAATTTCTTTCAAAATTGATTATACTTTTACATGTTTACCCTCATATGTCTTATCATGTTTTTCAGACACAGGTGGTTTCAAATTGTTATGCACAAAACCCTTAGGATCAACAAATTTAACATTTTTCTTCAAGTCAGCAGATACTGGTTTATCAGAAGTATATCCATCTGACACACAACCAGAATTTTCAGATTTGTTCTTCTTAAAAGGACAAACTTTATATGAATGACCACGGTTTTTACACTTAAAGCATTTGCGTTTGTCAATGACAACCTCTTCAACCGTGTCGTCATCCATAATGGTTTCAATGATTGGTTTTTGTTTCTTTGATTTTGAAAATTTTAGTTTAGAAACATGATGATCACTAAAGTCATCATAAAACCCAGAGTCATAACCATTCAAACTATCTAGAAAACCATCACCATGAAAATATCCATCATGAAATTGTGGATTTCCAGCATAGTATCGGTCATCATAATTTCCTGTAGAGTATCGATCATCAAAATTCTGATGTCTTCCCATCCTACCACCAAAACCTGATGGACCAACATCATTTCTGAATCTATCATCAAACCATCTTGGACACCTCCCATAAACTGGTTGATTCAGCCCATATCTAAAATTGTCATAAAAATCACCATCATGATAAAATTAAGATTTCTTAAAAGATGAATTTGGTTTTCTGAAATTTGGTTTGACATGCTCATGAAGCATTTGTTTCTGAACCTTTGGTGTTTGGAAAACAGTTCAAGACTTTTTCATAGATTTTTGCACTCTATTTATCAAACCATCAGAATTATGATCAGACTTTTCTGATTGATCCGAATCTAGTGTGCCACATGGAATGATAATCTTACCATTTCCCCTCCTAATTGGCACACTAGGAGCTTTCGTATCAAACTTAGAACCATACCCACCCGTGAAAATCTTATAAATCAGATTTGGATTAACCATATCCAACAGGAAATTCTTATTGCTGTACATCTTGTTTGAACCATTTAAGCGATAAGTGGTCTATTTGACATTTTTATAAAAAACAACAGACTTCTTTTTGATAAAGGGTTTCTCAGATTGATTTTGTGGTGATTTTGAACTAGAACCCTATTCAAATGTCTTGGCTTTTGAATTAAAGCCAACACCACCATTCTTTGGCTTTTTACCAACAACTGATTTTTCACGCGCAATATTTTTCTGCTCATATGTGCTAAATTTGGAAAGCTCAGATTTAATTTCTCCGAATTTGTATTTTAAGATAAGCTCTTCCTGACTAGGTTTGGAAACAGTTTTGACCGAATCAGGCTCGGTTTCAGAAACTAAATCATCTACCTTTTCAAAATCCGACACATTATAAAACAGATCTTAAACCTCAAGATCAAGAGCAGATTTATCGGTTGATTGCTTATCAGTGGTGGTGGGTGATTGTGATGTAACAGATACTTCCTTTTTGTACGAAGTATAATCTCAATTTTCATTAATTGGAACACATGATGGGCTGTTTGTGATTTCCACGGGAGCAGGAACTTGTTTGAGATTATCTGACCCATTTAAATTTTCAGAATTGTAAAGAAAATTTGTGAATGAAAAAGGAATTTTAAATGTATCAACCTTATTTGTCAATTCAAAAATCTCAATTTTTAGGTCAGAAACAGTCTTCTGATGGTTTGCCAAATCTTTTTGTGTTGCCACGAGCATCTCGGATTGCTGAGTAAACTTATACTTTTGTATGCGTAATTGCTCATGAACTGAAAATAGTTACTTCGTGGTACTCTCCCATCTAGTTTTGTAAATTTCCATATCAGCCTTGGTCACATTAAGCTGATCTAACAACTTGGTTTTCTCGTCTAAGAGATAACCTTTGACCTTAGCAACTGAATCACAATTATCACAAGAAGTGGAAGAAGATACCTTCGTAGTATCAGCCATCAACGCAACAATAGATTCCTTAAGATTATTTCTTTTCAATGCTCCATTCTCTAACTTGAGACTGTTGTTCTCGTCAGACAGTTTCTTCATTTCTTCTTGTAATGCAAGAATTTTATCACTTGCATCCAAAACAGACTTCTAAGCTTTCTCATATTTTTGCTGAAGTGGATAACTCTTTTGAAACAGAGCTTCAAATCCGTTTGCAGGGTCTTGCGCTTCAGCTTTTGCAGTTTCACATTCTTTCATCAGAACCTCCTTTTATTTTGTCAAAACTTCAAAATCCTTCTTTAAAAGTAAGATCTTGAAAATGCGTGAGCATCAGATCGTCTACTCAATCTAGCTAATCGGACATTGAAACGTAATTAACCGATTGTATTATTGATCAACGACGAACAATTACAATCAGTAAACACTTAGAAACAGACTCAGAGAATACACACTCAGAAACACACACTTAACAGATCTCACACGCTTAGAACTGAAAATTACAAAGACCAAACATCTATATATACCCGCTGGTCCGAGCCTTGTCCGAACCTCAGGTTCGGCCAGTCCGAACTCCAGGTTCGGACCACGTTCGGCCAGACCTAAATTGACTTGATCTTGTACTTTGCTTGATACTTCACACGACGCACATATCAGGTATCAACAAACTCCCCCTCGACGTGTGCAGTATCTCTTCAACATCATCAACTCTGTATTTTCAATCAAGCTCCCCCTCAAGTGTAGAATCCGTCCGTCCAATGAAATGAATCTTCGAACAAACTCATCCTCAACTCGATCGTAGCTCAATCTTGAATACTTGACAATGCCCAGTGTATCTCTGGTCTTTCATCAACAACTTCAGAAGACTTGAAGTCGTGATATCTTGCACATAGCAACCTGCTCAAATATGTAAATAATCTTGGCGCAAAACGTCTCTTCGAGACTCCAAGATATGATTTCAAATTTGAATTTGTATCACGTGTTGATCAGATCCAAATAAAGCAGAAACAAAATCTTTTTGATTTTTCAAAGTTTATGCTAAAACACACCGAAAATCTTTTTGTTCTTTTCTGAAAAGAAATGAAATTGTAATACAGAAAGAAACACTATTTTTGGTATGAAAAAGATCACTATATGGGATCATATTGGACATAACGCACTGAACTACACTTCAATTTCAATTAATCGAAACAAATAAGTCATGCTGATTGCTGGTATAATTTGTCCAACTTAAACTCAGGCAGAATCATACTCATAACATTTGGATATGTTAAGGTATTGATTAGATTTGCTTTGACCAGCGTATCCCACACTATCATACATAATCAGACATTTTCAGTTTTTCTTTCTTTTCTTTTTGTGTGATAGCACTTGTGATTTTTCACAACGCATAATATTTTTCATGATATAGTCAACTGTGTTCCATGCAAAAAGAAATAAGAACGTTAAATCGTCTACCTTAAGGTCGATCTTTCGATACGCAGATAAGGCCTCGGATTTAACAAAATAAAAAAAATAAAACAAGTTGAAATTGTATAACCCAACAGCAATCAGGTCGGTACTTCCATACACGCAGAGAAAGTCCGATGAGTTATACGAAATACCAAAGAAAATAAAGCAGAATGTCAAACGAACAACGATCAAGTCGATCTTTCGATACGCAGAGAAAGTCCGATCGTTTGACAAAATAAAGAAAATCAAACAAGTTTAAATCTTTGCAAAATGAACACATGTATACACAGTGACTTCTCATTCTGAATTTCACACTTATTTTTCTTTTTATGTCATGAAGTATGCATCAATATGTTATCCACATGGTCAAACATTAGTATTTAGTGTATATCACATCTGAATACTTTCTAATTTGGCGAGCCTACCAAGCATATCAAACAATGATCTTATGGCTCTTTCATCTACTCTATCCATGAGTCAGATATGTAAGCTAATATACCATCATTTCCCAATGATCAATTTCTCACAATTTTATATTTTGCATGTATTCACCTTCCTTCATTATATATTTGGCATGTATTCACCTTCTCCCCATAACATGCATTTTCTCAATTACTCCCCCTTACAATTCTCCCCCTTAAAATGAAAACTCTATTTTTGGATTTTCATTTTACACAAAACGAGACTCTATTTTTGGGTTTTTGAGAAAAACTTGTAAGCAAAGAAAATTGATCAATTAACACGAATATTTTGCAGATTTTAGAATTTTAGAAAATTTGCAGATTAGAAAGAATTATCATGAAATCTAAGTTAAGCAGAATACTCCTCCATTAACTACTTTGCAATCGTCGATAGGTCTTCTAGAAGTACCTACACACTGGTCAAACTAATTAGTCCAAAAATGACCCGAAGTGAATTGCTTCTAGTCGACCAGTGTCCTTGTTTTGCTTAGAAACCACTTTAGGTTTCCATTGTTGTTGTTTTGGTAATCGGTTTGAGATGAACTTATCACAGGTGACTGTGATGATGAACCTACATTTTGAACATTAGATAACATTGGAACAAAACGTTTTTGTTTATGAAAAAATGTAGGTTCAACCTCATCAAAAACTCTGCCTTGTGAAATCTTTGGGTGGAATCAGCAGGTAATGGACAATCTTTTGCCATATGCCCGGGTCGGCGGAAAATATAACAGATTCTTTTCTTTTTGTCCCATCTTTGATGTACCTACAAAGAATCACACACATGTATATCTCGAACATGATCAGAAAAATAATCATATACCTGATGCCTGTGATCATGTACCTATTTGGATGTAGGGCTTCGAGATTGAGAACTTTCTGAAGAAATGTTAGCTTTCACAAAAACTTCAGCAATATTCCGAGCATCAACACAATGAAGTGGAAATTCTTTGTCAGAAAATAATTGATCCGAACCCTTGAGTTTGTAAAACCGCTCGGGTTGAACTTTATCAGCTTGAAAAACTTCCTTCTTCACTTGTTTCATCTTTAATTTCTTCAAATCTTGAGATGATGATGCTGGAACCTTCTCAGCTTTGTCTTTCATCCCGTGAAAACCCAATCCTTCATGCTTTCCAGAAATCTTCTCCTCAGATGAACAATGTTCATTCTTCGCTAATCGAGAAAATTCAGCTTTTACTTCAGTTACATTCTTTTGATCATAAAAGATCTTTTCATCAAACTCAGGTTGAGACTGAATCTTGTTACTAGAAGTAGCCGACTTCTCATTATCAGCAGAAGATGAACCAGATACAAACTTTGGTGCTGGAGGGAAATCAGATTCCTTTTCCTTCTTTTTCTTATTCTTCCTGTTCTTCTTCTTCACAACTTTCTCACCCTCAACAGTAGATGAGGAAACCTTTGAATATTCAAATTCATTAACTTGTTCCTTCACGTCTTTGATAGCTTCTTTGATATGAGCAGTAGGTGATGCAGTCTTATCAAACATTTTCTCAAAATTTTCATCGATAGCTAAGAAGCTTGTGAAGACTTGAGAATTTGAAACATTATTAAGTAATCGGTTAGCATTAAGAACTTGAATTTTCAAATCAAAAATTTTTTGTTGAGCCTCAGCAAATTCCTTTTCTTTAGCAATTAATCTCTTCGCAACTTTGTGAGTTTCAAATTTTTGTAAGCGAAGATTATCAAGACCTTCAAATAATTCCTTCTTCAATTTAGCTTCATTTCGCTTTTGAATTTCCAAATTCGATGCTTGAACTTTATTTACACGAACCAACTCCCGCTTCTCATCCAACAACTTTTCCATGTCAACTTGATATGCTTTAATATTAGCAGTTGATTCTTCAATACTCTTTGTAAGCAAATCAAGCTTGACTTTTGATTTATCAAACAAATTTGTGAAATCAGAAGCAGTATCCTCCGCTTCATCCTTCCATTTCTTGACTTCTTTCATCAACTCATCCCTTTCTTCACAAATCTTAGCTTTTGCAGCTTCAACATCCCTTTTATCGTGTTTAGAAATTTCTAAAACTTCATTCAGCAATTTGATCTCTTGAAGCAAACATTCATTCTTCATACCCAATTCCTTCTCATTTTCCTTAGACATTCCCAACTCCGAACTAATCATTTTGAAATCAGCAGTAACTCTTTTGACTTCATCAATCAAAAATACTTTTTCTTTTTAAACTCAAATTTTTCATTCTTAGCAGCGTCATATGAACTCAAATCAGAATAATAATCATCTTGGTCATGTGTGACAATTAATGCTGATGTATCACATTCAAAATGTTGACCCCAATCATAAACACCATTATTTTGAGCCATCAAAGTTGTTGTCTTGCTTGTGTTACTAGTAGATGGTTGAGTAAAACCATGCTTGGGTGATTGAGTAAAACCAGGCTTACTTGCATGAGCCTGTTGACAATCTTTGGCAAAATGTCCAAGCTGCGAACATTTATAACATTTCAACTTAGACTTGTCAAAACCTAATTTATCACCACAAAGATTTCTTCCATGCTTCTTGAAGAATCTCTTCAATCTTTGACATAACATAGCATACTGCCAAGATATATCCAATTCAGTTAGTTAATCATCATCAAGAGCATCAAGATCATCACCGGTTAACTTTGCATCTACAACATTCTTAATAATCGAACCAAAGGGATGAAATCAAAGCAGAAATCATTTTAGCACAATCCTCTGTAGATTCAGCAGAAAAAGCATTCTGATTTTAAAATTTTGTAATTGTAAAACTACAACCTCGTGACGATTTGTTATCAGAATTATCAGAAATTCCAGTCAAGAAAGCTGTACTTGGTGCAGAACTCAGACTTGGTTTAGCTTTAGCATTCATGCTTGCCGTATTCTCACCATGATACAATTCAGGATTTTGCAAAGTAGCAGTTGATTTCTTTGAATTTAACATGTCCATTTCCCGAGCATGAAGTTTTCCAGTAAGCTCGTGAAACGTCATTGTAGAAAAATCCTTGTCATGAGTGAGTAGCAAAACATAATTCTCCCACTTCTCAGGTAAAGCTTCCAAAATCTTTTCCTTCAAATCAGCATCAAATTTCTCAATACCAACTACCTTTAATTCACTCATTAGATGTGAAAACCGTGAAATGAGAGCAGTAATGTTCTCATTTTCATAGTTTTGAAAATGATCAAATTCTTTGTTCAACACTTTCTTCCGACTCTTCTTGTAATCATCATTACCCTCACATCTTGCTGAGAGAGCATCCCACAATTGCTTTGATTTCTTACAAGTGCTGAATTGATGTAACAATTTGGTAGGTAACGCCATGGTAAGATAACCATAAACTTTCTTTTCAAGCTCATAACTTTTTCTTTCAGCAGCATTAAAATCTTGAAGTTCCTTATAATCTCCTTCTTCAGTTGGTCGTTCATACAACTTTCGAATCGAAATCCATCGATCAATATCATTTGTGCTTATATATGCCAAAAATCGTTTCTTCCAATTTTGATAATCTTCAAGCTTCAACAATTTAGGAACTTTCTGACTTGTTCCAATTTCATTATCAAAATTCAACATGGTTTGCATCGCACTTTGAATTGCAGCAAACGCATGAAATTCCGACATCGTTGAACAACTTTTAAATTCTGCCGGCCGAACCTGCTCCGATCCTAACACTGAACTCCGAACTCTGTCCGAACCTAAAATCAAAGTCCGAACTTCCTCCTAACTTGCTCCGAATCAAAATCAACAGTCCGAGCTCTTAAGAGACTCCGATCTAGCTCCGAACTTTCAATCACTCCGAACCTTGACCGAGAAAACTTCGAACTCTCACCGAACGTTCACCGAACTCGAAGTTCGGAGCAGTTACTCCGAACCTGACCAGGTACCTCCGAACCTCGACTTCATTTTTCAAAAACGCTCGAAAATGGACTGATTTTGACGAAACTCGTTACTGTGGATCAGAAAAACCGATAGAAAATGATTTAGGAACAGATTTGACACCAAACACTCGATAGAATTGATGAAAAACACGAAAGCAAACTCGAGAAACACGAAAAGCACTTCAAAAATCCAAAAGTAGCAACCACAGATCAGCAGAGTGAACCAGAAAGCTCTGATACCACTTGAAAATGCGTGAGCATCAGATTGTCTACTCGATCTAGCTAATCGGACATCGAAACGTAATTAACCGATTATTTTATTGATTAACGACGAACAATTACAATCAGTAAACACTTAGAAACAGACTCAGAGAATACACATTCAGAGAATACACATTCAGAAACACACACTTAACAGATCTCACACGCTCAGAACTGAAAATTACAAAGACCAAACATCTATATATACCCGCTGGTCCGATGAGTTATACGAAATACCAAAGAAAATAAAGCAGAATGTCAAACGAACAACGATCAAGTCGATCTTTCGATACGCAGAGAAAGTCCGATCGTTTGACAAAATAAAGAAAATCAAACAAGTTTAAATCTTTGCAAAATGAACACATGTATACACAGTGACTTCTCATTCTGAATTTCACACTTATTTTTCTTTTTGTGTCATGAAGTATGCATCAATATGTTATCCACATGGTCAAACATTAGTATTTAGTGTATATCACATCTGAATACTTTCTGATTTGGCGAGCCTACCAAGCATATCAAACAATGATCTTATGGCTCTTTCATCTACTCTATCCATGAGTCAGATATGTAAGCTAATGTACCATCATTTCCCAATGATCAATTTCTCACAATTTTATATTTTGCATGTATTCACCTTCCTTCATTATATATTTGGCATGTATTCACCTTCTCCCCATAACATGCATTTTCTCAATTACCCCCCCCCCCTTACAATTCTCCCCCTTAAAATGAAAACTCTATTTTTGGATTTTTATTTTACACAAAACGAGACTCTATTTTTGGGTTTTTGAGAAAAACTTGTAAGCAAAGAAAATTGATCAATTAACACGGATATTTTGCAGATTTTAGAATTTTAGAAAATTTGCAGATTAGAAAGAATTATCATGAAATTTAAGTTAAGCAGAATACTCCTCCATTAACTACTTTGCAATCGTCGATAGGTCTTCTAGAAGTACCTACACACTGGTCAAACTAATTAGTCCAAAAATGACCCGAAGTGAATTGCTTCTAGTCGACCAGTGTCCTTGTTTTGCTTAGAAACCACTTTAGGTTTCCATTGTTGTTGTTTTGGTAATCGGTTTGAGATGAACTTATCACAGGTGACTGTGATGATGAACCTACATTTTGAACATTTGATAACATTGGAACAAAACGTTTTTGTTTATGAAAAAATGTATGTTCAACCTCATCAAAAACTCTGCCTTGTTCATCAAAGAACTTTGTGTTGGCAGGTGTACCAAAAACAGATTTCTTGTGAAATCTTTGGGTGGAATCAGCAGGTAATGGACAATCTTTTGCCATATGCCCGGGTCGGCGGAAAATATAACAGATTCTTTTCTTTTTGTCCCATCTTTGATGTACCTGCAAAGAATCACACACATGTATATCTCGAACATGATCAGAAAAATAATCATATACCTGATGCCTGTGATCATGTACCTATTTGGATGTAGGGCTTCGAGATTGAGAACTTTCTGAAGAAATGTTAGCTTTCACAAAAACTTCAGCAATCTTCCGAGCATCAACACAATGAAGTGGAAATTCTTTGTCAGAAAATAATTGATCCGAACCCTTGAGTTTGTAAAACCGCTCGGGTTGAACTTTATCAGCTTGAAAAACTTCCTTCTTCACTTGTTTCATCTTTAATTTCTTCAAATCTTGAGATGATGATGCTGGAACCTTCTCAGCTTTGTCTTTCATCCCGTGAAAACCCAATCCTTCATGCTTTCCAGAAATCTTCTCCTCAGATGAACAATGTTCATTCTTCGCTAATCGAGAAAATTCAGCTTTTACTTCAGTTACATTCTTTTGATCATAAAAGATCTTTTTATCAAACTCAGGTTGAGACTGAATCTTGTTACTAGAAGTAGCCGACTTCTCATTATCAGCACAAGATGAACCAGATACAAACTTTGGTGCTGGAGGGAAATCAGATTCCTTTTCCTTCTTTTTCTTATTCTTCCTGTTCTTCTTCTTCACAACTTTCTCACCCTCAACAGTAGATGAGGAAACCTTTGAATATTCAAATTCATTAACTTGTTCCTTCACGTCTTTGATAGCTTCTTTGATATGAGCAGTAGGTGATGCAGTCTTATCAAACATTTTCTCAAAATTTTCATCGATAGCTAAGAAGCTTGTGAAGACTTGAGAATTTGAAACATTATTAAGTAATCGGTTAGCATTAAGAACTTGAATTTTCAAATCAAAAATTTTTTGTTGAGCCTCAGCAAATTCCTTTTCTTTAGCAATTAATCTCTTCGCAACTTTGTGAGTTTCAAATTTTTGTAAGCGAAGATTATCAAGACCTTCAAATAATTCCTTCTTCAATTTAGCTTCATTTCGCTTTTGAATTTCCAAATTCGATGCTTGAACTTTATTTACACGAACCAACTCCCGCTTCTCATCCAACAACTTTTCCATGTCAACTTGATATGCTTTAATATTAGCAGTTGATTCTTCAATACTCTTTGTAAGCAAATCAAGCTTGACTTTTGATTTATCAAACAAATTTGTGAAATCAGAAGCAGTATCCTCCGCTTCATCCTTCCATTTCTTGACTTCTTTCATCAACTCATCCCTTTCTTCACAAATCTTAGCTTTTGCAGCTTCAACATCCCTTTTATCGTGTTTAGAAATTTCTAAAACTTCATTCAGCAATTTGATCTCTTGAAGCAAACATTCATTCTTCATACCCAATTCCTTCTCATTTTCCTTAGACATTCCCAACTCCGAACTAATCATTTTAAAATCAGCAGTAACTCTTTTGACTTCATCAATCAAAAATACTTTTTCTTTTTAGACTCAAATTTTTCATTCTTAGCAGCGTCATATGAACTCAAATCAGAATAATAATCATCTTGGTCATGTGTGACAATTAATGCTGATGTATCACATTCAAAATGTTGACCCCAATCATAAACACCATTATTTTGAGCCATCAAAGTTGTTGTCTTGCTTGTGTTACTAGTAGATGGTTGAGTAAAACCATGCTTGGGTGATTGAGTAAAACCAGGCTTACTTGCATGAGCCTGTTGACAATCTTTGGCAAAATGTCCAAGCTGCGAACATTTATAACATTTCAACTTAGACTTGTCAAAACCTAATTTATCACCACAAAGATTTCTTCCATGCTTCTTGAAGAATCTCTTCAATCTTTGACATAACATAGCATACTGCCAAGATATATCCAATTCAGTTAGTTAATCATCATCAAGAGCATCAAGATCATCACCGGTTAACTTTGCATCTACAACATTCTTAATAATCGAACCAAAGGATGATGAAATCAAAGCAGAAATCATTTTAGCACAATCCTCTGTAGATTCAGCAGAAAAAGCATTCTGATTTTAAAATTTTGTAATTGTAAAACTACAACCTCGTGACGATTTGTTATCAGAATTATCAGAAATTCTAGTCAAGAAAGCTGTACTTGGTGCAGAACTCAGACTTGGTTTAGCTTTAGCATTCATGCTTGCCGTATTCTCACCATGATACAATTCAGGATTTTGCAAAGTAGCAGTTGATTTCTTTGAATTTAACATGTCCATTTCCCGAGCATGAAGTTTTCCAGTAAGCTCGTGAAACGTCATTGTAGAAAAATCCTTGTCATGAGTGAGTAGCAAAACATAATTCTCCCACTTCTCAGGTAAAGCTTCCAAAATCTTTTCCTTCAAATCAGCATCAAATTTCTCAATACCAACTACCTTTAATTCACTCATTAGATGTGAAAACCGTGAAATGAGAGCAGTAATATTCTCATTTTCATAGTTTTGAAAATGATCAAATTCTTTGTTCAACACTTTCTTCCGACTCTTCTTGTAATCATCATTACCCACACATCTTGCTGAGAGAGCATCCCACAATTGCTTTGATTTCTTACAAGTGCTGAATTGATGTAACAATTTGGTAGGTAACGCCATGGTAAGATAACCATAAACTTTCTTTTCAAGCTCATAACTTTTTCTTTCAGCAGCATTAAAATCTTGAAGTTCCTTATAATCTCCTTCTTCAGTTGGTCGTTCATACAACTTTCGAATCGAAATCCATCGATCAATATCATTTGTGCTTATATATGCCAAAAATCGTTTCTTCCAATTTTGATAATCTTCAAGCTTCAACAATTTAGGAACTTTCTGACTTGTTCCAATTTCATTATCAAAATTCAACATGGTTTGCATCGCACTTTGAATTGCAGCAAACGCATGAAATTCCGACATCGTTGAACAACTTTTAAATTCTGCCGGCCGAACCTGCTCCGATCCTAACACTGAACTCCGAACTCTGTCCGAACCTAAAATCAAAGTCCGAACTTCCTCCTAACTTGCTCCGAATCAAAATCAACAGTCCGAGCTCTTAAGAGACTCCGATCTAGCTCCGAACTTTCAATCACTCCGAACCTTGACCGAGAAAACTTCGAACTCTCACCGAACGTTCACCGAACTCGAAGTTCGGAGCAGTTACTCCGAACCTGACCAGGTACCTCCGAACCTCGACTTCATTTTTCAAAAACGCTCGAAAATGGACTGATTTTGACGAAACTCGTTACTGTGGATCAGAAAAACCGATAGAAAATGATTTAGGAACAGATTTGACACCAAACACTCGATAGAATTGATGAAAAACACGAAAGCAAACTCGAGAAACACGAAAAGCACTTCAAAAATCCAAAAGTAGCAACCACAGATCAGCAGAGTGAACCAGAAAGCTCTGATACCACTTGAAAATGCGTGAGCATCAGATTGTCTACTCGATCTAGCTAATCGGACATCGAAACGTAATTAACCGATTATTTTATTGATTAACGACGAACAATTACAATCAGTAAACACTTAGAAACAGACTCAGAGAATACACATTCAGAGAATACACATTCAGAAACACACACTTAACAGATCTCACACGCTCAGAACTGAAAATTACAAAGACCAAACATCTATATATACCCGCTGGTCCGATGAGTTATACGAAATACCAAAGAAAATAAAGCAGAATGTCAAACGAACAACGATCAAGTCGATCTTTCGATACGCAGAGAAAGTCCGATCGTTTGACAAAATAAAGAAAATCAAACAAGTTTAAATCTTTGCAAAATGAACACATGTATACACAGTGACTTCTCATTCTGAATTTCACACTTATTTTTCTTTTTGTGTCATGAAGTATGCATCAATATGTTATCCACATGGTCAAACATTAGTATTTAGTGTATATCACATCTGAATACTTTCTGATTTGGCGAGCCTACCAAGCATATCAAACAATGATCTTATGGCTCTTTCATCTACTCTATCCATGAGTCAGATATGTAAGCTAATGTACCATCATTTCCCAATGATCAATTTCTCACAATTTTATATTTTGCATGTATTCACCTTCCTTCATTATATATTTGGCATGTATTCACCTTCTCCCCATAACATGCATTTTCTCAATTACCCCCCCTTACAATTCTCCCCCTTAAAATGAAAACTCTATTTTTGGATTTTTATTTTACACAAAACGAGACTCTATTTTTGGGTTTTTGAGAAAAACTTGTAAGCAAAGAAAATTGATCAATTAACACGGATATTTTGCAGATTTTAGAATTTTAGAAAATTTGCAGATTAGAAAGAATTATCATGAAATTTAAGTTAAGCAGAATACTCCTCCATTAACTACTTTGCAATCGTCGATAGGTCTTCTAGAAGTACCTACACACTGGTCAAACTAATTAGTCCAAAAATGACCCGAAGTGAATTGCTTCTAGTCGACCAGTGTCCTTGTTTTGCTTAGAAACCACTTTAGGTTTCCATTGTTGTTGTTTTGGTAATCGGTTTGAGATGAACTTATCACAGGTGACTGTGATGATGAACCTACATTTTGAACATTTGATAACATTGGAACAAAACGTTTTTGTTTATGAAAAAATGTATGTTCAACCTCATCAAAAACTCTGCCTTGTTCATCAAAGAACTTTGTGTTGGCAGGTGTACCAAAAACAGATTTCTTGTGAAATCTTTGGGTGGAATCAGCAGGTAATGGACAATCTTTTGCCATATGCCCGGGTCGGCGGAAAATATAACAGATTCTTTTCTTTTTGTCCCATCTTTGATGTACCTGCAAAGAATCACACACATGTATATCTCGAACATGATCAGAAAAATAATCATATACCTGATGCCTGTGATCATGTACCTATTTGGATGTAGGGCTTCGAGATTGAGAACTTTCTGAAGAAATGTTAGCTTTCACAAAAACTTCAGCAATCTTCCGAGCATCAACACAATGAAGTGGAAATTCTTTGTCAGAAAATAATTGATCCGAACCCTTGAGTTTGTAAAACCGCTCGGGTTGAACTTTATCAGCTTGAAAAACTTCCTTCTTCACTTGTTTCATCTTTAATTTCTTCAAATCTTGAGATGATGATGCTGGAACCTTCTCAGCTTTGTCTTTCATCCCGTGAAAACCCAATCCTTCATGCTTTCCAGAAATCTTCTCCTCAGATGAACAATGTTCATTCTTCGCTAATCGAGAAAATTCAGCTTTTACTTCAGTTACATTCTTTTGATCATAAAAGATCTTTTCATCAAACTCAGGTTGAGACTGAATCTTGTTACTAGAAGTAGCCGACTTCTCATTATCAGCAGAAGATGAACCAGATACAAACTTTGGTGCTGGAGGGAAATCAGATTCCTTTTCCTTCTTTTTCTTATTCTTCCTGTTCTTCTTCTTCACAACTTTCTCACCCTCAACAGTAGATGAGGAAACCTTTGAATATTCAAATTCATTAACTTGTTCCTTCACGTCTTTGATAGCTTCTTTGATATGAGCAGTAGGTGATGCAGTCTTATCAAACATTTTCTCAAAATTTTCATCGATAGCTAAGAAGCTTGTGAAGACTTGAGAATTTGAAACATTATTAAGTAATCGGTTAGCATTAAGAACTTGAATTTTCAAATCAAAAATTTTTTGTTGAGCCTCAGCAAATTCCTTTTCTTTAGCAATTAATCTCTTCGCAACTTTGTGAGTTTCAAATTTTTGTAAGCGAAGATTATCAAGACCTTCAAATAATTCCTTCTTCAATTTAGCTTCATTTCGCTTTTGAATTTCCAAATTCGATGCTTGAACTTTATTTACACGAACCAACTCCCGCTTCTCATCCAACAACTTTTCCATGTCAACTTGATATGCTTTAATATTAGCAGTTGATTCTTCAATACTCTTTGTAAGCAAATCAAGCTTGACTTTTGATTTATCAAACAAATTTGTGAAATCAGAAGCAGTATCCTCCGCTTCATCCTTCCATTTCTTGACTTCTTTCATCAACTCATCCCTTTCTTCACAAATCTTAGCTTTTGCAGCTTCAACATCCCTTTTATCGTGTTTAGAAATTTCTAAAACTTCATTCAGCAATTTGATCTCTTGAAGCAAACATTCATTCTTCATACCCAATTCCTTCTCATTTTCCTTAGACATTCCCAACTCCGAACTAATCATTTTGAAATCAGCAGTAACTCTTTTGACTTCATCAATCAAAAATACTTTTTCTTTTTAGACTCAAATTTTTCATTCTTAGCAGCGTCATATGAACTCAAATCAGAATAATAATCATCTTGGTCATGTGTGACAATTAATGCTGATGTATCACATTCAAAATGTTGACCCCAATCATAAACACCATTATTTTGAGCCATCAAAGTTGTTGTCTTGCTTGTGTTACTAGTAGATGGTTGAGTAAAACCATGCTTGGGTGATTGAGTAAAACCAGGCTTACTTGCATGAGCCTGTTGACAATCTTTGGCAAAATGTCCAAGCTGCGAACATTTATAACATTTCAACTTAGACTTGTCAAAACCTAATTTATCACCACAAAGATTTCTTCCATGCTTCTTGAAGAATCTCTTCAATCTTTGACATAACATAGCATACTGCCAAGATATATCCAATTCAGTTAGTTAATCATCATCAAGAGCATCAAGATCATCACCGGTTAACTTTGCATCTACAACATTCTTAATAATCGAACCAAAGGATGATGAAATCAAAGCAGAAATCATTTTAGCACAATCCTCTGTAGATTCAGCAGAAAAAGCATTCTGATTTTAAAATTTTGTAATTGTAAAACTACAACCTCGTGACGATTTGTTATCAGAATTATCAGAAATTCCAGTCAAGAAAGCTGTACTTGGTGCAGAACTCAGACTTGGTTTAGCTTTAGCATTCATGCTTGCCGTATTCTCACCATGATACAATTCAGGATTTTGCAAAGTAGCAGTTGATTTCTTTGAATTTAACATGTCCATTTCCCGAGCATGAAGTTTTCCAGTAAGCTCGTGAAACGTCATTGTAGAAAAATCCTTGTCATGAGTGAGTAGCAAAACATAATTCTCCCACTTCTCAGGTAAAGCTTCCAAAATCTTTTCCTTCAAATCAGCATCAAATTTCTCAATACCAACTACCTTTAATTCACTCATTAGATGTGAAAACCGTGAAATGAGAGCAGTAATGTTCTCATTTTCATAGTTTTGAAAATGATCAAATTCTTTGTTCAACACTTTCTTCCGACTCTTCTTGTAATCATCATTACCCTCACATCTTGCTGAGAGAGCATCCCACAATTGCTTTGATTTCTTACAAGTGCTGAATTGATGTAACAATTTGGTAGGTAACGCCATGGTAAGATAACCATAAACTTTCTTTTCAAGCTCATAACTTTTTCTTTCAGCAGCATTAAAATCTTGAAGTTCCTTATAATCTCCTTCTTCAGTTGGTCGTTCATACAACTTTCGAATCGAAATCCATCGATCAATATCATTTGTGCTTATATATGCCAAAAATCGTTTCTTCCAATTTTGATAATCTTCAAGCTTCAACAATTTAGGAACTTTCTGACTTGTTCCAATTTCATTATCAAAATTCAACATGGTTTGCATCGCACTTTGAATTGCAGCAAACGCATGAAATTCCGACATCGTTGAACAACTTTTAAATTCTGCCGGCCGAACCTGCTCCGATCCTAACACTGAACTCCGAACTCTGTCCGAACCTAAAATCAAAGTCCGAACTTCCTCCTAACTTGCTCCGAATCAAAATCAACAGTCCGAGCTCTTAAGAGACTCCGATCTAGCTCCGAACTTTCAATCACTCCGAACCTTGACCGAGAAAACTTCGAACTCTCACCGAACGTTCACCGAACTCGAAGTTCGGAGCAGTTACTCCGAACCTGACCAGGTACCTCCGAACCTCGACTTCATTTTTCAAAAACGCTCGAAAATGGACTGATTTTGACGAAACTCGTTACTGTGGATCAGAAAAACCGATAGAAAATGATTTAGGAACAGATTTGACACCAAACACTCGATAGAATTGATGAAAAACACGAAAGCAAACTCGAGAAACACGAAAAGCACTTCAAAAATCCAAAAGTAGCAACCACAGATCAGCAGAGTGAACCAGAAAGCTCTGATACCACTTGAAAATGCGTGAGCATCAGATTGTCTACTCGATCTAGCTAATCGGACATCGAAACGTAATTAACCGATTATTTTATTGATTAACGACGAACAATTACAATCAGTAAACACTTAGAAACAGACTCAGAGAATACACATTCAGAGAATACACATTCAGAAACACACACTTAACAGATCTCACACGCTCAGAACTGAAAATTACAAAGACCAAACATCTATATATACCTGCTAGTCCGATGAGTTATACGAAATACCAAAGAAAATAAAGCAGAATGTCAAACGAACAACGATCAAGTCGATCTTTCGATACGCAGAGAAAGTCCGATCGTTTGACAAAATAAAGAAAATCAAACAAGTTTAAATCTTTGCAAAATGAACACATGTATACACAGTGACTTCTCATTCTGAATTTCACACTTATTTTTCTTTTTGTGTCATGAAGTATGCATCAATATGTTATCCACATGGTCAAACATTAGTATTTAGTGTATATCACATCTGAATACTTTCTGATTTGGCGAGCCTACCAAGCATATCAAACAATGATCTTATGGCTCTTTCATCTACTCTATCCATGAGTCAGATATGTAAGCTAATGTACCATCATTTCCCAATGATCAATTTCTCACAATTTTATATTTTGCATGTATTCACCTTCCTTCATTATATATTTGGCATGTATTCACCTTCTCCCCATAACATGCATTTTCTCAATTACCCCCCCTTACAATTCTCCCCCTTAAAATGAAAACTCTATTTTTGGATTTTTATTTTACACAAAACGAGACTCTATTTTTGGGTTTTTGAGAAAAACTTGTAAGCAAAGAAAATTGATCAATTAACACGGATATTTTGCAGATTTTAGAATTTTAGAAAATTTGCAGATTAGAAAGAATTATCATGAAATTTAAGTTAAGCAGAATACTCCTCCATTAACTACTTTGCAATCGTCGATAGGTCTTCTAGAAGTACCTACACACTGGTCAAACTAATTAGTCCAAAAATGACCCGAAGTGAATTGCTTCTAGTCGACCAGTGTCCTTGTTTTGCTTAGAAACCACTTTAGGTTTCCATTGTTGTTGTTTTGGTAATCGGGTTGAGATGAACTTATCACAGGTGACTGTGATGATGAACCTACATTTTGAACATTTGATAACATTGGAACAAAACGTTTTTGTTTATGAAAAAATGTATGTTCAACCTCATCAAAAACTCTGCCTTGTTCATCAAAGAACTTTGTGTTGGCAGGTGTACCAAAAATAGATTTCTTGTGAAATCTTTGGGTGGAATCAGCAGGTAATGGACAATCTTTTGCCATATGCCCGGGTCGGCGGAAAATATAACAGATTCTTTTCTTTTTGTCCCATCTTTGATGTACCTGCAAAGAATCACACACATGTATATCTCGAACATGATCAGAAAAATAATCATATACCTGATGCCTGTGATCATGTACCTATTTGGATGTAGGGCTTCGAGATTGAGAACTTTCTGAAGAAATGTTAGCTTTCACAAAAACTTCAGCAATCTTCCGAGCATCAACACAATGAAGTGGAAATTCTTTGTCAGAAAATAATTGATCCGAACCCTTGAGTTTGTAAAACCGCTCGGGTTGAACTTTATCAGCTTGAAAAACTTCCTTCTTCACTTGTTTCATCTTTAATTTCTTCAAATCTTGAGATGATGATGCTGGAACCTTCTCAGCTTTGTCTTTCATCCCGTGAAAACCCAATCCTTCATGCTTTCCAGAAATCTTCTCCTCAGATGAACAATGTTCATTCTTCGCTAATCGAGAAAATTCAGCTTTTACTTCAGTTACATTCTTTTGATCATAAAAGATCTTTTCATCAAACTCAGGTTGAGACTGAATCTTGTTACTAGAAGTAGCCGACTTCTCATTATCAGCAGAAGATGAACCAGATACAAACTTTGGTGCTGGAGGGAAATCAGATTCCTTTTCCTTCTTTTTCTTATTCTTCTTGTTCTTCTTCTTCACAACTTTCTCACCCTCAACAGTAGATGAGGAAACCTTTGAATATTCAAATTCATTAACTTGTTCCTTCACGTCTTTGATAGCTTCTTTGATATGAGCAGTAGGTGATGCAGTCTTATCAAACATTTTCTCAAAATTTTCATCGATAGCTAAGAAGCTTGTGAAGACTTGAGAATTTGAAACATTATTAAGTAATCGGTTAGCATTAAGAACTTGAATTTTCAAATCAAAAATTTTTTGTTGAGCCTCAGCAAATTCCTTTTCTTTAGCAATTAATCTCTTCGCAACTTTGTGAGTTTCAAATTTTTGTAAGCGAAGATTATCAAGACCTTTAAATAATTCCTTCTTCAATTTAGCTTCATTTCGCTTTTGAATTTCCAAATTCGATGCTTGAACTTTATTTACACGAACCAACTCCCGCTTCTCATCCAACAACTTTTCCATGTCAACTTGATATGCTTTAATATTAGCAGTTGATTCTTCAACACTCTTTGTAAGCAAATCAAGCTTGACTTTTGATTTATCAAACAAATTTGTGAAATCAGAAGCAGTATCCTCCGCTTCATCCTTCCATTTCTTGACTTCTTTCATCAACTCATCCCTTTCTTCACAAATCTTAGCTTTTGCAGCTTCAACATCCCTTTTATCGTGTTTAGAAATTTCTAAAACTTCATTCAGCAATTTGATCTCTTGAAGCAAACATTCATTCTTCATACCCAATTCCTTCTCATTTTCCTTAGACATTCCCAACTCCGAACTAATCATTTTGAAATCAGCAGTAACTCTTTTGACTTCATCAATCAGAAATACTTTTTCTTTTTAGACTCGAATTTTTCATTCTTAGCAGCATCATATGAACTCAAATCAGAATAATAATCATCTTGGTCATGTGTGACAATTAATGCTGATGTATCACATTCAAAATGTTGACCCCAATCATAAACACCATTATTTTGAGCCATCAAAGTTGTTGTCTTGCTTGTGTTACTAGTAGATGGTTGAGTAAAACCATGCTTGGGTGATTGAGTAAAACCAGGCTTACTTGCATGAGCCTGTTGACAATCTTTGGCAAAATGTCCAAGCTGCGAACATTTATAACATTTCAACTTAGACTTGTCAAAACCTAATTTATCACCACAAAGATTTCTTCCATGCTTCTTGAAGAATCTCTTCAATCTTTGACATAACATAGCATACTGCCAAGATATATCCAATTCAGTTAGTTAATCATCATCAAGAGCATCAAGATCATCACCGGTTAACTTTGCATCTGCAACATTCTTAATAATCGAACCAAAGGATGATGAAATCAAAGCAGAAATCATTTTAGCACAATCCTCTGTAGATTCAGCAGAAAAAGCATTCTGATTTTAAAATTTTGGAATTGTAAAACTACAACCTCATGACGATTTGTTATCAGAATTATCAGAAATTCCAGTCAAGAAAGCTGTACTTGGTGCAGAACTCAGACTTGGTTTAGCTTTAGCATTCATGCTTGCCATATTCTCACCATGATACAATTCAGGATTTTGCAAAGTAGCAGTTGATTTCTTTGAATTTAACATGTCCATTTCCCGAGCATGAAGTTTTCCAGTAAGCTCGTGAAACGTCATTGTAAAAAAATCCTTGTCATGAGTGAGTAGCAAAACATAATTCTCCCACTTCTCAGGTAAAGCTTCCAAAATCTTTTCCTTCAAATCAGCATCAAATTTCTCAATACCAACTACCTTTAATTCACTCATTAGATGTGAAAACCGTGAAATGAGAGCAGTAATGTTCTCATTTTCATAGTTTTGAAAATGATCAAATTCTTTGTTCAACACTTTCTTCCGACTCTTCTTGTAATCATCATTACCCTCACATCTTGCTGAGAGAGCATCCCACAATTGCTTTGATTTCTTACAAGTGCTGAATTGATGTAACAATTTGGTAGGTAACGCCATGGTAAGATAACCATAAACTTTCTTTTCAAGCTCATAACTTTTTCTTTCAGCAGCATTAAAATCTTGAAGTTCCTTATAATCTCCTTCTTCAGTTGGTCGTTCATACAACTTTCGAATCGAAATCCATAGATCAATATCATTTGTGCTTATATATGCCAAAAATCGTGTGACATCCGAGAATTTCAAGGTTTACTTCCGTTAGAAAAATCCGTTAGTTACGTTATAAGTGTTAACTTAGTAACTAATGCTTAACTAGGCCGAATACGTCCACGTCCTTTGGTTGATCACCGAACCCGTCCATATGTGTTATGTGATTATTTATGTATTGTCATTATGTGCAACGTGATGAAAACGCATGATTTAGTATTAGGAATAAAATGAAAATTTGTCCTTCTTGGTTGCCAGCGAAACTAACGGGCGAAACTATAGTGTCGCCCGGTAGTCGGTTAAACTATTGAATCTCATGAAATCAGAGACAGTTTCGCCTGGCCAGCGAAACTAGCCAGCGAAACTAGCCTCTGATATAAAATGGCATAAAACCCTAGTTGTCTCATTTGTTGCACCATTTCTCTCAAACACACACACTCACTCTCCTGGAATCTGGTCAGCCGAGAAAACCACCAAAGGAACACCAACTCAGCCTCGAGACAACATCTATTTGGATCCTAGATCGAATCGTGAGTCTCAAAAACCTTTATTTATGCTTTTCTATGTGTTTTTCTTAAAAAGCATGCCTAAACCTCTATGGAATCACTTGATCTGCTAGTATGTTGCTTAGGGATGCTAGATCTGTTATAAAGTTTGTAACTTTACATGTGAAATCCATCCATAATGAAAATCCATGCTAGATTAGGTCATTTAGGGTATTAAATGTATTTTGGTGATTTGATGATGTAAACCCATGTTTAAGGTGTTAAAGCTTACTGATTTATGTTGGTAAATGATTATGCATGCTAGATATTGAATTACATGAAAAATGAAAGCTGTTAGATTGATTTTTAGGCTGATTTGTGAGTTTTTCGCGACCAGCGAAACTGTACTGTTCTCTGGGCGAAACTGTGTAGCGAAACTATGTATATCTTCATCCAGCGACACTATGTAGCGAAACTCTAGTGTCGCCGGGTAAACCAACCAGACCTGTCCGAACGAAACTACCGAGCGAAATTCCCTGAACGAAAGTTCCAACCAGTTTCGGGCGAAACTAGGCTAGCGAAACTGTGCCAACAGTTTCGAGCGAAACTAGCCTAGCGAAACTGTGTCATCGGGTATTGCCTAGCGAAAGTGCTGCCCGTACATACAGCGAAACTGACTAGCGAAACTGCTAGCGAAACTGAGACCAGAATCCAAACTTGTGCAATTTACTTGAACATTATGCCATGACTTGCATGATTATGCTATGATGATACATGCTTTGATTTCTGATGTATATGAACCCTTGTTTATGATCAACCATCGGTGTCGTGTGTCGGTATGTCGAGTCATAGTTCCAACGTGCTATGTTATGGGCCATAGTGACGTTAAGTAAAGATTAGACACCAAACTAATACTTAAGACCTAAACGTGTTCATAGGTCTTCGTTAAGCAAACTTGGATTTTATAGCAAGTGTAGCAGTGCAACCCAAGGTGAGTGTCACTAACCCGATTACCGTGAACCCGTTTGGGTCACACCGAATAACTAAATGAAAAACAATGCTGACCACCCCGAGAGTGCTATGCACCTCCCTGATGAACTTGAAAACTTGGAGTGCTCGGCACCCACTTGATGAACTTGAAGTGCTTTATGGGAAGCACTTGTGAATTTCTTAAACAACTATTTCTGAAACGAAACTGAAAACACTTTTGAGATTCATGAGAATCCGGTAAACCTTTTTAATATGGCTAGCGTAGGTTAATGTCTAAACCACATGATATCACATGATTTCTAAGGATGCCTTGAAAACTTAAAAGTCCTCAACTAAATTGTACCATTAATTGTAAAGCGAGGGGATGTTGGGTAGATCTACTGGAGTTTGACAAACTCCGCCCCGTGGCATGGGGAGTGCACGGAGGTACAATATCAGCCTATCTGACCGTGATCCCGAGAGGACACGGGGGAGGCAAATCCGCGATGACGTAGGTCCGCAAATCCTGATGGCACGGCCACTACAATAATAGTCAGCTTTGGTACAAACTTCCTTAGTGCATGGAACAACGGATTAGCTACCCGCGATATCGGTTGAGCACTTTAACTATACAAAACTAGTTCATACCCGAAAACGTATGTTACGGACAATACTCTTACTAAACCACAGAACTATGATTATGGATATTACTAAGTATTGCTTTTCACAAACAAATATTACATAAGTATATGTTGACACGCTTATGATTATTAGACCGGGCCACTGCGTGACAAGCCCACTGTGAACTCACCAACCGTTAGGTTGACACTTGCGTGGTTTTCACTTTTGCAGATCGCTGAAGAGTATCCGGAGCAGGTTGACATGGCACAAGAAGATGTTTATTTTTATTTAAACTAAACTTGGGAAATTAAAACAATGTTTATGTAAAGCACGTGGTTAGTGCTAAAGATAATGTTTTCCGCTGCGTACTGTTAAACGGTTTTTATTATTGATGTTTGGACTTTACTCTGATTCGTTTAGTATTTGTAACTAATGGTTGTGGTCCTGGTCTGGTCGCACCCCTTAACGGTATAAACTCCGTTAGTGGTTGATTTGGGGGTGTGACAGATTGGTATCAGAGCCATAAGTTGCAGAGAACTGGAATCAATTTTGAAAACGATTTGGAAACTGCAACTTGAAAACCTTAGTTACAAACGAACAAACAAATTCCCAAAACCAAAATAATTACGTGCCAACCTGGGATACTCGCTCTGCTGTGTAAGTAAAAGCTTAGTACGTATGTATATATATATATAAATATATATATAGACCGTGTCTAGGTAGTCTAACGGAAAGCCTTAGGAAATTTTCACACACGAATACGAAACGCGAACGCTAATGCGCGCACTATGCCGGGGGAAAGCGACAACGAAACAATGCTACACGCTACGTCCTGATTTCTACTACGATGACTACGCCGACGGTGACTTTTATGGGAAAGCCAACTTTCGACGATAGCTACTCACGATGTACGACGTTCTCCGACGACGCCTCGATTTTGCACAAAATTTTTTTCTGGACTAATAGTGGGATAATGGGAAATTGTTATTATGCATATTATGGGATATGTATAAAGTATAATTGTGACTGAACACTGGCTACTTTAACTGTTCAGCAAGATGTCTGGAAGAGGACACGGAAGAAGCAACATTAACATGACGCCTGCACAACTACAAGCTATGATTAATGAGCACGTGCAAGCCGCGGTGGCAGCCGTCCAAGCTGCATACGCCGCACAGGGTAATTATTATGCCGGTTAAGGCACAAAGCGAATTATATTTTGACCTGTATAAATTTAAAACCCGAACTATTTATGCATCAGGAAACCACCACCACTGCACGTTCAAGTCCTTCATGGACTGCAAGCCGATGACGTTTTCCGGCGAAGAAGGAGCGGTGGGACTCCTCATGTGGATTGAGAAGTCTGAGAAGGTCTTCTCTATGTGCAACTGCCCTGCTGGAGACAAAGTGAAGTATGCTACTGGTACCTTTGAGGGAGCTGCTCTCTCCTGGTGGAATGCCGAAATTCAGATGATTGGGGTAAATGCGGCTAACAACATGCAATGGGAAGCGTTTAAGGAACTGATTATGGAGGAGTACTGTCCCCGCGACCAAGTGAAGAACCTAGAAGGTGAATTCTTGAATTTGAAGATGATTGGGTCTGAAGTTGAGCAGTATACCGCGCGTTATCATGAGTACGCGGTCTTGTGCCCCACAATGGTTGATGCTGAGTTCAAACGCATTGAGCGTTATCTGGAAGGCCTCGCGCCTCAAATCAAGGGACTAGTAACTGCCAGCAACCCCGCAACCGTGCAGCAAGCCATCCGTTTGGCTCACAAACTTACTGATCAGGAGGTTGAGAAGGGTACACTTCCTGCAAAAGCCACTGAGAAGACTGCCTTAAGTGGCAAGAGAAAAGCTGATGATGAAGCTCCTGAGAACTCAATGAACAATCAGAGTGTCGGAAACAGCACTGGGAGGTCCTATAACTCCCAAGGTCAAAGCAAAAGGTCTGGGAATAACAGTGGGAACAACCGCCAGGGCGGAAATGGTCAAAGAAACTACAGGGGTAACCTGCCTCTGTGCAACAAGTGTGGGAAACATCATGCTGGTGTTTGTAGAAAGAATCTGAGCTGTGAAAGGTGTGGAAAGAAAGGCCACGAAGCAAAAGACTGCTGGGCAACTCTACCTGAGCAACAAAACCGCCAAAGGCAAAACAACAACAACAACAACAACAATCATGGCAACAACAACTATGGGAACAACCGTAACGGGCAAGGAAACAATCAGAACAACAATGGTGGAGCCCGTGGCTGTTTTGAATGTGGTGCTCAAGGCCACATTAAAAGGGACTGCCCGCAGTTAAGAAGACAGGGAAATGGTAATCAAGGAAACAACGGTGGGAATGGTAATGGTGGAGGAAATGGTAACGGGAATGGCAACGGGAATGGTGGAAATGGCAGGGGAAGAGCTTTTGTCATGGGTCAAGGTGAAGCTCGCAACGATGCCAACGTGATTAACGGTAAATTTATCCTAAATGGTTTCTTTGCTACTGTATTGTTTGATTCTGGTGCTGAAAGAAGTTTCATTTCCACTAAATTTGCTAAGTTGATTAATGCTAAACCGATTGCCTTAGACGCTAAATATGTGGTAGAACTAGCGAATGGTAAACTTCACGATACAACTCAGATAGTTAAGGACTGTAAGTTAGAACTAGCTGGCCATACGTTAGGGATCGATCTCATGCCTTTCCCGATTGGTAGTTTTGATGTCATAGTAGGAATGGATTGGTTATCTGGAAATCGAGCCGAAATTTTATGCCAAGAGAAAGTGGTTCGTATTCCACTCAAGGACGGTGAAGTGTTAACAGTTCAAGGTGAAAAAGGTGGGACAGTCACCGGTATTATTTCGTTTCTCAAAGCTCAAAAGTGCCTTCGTAAAGGTCACTTCGCGATTCTTGCAAACGTCACCGATTCGACACTTTCCGAGCGCAGAATTAACGACTACCCAATAGTCCGCGACTTCCAAGATGTATTTCCTGATGATCTGCCTGGTTTGCCTCCATTTCGACAAGTCGAGTTTGGAATCGACTTAACTCCTGGAGCCGCTCTAATTGCACGTGCACCTTACCGTTTGGCGGTAAGCGAACTCAACGAACTCTCCGCACAACTTCAAGAGCTACTCGACAAGGGATTTATTCGTCCAAGTTCATCTCCATGGGGAGCACCGGTATTGTTTGTTAAGAAGAAAGATGGAACGTTCCGCATGTGTATCGACTATAGAGAGCTTAACAAGGTCACGATCAAGAATCGGTATCCACTTCCTCGAATCGACGATCTCTTCGACCAACTGCAAGGTTCGAGCTACTTTTCAAAGATTGATCTACGGTCTGGATATCACCAGCTTCGCGTTCGAGATGAGGATGTCCCCAAGACTGCTTTCAGAACTCGCTATGGTCACTACGAATTCGTGGTTATGCCGTTCGGGCTAACCAATGCACCTGCCGTATTTATGGATCTGATGAATCGAGTGTGCAAGCCGTACCTCGATAAGTTTGTAATAGTTTTCATTGATGATATTTTGATCTACTCCAAGACAAAGGAGGAACACGAGGAGCACCTGCGACTTATCTTGGAATTACTCCGCAAGGAACAGCTTTACGCCAAGTTTTCGAAGTGCGATTTTTGGATTCGCGAAGTCCAGTTTCTTGGACACATTGTTGATCAGAATGGAATTCATGTCGACCCAGCTAAAGTGGAAGCTATCAAGAATTGGCCTACTCCAAGAGCGCCGACCGAAATCCGACAATTTTTGGGACTTGCCGGATATTACCGAAGGTTCATTAAGGGTTTCTCGCAATTGGCTCAACCCTTAACGGCTTTGACGCACAAAGGAGTGCAATATAGATGGGGTGAAAAAGAAGAACGCGCGTTTCAAACTCTTAAAGATAATGTTTTCCGAGGCGTACTGTTAAACGGTTTTTATTATTGATGTTTGTACTTTACTCTGATTCGTTTAGTATTTGTAACTAATGGTTGTGGTCCTGGTCTGGTCGCACCCCTTAACGGTATAAACTCCGTTAGTGGTTGATTTGGGGGTGTGACTGTCACACCCCCAAATCAACCACTAACGGAGTTTATACCGTTAAGGGGTGCGACCAGACCAGGACCACAACCATTAGTTACAAATACTAAACGAATCAGAGTAAAGTCCAAACATCAATAATAAAAACCGTTTAACAGTACGCAGCGGAAAACATTATCTTTAGCACTAACCACGTGCTTTACATAAACATTGTTTTAATTTCCCAAGTTTAGTTTAAATAAAAATAAACATCTTCTTGTGCCATGTCAACCTGCTCCGGATACTCTTCAGCGATCTGCAAAAGTGAAAACCACGCAAGTGTCAACCTAACGGTTGGTGAGTTCACAGTGGGCTTGTCACGTAGTGGCCCGGTCTAATAATCATAAGCGTGTCAACATATACTTATGTAATATTTGTTTGTGAAAAGAAATACTTAGTAATATCCATAATCATAGTTCTGTGGTTTAGTAAGAGTATTGTCCGTAACATACGTTTTCGGGTATGAACTAGTTTTGTATAGTTAAAGTGCTCAACCGATATCGCGGGTAGCTAATCCATTGTTCCATGCACTAAGGAAGTTTGTACCAAAGCTGACTATTATTGTAGTGGCTGTGCCATCAGGATTTGCGGACCTACGTCATCGCGGATTTGCCTCCCCCGTGTCCTCTCGGGATCACGGTCAGATAGGCTGATATTGTACCTCCGTGCACTCCCCGTGCCACGGGGCGGAGTTTGTCAAACTCCAGTAGATCTACCCAACATCCCCTCGCTTTACAATTAAAGGTACAATTTAGTTGAGGACTTTTAACTTTTCAAGGCATCCTTAGAAATCATGTGATATCATGTGGTTTAGACTTTAACCTACGCTAGCCATATTAAAAAGGTTTACCAGATTCTCATGAATCTCAAAAGTGTTTTCAGTTTCGTTTCAGAAATAGTTGTTTAAGAAATTCACAAGTGCTTCCCATAAAGCACTTCAAGTTCATCAAGTGGGTGCCGAGCACTCCAAGTTTTCAAGTTCATCAGGGAGGTGGATAGCACTCTCGGGGTGGTCAGCATTGTTTTTCATTTAGTTATTCGGTGTGACCCAAACGGGTTCACGGTAATCGGGTTAGTGACACTCACCTTGGTTTGCACTGCTACACTTGCTATAAAATCCAAGTTTGCTTAACGAAGACCTATGAACACGTTTAGGTCTTAAGTATTAGTTTGGTGTCTAATCTTTACTTAACGTCACTATGGCCCATAACATAGCACGTTGGAACTATGACTCGACATACCGACACACGACACCGATGGTTGATCATAAACAAGGGTTCATATACATCAGAAATCAAAGCATGTATCATCATAGCATAATCATGCAAGTCATGGCATAATGTTCAAGTAAATTGCACAAGTTTGGATTCTGGTCTCAGTTTCGCTAGCAGTTTCGCTAGCAGTTTCGCTAGTCAGTTTCGTTGTATGTACGGGCAGCACTTTCGCTAGGCAATACCCGATGACACAGTTTCGCTAGGCTAGTTTCGCTCGAAACTGTTGGCACAGTTTCGCTAGCTTAGTTTCGCCCGAAACTGGTTTGAACTTTCGTTCAGGGAATTTCGCTCGGTAGTTTCGTTCGGACAGGTCTGGTTGGTTTACCCGCCGACACTACAGTTTCGCTACATAGTGTCGCTGGATGAAGATATACATAGTTTCGCTACACAGTTTCACCCAGAGAACAGTACAGTTTCGCTGGTCGCGAAAAACTCACAAATCAGCCTAAAAATCAATCTAACAGCTTTCATTTTTCATGTAATTCAATATCTAGCATGCATAATCATTTACCAACATAAATCAGTAAGCTTTAACACCTTAAACATGGGTTTACATCATCAAATCACCAAAATACATTTAAAACCCTAAATGACCTAATCTAGCATGGATTTTCATTATGGATGGATTTCACACGTAAAGTTACAAACTTTATAACAGATCTAGCATCCCTAAGCAAAATACTAGCAGATCAAGTGATTCCATAGAGGTTTAGGCATGCTTTTTAAGAAAAACACATAGAAAAGCATAAATAAAGGTTTTTGAGACTCACGATTCGATCTAGGATCCAAATAGATGTTGTCTCGAGGCTGAGTTGGTGTTCCTTTGGTGGTTTTCTCGGCTGACCAGATTCCAGGAGAGTGAGTGTGTGTGTTTGAGAGAAATGGTGCAACAAATGAGACAACTAGGGTTTTATGCCATTTTATATCAGAGGCTAGTTTCACTGGCTAGTTTCGCTGGCCAGGCGAAACTGTCTCTGATTTCATGAGATTCAATAGTTTAACCGACTACCGGGCGACACTATAGTTTCGCCCGTTAGTTTCGCTGGCAACCAAGAAGGACAAATTTTCATTTTATTCCTAATACTAAATCATGCGTTTTCATCACGTTGCACATAATGACAATACATAAATAATCACATAACACATATGGACGGGTTCGGTGATCAACCAAAGGATGTGGACGTATTCGGCCTAGTTAAGCATTAGTTACTAAGTTAACACTTATAACGTAACTAACGGATTTGTCTAACGGAAGTAAACCTTGAAATTCTCGGATGTCACATCATCCCCTTGTAATTGGAATTTTCGTCCCAAAAATTATTCTTGCGTCGTAGCGTTCGCAGCCTCGGCTGTCGTTGTTGCTGGGGAAAGAAAGCAAAAGTTTTAGGGTCGTCACATCCTCCTCCTGTTAAAGGAATTTTGGTCCCCAAAATTTAATCATACCTTGAGTTTCCGCGGACGTTTGCTCGAACAAGTGAGGATACTTTTTCTTCATTTGATCCTCTCGTTCCCAAGTATATTCAGGTCCACGCTTTGAGTTCCATCGAACCTTGACGATCGGAATCTTGCTACGTTTGAGGGCTTTCTCCTCGCGTCCCATGATTTCTACTGGTTGCTCGATAAATTTCAAATGTTCATCAATTTCCAATTCCTCCAAAGGAATTATTTCCGTGTCTTCAGCCAGACATTTCTTTAGGTTGGAGACGTGAAACACGTTGTGAACTCCATCGAGTTCAGTAGGGAGTTTCAATCGGTAGGCCACCGGGCCTACCTCCCCAATGATTTCAAATGGACCGATATAGCGAGGATTTAGCTTTCCACGCTTTCCGAAGCGTATCACACCTTTCCAGGGAGATACCTTCAATAGCACCTTGTCGCCTACCTCGAACTTCAAAGGTTTACGGCGTTTGTCCGCATAGCTCTTTTTTCTGTCACGTGCTGCGGCTATCCGCTTTCTGATCTGAATAATCCGTTCGGTTGTATCATGAATGAGTTCTGGTCCAGTGAGTCCTTTCTCACCTGTTTCGGCCCAACACACGGGCGATCTACATTTTCTGCCATAAAGGGCTTCAAAAGGTGCTGCACCGATGCTCGAATGATAACTCTTGTTGTAATAGAACTCCACCAACGGAAGATGAGCTTCCCAGTCTTTACCGAAGTCGAGAACGCAAGCTCGGAGCATGTCTTCTAAAGTTTGAATAGTTCTTTCCGTCTGACCATCGGTCTGCGGGTGATAAGCTGTACTCATATCCAGTCTGGTTCCCAGTGCTTCTTGCATAGATTGCCATAATCGGGAAGTAAATCGAGGATCTCGGTCAGAGATGATGGTCTTAGGCACTCCATGGCGTGCCACAATTCGGTCAATGTACAGCTTAGTTAACTTATCCATATTGTCACTTTCTCTCATTGAAATGAAGTGTGCAGATTTGGTTAATCGATCAATGATAACCCAAATCGCATCCGGTCGATTCGATCGATGAGGTAATCCCGTTACAAAATCCATGGAGATATCCTCCCATTTCCATTCTGGGATCTTTGGTTGCTGTAATAGCCCAGAAGGCTTTTGATACTCGATCTTAACCCTTGAGCATGTTAAACACTTAGCCACATATCGCGCGATGTCGGCTTTCATATTCGGCCACCAATACAAACCCTTTAAATCTTGGTACATTTTATCCGATCCAGGGTGCACCGAATACCTTGACTTGTGAGCCTCATCCATCACGAGTTCACGGAGATTTCCAAGTAGAGGAACCCAAATTCTGTCATTATAATACCTGAGTCCATCGGTCTTAATTTCAGAGTTACCATCAACCCCTCGCAGTGCTTCAGCTGCGAAATTTTCCTCTTTTAAAGCTTCTTGTTGGGCATCGCGGATCCGATCCGGCAATCCCGTGTGAATGGTAAGTTGCAGCGCTCGTACTCGTCGAGGCTTTTCGTACTCCTTTCGACTTAGTTCATCAGCCACAACATTGGCTTTCCCCGGGTGATACTTAATTGCTAAGTCATAGTCATTTAGTAGCTCGACCCACCGTCGTTGTCGCATGTTGAGATCCTTCTGATCATAGATGTGCTGTAAGCTTTTGTGGTCGGTAAATACTGTGCACTTTGTTCCGTAGAGGTAATGTCTCCAAATCTTGAGTGCATGAACAACGGCTCCCAATTCCAAATCATGCGTTGTATAATTCTTCTCAGTATCCTTCAGTTGCGTGGACCCGTAGGCAATCACTTTGTCCCGTTGCATCAACACGCAGCCGAGTCCTTGAATGGATGCATCACAGTAAACTACAAAGTTTCTTTCCCCAGCAACAACGACGGCCGAGGCTGCGAACGCTACGACGCAAGAATAATTTTCGGGACGAAAATTCCAATTACAAGGGGATGATGTGACATCCGAGAATTTCAAGGTTTACTTCCGTTAGATAAATCCGTTAGTTACGTTGTAAGTGTTAACTTAGTAACTAATGCTTAACTAGGCCGAATACGTCCACGTCCTTTGGTGGATCACCGAACCCGTCCATATGAGTTATGTGATTATTTATGTATTGTCATTATGTGCAACGTGATGAAAACGCATGATTTAGTATTAGGAATAAAATGAAAATTTGTCCTTCTTGGTTGCCAGCGAAACTAACGGGCGAAACTATAGTGTCGCCCGGTAGTCAGTTAAACTATTGAATCTCATGAAATCAGAGACAGTTTCGCCTGGCCAGCGAAACTAGCCAGCGAAACTAGCCTCTGATATAAAATGGCATAAAACCCTAGTTGTCTCATTTGTTGCACCATTTCTCTCGAACACACACACTCACTCTCCTGGAATCTGGTCAGCCGAGAAAACCACCAAAGGAACACCAACTCAGCCTCGAGACAACATCTATTTGGATCCTAGATCGAATCGTGAGTCTCAAAAACCTTTATTTATGCTTTTCTATGTGTTTTTCTTAAAAAGCATGCCTAAACCTCTATGGAATCACTTGATCTGCTAGTATGTTGCTTAGGGATGCTAGATCTGTTATAAATTTGTAACTTTACGTGTGAAATCCATCCATAATGAAAATCCATGCTAGATTAGGTCATTTAGGGTTTTAAATGTATTTTGGTGATTTGATGATGTAAACCCATGTTTAAGGTGTTAAAGCTTACTGATTTATGTTGGTAAATGATTATGCATGCTAGATATTGAATTACATGAAAAATGAAAGCTGTTAGATTGATTTTTAGGCTGATTTGTGAGTTTTTTCGCGACCAGCAAAACTGTACTGTTCTCTGGGCGAAACTGTGTAGCGAAACTATGTATATCTTCATCCAGCGACACTATGTAGCGAAACTGTAGTGTCGCCGGGTAAACCAACCAGACATGTCCGAACGAAACTACCGAGCGAAATTCCCTGAACGAAAGTTCAAACCAGTTTCGGGCGAAACTAGGCTAGCGAAACTGTGCCAACAGTTTCGAGCGAAACTAGCCTAGCGAAACTGTGTCATCGGGTATTGCCTAGCGAAAGTGTTGCCCGTACATACAGCGAAACTGACTAGCGAAACTGCTAGCGAAACTGAGACCAGAATCCAAACTTGTGCAATTTACTTGAACATTATGCCATGACTTTCATGATTATGCTATGATGATACATGCTTTGATTTCTGATGTATATGAACCCTTGTTTATGATCAACCATCGGTGTCGTGTGTCGGTATGTCGAGTCATAGTTCCAACGTGCTATGTTATGGGCCATAGTGACGTTAAGTAAAGATTAGACACCAAACTAATACTTAAGACCTAAACGTGTTCATAGGTCTTCATTAAGCAAACTTGGATTTTATAGCAAGTGTAGCAGTGCAACCCAAGGTGAGTGTCACTAACCCGATTACCGTGAACCCGTTTGGGTCACACCGAATAACTAAATGAAAAACAATGCTGACCACCCCGAGAGTGCTATGCACCTCCCTGATGAACTTGAAAACTTGGAGTGCTCGGCACCCACTTGATGAACTTGAAGTGCTTTATGGGAAGCACTTGTGAATTTCTTAAACAACTATTTCTGAAACGAAACTGAAAACACTTTTGAGATTCATGAGAATCCGGTAAACCATTAATTGTAAAGCGAGAGGATGTTGGGTAGATCTACTGGAGTTTGACAAACTCCGCCCCGTGGCACGGGGAGTGCACGGAGGTACAATATCAGCCTATCTGACCGTGATCCCGAGAGGACACGGGGGAGGCAAATCCGCGATGACGTAGGTCCGCAAATCCTGATGGCACGGCCACTACAATAATAGTCAGCTTTGGTACAAACTTCCTTAGTGCATGGAACAACGGATTAGCTACCCGCGATATCGGTTGAGCACTTTAACTATACAAAACTAGTTCATACCCGAAAACGTATGTTACGGACAATACTCTTACTAAACCACAGAACTATGATTATGGATATTACTAAGTATTGCTTTTCACAAACAAATATTACATAAGTATATGTTGACACGCTTATGATTATTAGACCGGGCCACTGCGTGACAAGCCCACTGTGAACTCACCAACCGTTAGGTTGACACTTGCGTGGTTTTCACTTTTGCAGATCGCTGAAGAGTATCCGGAGCAGGTTGACATGGCACAAGAAGATGTTTATTCTTATTTAAACTAAACTTGGGAAATTAAAACAATGTTTATGTAAAGCACGTGGTTAGTGCTAAAGATAATGTTTTCCGCTGCGTACTGTTAAACGGTTTTTATTATTGATGTTTGGACTTTACTCTGATTCGTTTAGTATTTGTAACTAATGGTTGTGGTCCTGGTCTGGTCGCACCCCTTAACGGTATAAACTCCGTTAGTGGTTGATTTGGGGGTGTGACAAATCGTTTCTTCCAATTTTGATAATCTTCAAGCTTCAACAATTTAGGAACTTTCTGAATTGTTCCAATTTCATTATCAAAATTCAACATGGTTTGCATCGCACTTTGAATTGCAGCAAACGCATGAAATTCCGACATCGTTGAACAACTTTTAAATTCTGCCGGCCGAACTTGCTCTGATCCTAACACTGAACTCCGAACTCTGTCCGAATCTAAAATCAAAGTCCGAACTTCCTCCTAACTTGCTCCGAATCAAAATCAACAGTCCGAACTCTTAAGAGACTCCGATCTAGCTCCGAACTTTCAATCACTCCGAACCTTGACCGAGAAAACTTCGAACTCTCACCGAACGTTCACCGAACTCGAAGTTCAGAGCAGTTACTCCGAACCTGACCAGGTACCTCCGAACCTCGACTTCATTTTTCAAAAACGCTCGAAAATGGACTGATTTTGACGAAACTCGTTACTGTGGATCAGAAAAACCGATAGAAAATGATATAGGAACAGATTTGACACCAAACACTCGATAGAATTGATGAAAAACACGAAAGCAAACTCGAGAAACACGAAAAGCACTTCAAAAATCCAAAAGTAGCAACCACAGATCAGCAGAGTGAACCAGAAAGCTCTGATACCACTTGAAAATGCGTGAGCATCGGATTTTCTACTCGATCTAGCTAATCGGACATCGAAACGTAATTAACCGATTATTTTATTGATTAACGACGAACAATTACAATCAGTAAACACTTAGAAATAGACTCAGAGAATACACATTCAGAAACACACACTTAACAGATCTCAGACGCTCAGAACTGAAAATTACAAAGACCAAACATCTATATATACCCGTTGGTCCGAGCCTCGTCCGAACCTCAGGTTCGGCCAGTCCGAACTCCAGGTTCGGACCACGTTCGGTCAGACCTAAATTGACTTGATCTTGTACTTTGCTTGATACTTCACACGACGCACATATCAGGTATTAACAGATCTCATCAGAGTCATCATGTTCATTTATGTTATTTGCCATAAAAGCAAAGTTTTCTTTGAGAAACTTTTGAACATCTTTGAATGATTCAGTGATATCATTTGCATCATCTCCTTCTATGGTAGATCCAGTCAAAGCGTCTTCGTCCTGCACATGTATCACAATCAAAGCAGATGAATCATCAAATTGATTACCCCAATTATAAGTTTTGTCTTCTTGAGACACTAAAGCTTTTGTATTATCAGATTTAGGGTTTGAGTGAGAAGAACTCCCTGAATTTTTGACATTGTTGTTTCCAGAATCATTTGGCTTTGAAGTATACTTTTGATACTCTTGCTTCTTAGGCTGAGAACATTCTCTTGTGAAATGGCCAAAATTCGAGCAGTTATAACACCTTACTTTGGATTTATCAAAACCGATACGCCCACCTGAATTCAGATCTTTTCAGCCAGTTTTCTTAAGAAATATTTTTATCAGTTGAGCTAGCATTGCGAATTGCCAATTAATATTCATTAGCTTCAAGTCATCTAGATCGACCTGATCGTAGTCTTCTTCTATCAATTCAGCATTACTTACTTTTCCTGTTATGACTCCATTGTAACAGACATTGCCATCTTGCTAGAATTCACCATATTGCTTGCTGGTATTGACACATTGCATCCTGAAAATCCATAACTTGATTCATAACTTTCTGAATTTGACATATTCCCCGAATTTGACATATTTCTAGAAACATTTCCAACCACAAAAGCAGTAGCCGGAGCAAAACTTGTAGCTTTCCCAGACTTTCCTGATATAGTAGCAGCATTTGAAGCATAGTAAACATCAGGATTTTGAACTTTAGCTGGTGTATTGTTAACATTCTTCATCTATAAGTCTCTAGCTTTCAGCTTTCCCAACAACTTCACAAAACTCAATGTTGAGTATTCCTTATCATTTATAAGCATCAAGACATAAGCTTCCCACTTTGATGGAAGTCCTTCAAGTAATTTTTCTTTTAATTCATCATCTTCCTTCTTGATTTGAATGGTATCCATTTCAGACAAAAGATGACAATATCTTAAAATTAACTCAGGAACACCTCTCCATCAAAGTGTTTGAAATTATCAAACTCTTTTCAAAACCTTCTTTTTACTCTTCTTATACTAGTCATTTCCCTCACATCTTTCTTACAAAGCAGTCCACAGATCATGAGAATGTTTGCACATTTTAATTGATGTAGCAGTTCTTTTGGTAAAGCTTGTGTAAGAATTCCATAAAACTTATGTTTTCTTATGTAACCTGCCTTTTGTACTAGATCCAGGTTCCTTTGCATAATTGGTACATTGTTTTTGTCAACAGGATAGACATATGGTGCATCCATTACAATCCATAGATCACAATTCGTAGTCCCGACATAAGCTTCAAACCTTTTCTTCCAGTTATGATAATCCTCAAGGTTGAACAACTTGGGAACCTTTTGACTTGTCCCAATTTCGTTGTCATAGTTCAACAATGTCTGCATTTGTGATTAAATCGCGGCGAATGCGTGTAAATCCGACATTTTGAATTTCTTGAAAACACTGTTTATCCAAACTCTTCTGAACTCCGAACAGTTGTCCGAACTCTTCCGAACCTGGTGCGAACTCAGGAAGTCAGGCGAACAGCAACCGAACTCTTCCGAACTGTAGTTATGTCAAACCATACCCAAACTTTGTCCGAACTCAAAACCAAACGAACTCTTCCGAACTTCAACCTATGAACAGTACCCAAACTTGTCCGAACTCTATCCGAACATGACTTTTTTAACCGAACTTAGCTGAACTCTATCCGAACAGAACCGAACTGAAATCTTTCAAGCGAACACAGGCGAACTCAGGTTCGGACGGTTATTTGGCAGACGTAAAAACTCTCAGAAAATGACATTTTCGAGCAGAAACTGACTCAACCGAAGCTCCTGGACACGATTATAACCATTTTGAAGTGTATAATGTGTAGAAATGATCAGAAGATTGAAAAACGGATGTTTTTGATGTGAAAAATACGAAGAAAACACCAAAACACTTTGTTTATCAACACAAAAGAAGAGTATCGAGCTGATCAATCACCAGAAAGCTCTGATACCACTTGAAAGAGCGTGGGATGCTTGAATCGTGATTAACTCATATCGATTTTGTAAAGAAAGTAATGAACAAAATTGTAAATAAAGCTCAATCTCATTCAATAACCAAGTACACATTACGAGGAGACTCAGAGCTAAAACACATTCAATTTCACACACATAAGAAAAAACATTACAAAAATTACAAACCTACCAACTATATATAGTCACCCGACTGTCCGAACCTGGCCATGGGCCGAACTACAGTTCGCCTGCCAGTTCGCCCAAGGTTCGAACAGGGTTCGCCCAAAATAGGTTTTCTTTGTTTTTCTTGTTTTTCTTCCAAGTCTTCGTCCGATCCAGCATGTTGCCACATTATGTCTCAACACTGCGGCTCAATACCTCAATCATCTCATCTGAAAGCTGCTTCCTCTTTCACAACAGTGCAATCTCGTGCATGGCCTCGCTCGGGGCTCGCTATGCGGTGTCTAAGGCTGCCACCAATGTTGCGATCAACTGAGTCTCGGGGCATGGTCTCGGGTTTAAATGATCCTCTCTAGTACCTCATGCACCACTCAGAATCTGATAGTTGGGTATCACCAACCAATGCCCAGAAGGTGAGTGACTTATGTTTTCTTCCTTGAAAATGTATCAAAAAGGTGCTATCTCAATGTTAGCATGTTAATTGCTTGTTGTGGAATCACTCCACCAAGTGTTAGAAGTGTTTCTCAGTTGTCACTGAGATTCCATCGTACATGCCCTAGGCATGTTTTCTAATGGTTTGGGTAGGTTTGTTCACCCTGTTCATCGGTTTTAGTGTGATGTGCGGTTTGCGTGTCTAGTTGTGCTCTCAACAACTTCTGTAATGCTGCCCAGAATGAGGTGCAAATTGAGTGTTGCAACCTGATATGGTCTAAGTGGCACCCCGTGCCATTAGCTGATCTCTTCCTACAGGATTGATATAGCTTCTCCATTCTGTTAGTCCTTCTGATTGTTAGAAAGTGTGTAGATTTTGTCAGTCGATCGTCAATCACCCAGATCGTACTACATGTGCTTGATGTTTGAAGTAGTTTGGTGCTGGAGTCCATAGAGGTTTGTCTCCTCTTCTCATAGAAATATTTTTGGTTGCAGTAATAGTTCAGATGGTTTCGGATATATGGCGTTCACCGTAGAACAAGTCACGCACTTGCTCATATAGGTTCAAATTTTGGCTTTCATATTCGATCATCAGTTGGATGTTTTCCAATATTTGTATTGTTTGTCCGTACTAGCATAAATAGATTAACGGAAACTGTGTTGATTTATGAGATACCAGTACCAGAACACTCCTATATTGACGAATTCCATCCAGTTTGACCTCAAAGAGTTTACCGTTTCCTCGTAAGGATTCCATCCCTACACCAGTTTCTCACAGTGACTTGAGTTGGGCGTCCTGAGTTTGATTTGGTGATCTAGTGTGTATACTAAATTAAAATGCTCGATCTTAGATGAGTTTAGGGATTTCATTTCCACTCAAGGCATCAGCTACCACACCAGGCTTCCCCGAATGATGACTAGGGCTATCTATGGTCAGACTCTGAGTCCCACTTCCAAAACACCATTAGTGTTTGTGTATAGAGTGTACTGCAGATAACTGAGCACACCTTTGGTATCCCTAAAGCATACCAGTCACCAGAACCACCGTCCTTCTTGTTAAGAAGTAGGCGAGTTTAGATATATGATAAAATTTTATGATAGTAGTAACACAATAGGGTTCCTTCCCCTACCATGGTACCCTTCATCCATGCTCGCATTATGCCCTCCGAATTCTTGTAATCCATGCGGATAGTGGACTTGTTAACATACAGGTAATGTATCCAGGCCTTCGATACGAACACCATTGAAACCAATCCCAAGTCATGAGTTGTGTAGTCCTGCTCGTGTATCTTCAGTTTACGTGAGGTGTAGGTTATGACATTCTTCCGTTACATCAACACGCAACCAAGACCTTACTTGGAAGTTTTGCAATATGCCATGACGTCTTTGGTTTATTTGGATAAGATAAAGTCAGTGCTGCCACACCCCCACGAAACCGCCCCGCGTATAACCCACGAAACGGGGGTGCGAACACAGACCAGGATTTGAGTCGTCAAACACTTCGAACATCTATATGCTCGACTCAACAACCAGTTTAAGTTTTGAAAACAGTTTATCAGATTTAATCGTTAATTCATAAAACAGTGCGAAAGCATTTTCATCTAGTTTCAAAATCATTTGCGAAAAAGATAATACATTAAGTTAACAATTCATATGAGGAAACGATAACATGAAAATAGTTTAAATTGTCTTTACGTCCAAGGTGACAAAAGTTGTTGAATTATTACAACCCATTCAGTGACACAATGAATGATATCTAATATGCGCTCCTTAGCAAACCTCCTAAGAACATGAGAAGAAACATGTAAAGTATCAACGCTAGGTTGGTGAATTCTCAGAGTTTAAGCAGTAAATAACTATCCATCTATTTGAAACAGTAAGATAATCAGTTACCCTCAACGAGGCATAACCCCCCAGGAATCACACATCCAGAAAAAGATAATCATCATTTTATATACTTGGGTTAGCTAGACCACATTATTTATAACACCATATGCCCCGTGTTCCCACTCGTGACAGTTAACATTTTCCTTTATGCCATGCTATACCGAGCATGACCAAATCTAGGACAATATAATACCCCTTCTCCATCTCTGAAGGGGATGGGGACAGAACGACTAGCCAGGGAAGCGTTTGACAAGCCCAATAGATATGTTTCACATTTCCCCGTTATCACCTGATACTAATGGTACACGAATTATGGAAGGACTTCCTTGGCATGTTTTCTTCTATGGGTTACAAATAGTATATAAAAAAAGTTTAGCATTTCTCAACAAAAATCGTTTAGTATTTTCTCAATAGAAAATAGATTAGTATTTCTCAACATAAATAAGTTTAGTATTTTTTCAATAGAAATAAGTTTAGCATTTTATCAACAGAAAATAGTTTACCACATGTCTTCTCCCCCCAAAGCATAACACGTTAAAATGTGGGGCCGAGAACTCACCTTAGGGTGCAATTAATTTTCCATATGGTAATGCCTGGATAAGGTAGGTGAATCCTCCTGGACTCCACCTATGACACGCAATTGTGTGAGTGTTGACTAATTTTGACTAACCGTCCCGATAACGCGCAGACAATAGACAAGTGGACTCAAATACATATTGGTGATTGAATTTAGGTTTCTATACATATCCTAAGATGTTTCACACATACAAGACATAGTATCATGATAAACATAATGTGTCATAATTACTTATGACATTATCTCGCGTATACGATGTACGATCGACGAGGTGATCGTACAAAGTCTTGCCATTCCCACCAAGGTAGGAGACTTAGGACTTGTACACCCGTATAACTCATAATCAATTTGACTTATGACATGCAAACACATAGCCAAGTAACCTCATATTCATAATCATGCAGTTCCCTAATTTATTTATTTTCCGATAAATATATATTTATCACACATAGGGTAATTCCATGATTACACATCATTATCATCTCATGCAAATCACATAGATAATCATTTAGCATATTTAAAGCCATGTCATAGATTCCTAACCACATGCATGAAAGCTATCTTGCCCTATTAGGCCATTTTCATCATATTTTCATGTAAATAATTTTTATAAAATAATCTACATGCCATTGATCATCAAGTTCACAACTTTATACATCATCATGCTTCCAATAACCTAGATTACACACTCACATAGTAGATCTAACACCAATCATGTGCCTTTATTCAATATCTTGCATGCATGGCAACTGAAATCAAGTTTTCATCATAGATCTCACCCAAAGATAACAACTTTATTGCACATTTAACCCTAGATCTATCATTATCAAGTCATTACAACGTAGATTTATAACTAATCATCAAGCTTTAACCATATGCATGCATGATTTCTTATGAATAACCCTAGATCTAGCATGTATCATCATATCATGCTTAAAAGCCATGTTTTTTTTATCAAAAGATGCAATCTATTCTATTACAATCAATGGATCTACACTTGATATCATCAAACCGACATAGATTAGACCTAGATCCATCATAAAGCTTGGTTCTTGACAAGTTAAACACAAGCAAAACTTAACAAATAACACACTGAATGATGTAGGATGATAAATGGTGAAATCGGGGCTTGAAACTTGCAATAAAGCTCAAATCTTGAAGATGAATGAGTATGAAGATGATAAGAGATGTAAATGGGGCTGAGAATTCGTTGGGAGATAATGAAGTGAAATGGTGGTGGCTAATGGTGCTTAAATAGTGGAAAATTAGGGTTTTGCTGAAATATTGGGTTTAAGCATATTGCTTACATGAGCCATATTCTCTAGGCGATATGCCTAGAGCCTCTTGTCTGGCAGCCCAATTGACTTTTGTTGACGCAACCCGTTTTGTCCGTTTTTTGCATTTTTGGTCATGGTTTTCAACGTTTTCTCCCATTTTCAATTCACCATCATTTTTATCACATCTAATCCAATAAAATAAAGTATCAACTTGACACATAACGATTTATAAATATAGAAATCATGTACACATACGTATCAATACAAACCAGATCAATCGAATCAATATTTCAAAACCATACGCATAGATAATCATTCATAAATAGTCATTGTGCTACAAGATTCATCTCTAGCAAGATGATGGTCGAGTTTAGCTATTCATAGCAGAAACAAGATCTGAAACAGATTGTATCAACCTACACATGATGAAATCGACAAACGAAATGAAAGTCGAAAGATTACAACTAATGGAATGATTAATACTAACTCTAATCTCGATCCGATGCTTCGATTGCTTCCTCCTGTATCCTGGAACTCTTCTCGAACAGGGGAGACGGCCGCATCAAAATGTTCTATTTATAATAAAAAAATTAGGTTTTTCTGCCGACAGTCGCATCACCACCCATTTTGGGAAAACTGGTCTCTTTGGGACTGAATTTGGTAACGACCCGTGAACGAAAAACGTTCCCTATAACCTCAGTAATCTTTTGGCCACTTTTCTTCCTATCGCGTACCGCGAATATTTCTAGGACACCCCTTGCGTATCGCGAGGGGTCTGATTTCCTGATTTTTGCTTTGTTTTGTTTTTTTTGCTTTCTCGCTTCAACTCGGTCGTGATCCGGCTTCTGATTTAGCTTGAATTCCTTCTGTTTTATACCACGAAGCCTACCAAAGCATGTAAATGCAAACTAAATCATGTATTTCCCTCGAAATCTTAACTTTGTTATTCTGTTCCCTGGAATCCTACTTTTGGTGAAACTAAACAATTCAACATTAGATTTGATAGGAAATAACCAGTAATTAGCCAAAAGATGTGTGAAAATGTATATAAAAACATGTTACATTTGAAGCACATCATATTACCATGAACCTCAAATAAGAAAACTACCGATTATCCACTCTACGCGTCTTGTTCAAGGACGTTGGTTCGACAATAAACTTTAATATACCCGCAGACACTCACTTATCACAATCAGTCAGGGAAGTAAATCCAAATAATACTACTCATAAAGTGTCGTTTCACTGCATGAATTAATTTGGATTCAACTAATATTAGGACTTGAGTACCATTACATGAATCAACAAGAATACGATAATTTTTAACAGCCAAAAGTACGTGTAATAGGTACGTTTCATAATTGTCAAAGTAATGTCAATCATGATCGTTGGTAGTTTCATGAGGTCTTCCCCACAAAGTAGTTAAAAGCATACAAAAGATAGGGACCGTGTGACTCACCTGAAGTAGGAAATATGGTCTGATAAAAACAAGAGTCGAGCTAGCAGTATGCTAAAATCAAAAATACTCTAAGGTTCGTAGGATTGGGTCAAAAGTTCTGTCACCCAAATAGTTTGGTCAAGTCTTAATGTTTACAATCCGTTGTATTGGTGGAGACAGTTTGTTCAGAAAGTATTTATTCATCAATAAATATGGAGGTGTTGAACTTGTGTTATGTGTTTTCATCAACACACACAAGTATCCGAAAAATGATCTTTCAAAAGATAATATTTAAGTTGTTTAAATATTATTAAGTTTAAATATCTAAAGTAGTTTTCTTTTCTAAATGTGTATTTAGAAAAAGTAATATTTAAAAATAAATATTAAAATGAGAAATTTACATGTGGTTTTTGCTAACACATTTGGGATATATATATATATACATATATATACATATTTCACAAAATATACCCGTTTTATGTCATGAGAGTCCAAAATATAATATATCGTATACATTAAATCCAAACTCTGATATTTCGTTGTCCTTAAGTCGGTTGTGTCTAAAATCTCCTGTTTCGACTAGCTTTGTCTAAATTGTCTGGTCATATTAAGCTCTAGAAATCATTAACACAAGTTAAGTGTCACAAAATCGGTGTTTTCAGTTATTAAGGTTTTTAGGGTTTCTGTTCCCATTTTCAAAATAGTAACGTTCATTTTAGCCAACGTCCCTTTACAATGTATATTTGTAACTTATCTAAAATATTTTTTATAGTATTAAAACATACACGAGTCCAAGTTCATGAAATCATCACGCAACTTAGGGTTTTTAATAGGTTTGTCATCCTTTTTACAAAGAGACACAACACTTTTGTATCTTTTAACAAAATTGAATTTTACTAAAAAAATACTATTATAATCATAAGACATAATTTTCTTTTATCAAAGTGTTTCTAGAAATTAAATCTTTAGTTTCATTTCACCATGGCGGTTAACTGTTTTTAATAGGGAAAACATCAAGTCGCAAAGATGGTCATAACTATCAACGAAACATCAAAATGAATAAAATGAACATATGATATCAAAGAAAAGAAGATAAGTTATCCTCACAACAAGCAACGAGGAGAAGGAAGTAAAAATAGGGTTATAATCCATATCTTTATCGTTCCTCACCTGATGATTCTTGCTCTTGATTTTGAAAAGAGATGAGTTTTGTAAGGAAAACTAGAGAGGGGGTGAGGGTTTTGGCTCGGGTTTCTAGAGAGAGAGAGAGAGATAGAGGAGAGTTCAAGTGTTCTTGAGGAAATGAGAAGGATTCTCTAAGTGTGGTGTTATATAGGGTGTAAGTAAGTGAGTAGGAGGGTGTTGGGTTGGGTTTACGACTCAAGGAGGGAGGAACCAGTGAGAGTTTGGCTAAAGGAAAAGAGAGAGAGAGACAGACGAGAGAGAGAGAGAGAGAGAGCGAGAGACGAGAGAGAGAGAGTGACCAAGAGAGAGAATGAAGGTGCGAGTTTGCTTGGTTCTAAGAAACTCTAAGTGTTTGAGGGGTGTTAAAAGGGAGAAGGAATGAACCATAGCCCTTGGGCTGGTTCATAAAGGGAGACCGAAAGAGAGAAAGAGAGCTAGCGAGAGAGAGAGTGAAAAGAGAGGGAGAGAGATGGGAGAGAGGTCATCATTTGATGGATTTGATAGGTGTGATAGGAGGTAAAGGAGAATCAGTAAGAGTGTGAAAGTAGTTAGATGAGCGATGGAGTTGAGGAGATGTGGTGTAAGGGTAGGGTGGATGGAAATCTTGGTGATGATGATGTTGGGTTGGTGGGGCTGATTTGGGTAACAACCATGACCGAAGCACGGTTGTTAAAGAAACAAAAAGGAGAAAACAAGAAAAATTTCTAAGTATTTGGCCTAATACGGTCGTATCACATAAAGGTGATATGCCCGTATCACGAGGTGTATTGTAGTCATCAGAACAATATTATACGATCGGGTCGGATCAGGATCCGAACGTGTTCAGATTCCGTGATACGCCTGTATTAATCATATCAATACGGTCGTATTTATCCGGAAGTATAAAATCTTCATTTAGCCGGTTTTGGCCACTTGTTTCACTCAAACCAGCTGCCTAATCTCTCTCTCTCCCTCTCCCTATGTTCTTAAGCGGACCAGAGGTTCAAGAAATGTTTTAGAGGCTAGGAGAACTCTAGATTCAAGGGGAAAAGCTTAAGGTAATCTTCTAGACTACATTTTTACATGAATTGATAAATGTGGATGGAGAATTATGATGTATTCTAGATTACAGAATACATCAGGAAGTCTAAGGTATGTCATGAATTGCACATGCATCCATAATATATTGCCAATTTGGGAAAGTTCAAGAAAATGAGTGTTAACCCCTAGATTGGTGCATGATGATAGTTGTTGAACTTGTTGGTAGATTCAAAGAGTGTCAGTGCTTATTGATTGTGGAAGGAAAGCTTCTTTGAGGTAGGTTATACATTTTATGTGAATTTACCCATTTTAAGTGCATGCATAAATTTTGGTCACATTAATGGTAATCTAGTCAAATGGGAATGTTCTTGGGGTATATATGCATTTTGATACACATTGATTTGGGTAAAATTGACTCACAATGGTCAAAATGACAAAATCAGTGTTCTGACCTGATATGAGTATGGCCGGATAGAGTTTAAGGTAATACAGCCGTATCGGGGTCAAGGATTTGATAATCGAGTTTCAAGGGTAATACGGTCTTATCCGTGTTATGACAATACGGCCGTATCGCAAGGTTTACGAATTTAAAAATCTGATTTTAATGGTAATACAATCGTATTAGGAAAAAGTGAATATGGTCGTATCGTAGGATTTTCAAAAATTAATATATTGTTGAATATGTTCATATCAGCATAGTGTGATACACCCGTATTCATCCTGGAACAGTTGAATAAATTGATTCAACTGCTATGAACTTTAAATCGGAGACTGTGGATCTAGAATAGTACTTTTTTAAGATTATAATGAGTTGTATGGGACTAAGTTGATGTGTTTGGATAACACTTCACTAGTTATTCGGTTCGGAAGTCCTCGGTTAATGATTCGAGTGACCTCATGGACACCCATTATGTATTGATGTGAATCTATATTGTCTGGTGATTTAGATTAGTAGTTTAGGTTGTGATTTATGATTATGATTATACATCGTAGGGTGACTTGCATTCTAGACGTGGTGGAACATGAGTTTAACTTCATAAGTCCTGCATACCTGTGAGTATCGATAGCTTCCCCTCCTTTAAATTATTATTAAATGTTTTGGTGTGCAGATGAACTGTTTTACTGCTTATTTTCTATTACTATACTGTGTATGTGTTTGATAGCTAGGTGGGTTGTATGCTAGGTAGTAAGCTTTCAAGAGTAGGCTACTTTGGTCATTGAGGATTGTGTATGCCACGAGGGATATAAGGGAGTCTGACAGCTGATTAGGTAGGTAGCATAATTGGCCTCACATCCATGCCTTGATATTAAGTTATCAAGGATGAGTATTTGTCACTATATTCCAGAATATGAAGGGTGCATAAGGGCACACGCATGTATTATGCAGGATTGAGTATTGACCTAGGGCTAGACCACCAGTAGACCTACCTAGAGTAGTAGTAATGAGAATTAGAAAATATATATTTGATTGCATTATTGCTGCAGACTCACCAACAACATTATTGTTGTTGAATCTTTTTAGTTCATGGTGCTGGTAAGTAGCTTTAAAGCAGGTAATGAGTTGGGCATAAGGGATATGGTTAGGGACCATTATTGAAGGCTATACTGTCTTGATTTTTGCATATTCAGATTTGGCCCATGTTTGCTGTCTTTGTTACTTTCTTCATTTGTATTCTAAACACTTTGTTATGTGTTAGAGTGAATGGGACCGAACCTTGTGTTAGTTGCTTGGGTTATATAACTCCTTGTAGTTAGTGACAGTTATATAAGGTGGTCTGTTACGTTGTTTGTATGAGGTTATGTGTGTGAATGTTGCGTACTCTGATTATTAATCTGGTGCTTTCGTAGATCCTGATAGGAACAGCTGACGGCACACCCGTACTTCTCGTCCTTGGCAAGGGGCGAAAAGTGGGTGTGTGATAGATTGGTATCAGAGCCCAAGGTTCCAATAGATTAAAGGTTTCCTGTAGTGCCCCTAAGTTTGAAACTTATAAACCTTAAGACGATGCCAGAAGCTGATTCTAGGACTTAGGAAAACGTCTAAGAGTTAGGTACTTATCAGGAATTAGTGTAAGGTCGGTAGTATTAACAGACTTGCCACCTATCATTCCTACCCACAGGTACACTAAGATCTAGTAAACCCTAGCAATTAGATAGAAGCTGATAGTCCATCCAGTGTGTGATATTTTTAAGAAATAGGACAAATAGTCCTTAAGAGTAACTTTAGGGTAATGAAACCCTAGAGGTATGTGAATTGTTAAAGAATATAGATATCCTGTTTTGTTCACTTATGTTTTGGTGTAGATTTCCCTTAAGATGTTTGGACGACACCGATCTTCATCCAAGTCTGGTAGTAAAAGTGGGAGCAGAAAGGATGAAGCTGGCCAAAGCTAGCCAACTCAGTAGTTCAGTCCGGATCTATTTGGTTATGTTGTTTCAGCCTCCGCCTATGTCAAGACAAAGCTATCTCCTGAAGCATCCACTACAAAGCACAAGTGTAAGAAGAAGTGACGAAATCCCAGGATGTCGGTGCATCCACCTCCACCACATCTCCATTTCACCAGTGTTGAACGAGAGGCAGCCTTTGAGGCTGTTCAAACATAGGGAGTTGACAAGGATCATGAGTGCACCAAGACTCAGGGTGACGGGAGGGCGTCTCATTCACGTTCAGTCACTAGGATCATGATCACTATTCCTTCCAACCATTTGGTTAGCTACCACTCGGAGCGATATGAGCACCATGAGCAGCATGTGTATGCTCCTCCTGGTTTTCCAACAGCCAACTATGTGGCTGATGTTAAGGGTCCCTACAAGTTGGAACCCATGTAGCATGAGCAGCCAGCAAATGCTCCACTAGCTATCATCTTTGAGGACTTGACTACCATTGCCCCTCCTATACCACCACTACCTTGTACTCCTGTGATGGAGCCTGCACCTCCTATGCCCCCAGCCCCTCTAGCTCTGCCTGTTCCTTATCACCAGGAGATGCAAGACCCTTATATGGCAACTAGCCAAACAGCTCAGTATGATTATCGTGTCTTTGATCAATATAGTTTTTCCAAGCTGTAGCGATCTTTCAAAGCTAATGCACCATCATACCAGTTCCCTATTGATATATATATGGCTCCATAAGCTCAGTACCCTCCTGCTCTGCCTGTTTTGAGGCCTACTATTTAGTACCCTATCATGCATCCATATTATGAGCCTACCAGATTGTCTTTCTCGTGATTTGGTATACATTTTCATCCCTCACCCTATGTTGAGTCTGCAGGACCCAATGTGGGGTCATCTGCATATGCTACCTTACTTGAGGAGAACCGTGCACTGATACGGGATAATACTGACAATCAAAGACATAAAGCGAAAATGTACCGCCTGTATAATAAGGCGAAGAGTGTAGTGGGGGAGATGGCTTTTTTGGTTACAAGGAGGAGGAACTGATGCTATTGATGACCCGTGGAGTTGATGGTGATCTGATGATAGTGTTTGTTATTGATGATGTATTTGTGTTGTTATTGTTATGTATCATTCGTATTAGACTTGTATCGTGATGTAATGTTTCGTAAGACTTGTTTGATATAACTTTGACTTGGAACCTTATGATGGTAGGATGTTATAACCGTTAAGACTTAATTATGTAAGTCTTGTTATGTGTGTGAATTGAGATATTGAGTACTATTGTTATATAAGTAGACTTCTGAGGGGAAATATCAATATCCCTTAGGATTGCTTATGATAGACTATAAGTAGTGGACTCAATGATGGTACACATTTAGAACTCTATAGAATACCTGTTTATTTTTTTATGGCAGATCTGATTATGGCCTTCCGCGAACATAGTAGGCGGATGAAAGGTAGAGAGGATATTTCTACATTCCACGAGCATAGTAGGTGGAAAGGCGAGAAATGTTGTTCTCTCGTTCCACGAACATAGTAGGTGGAGAGTTGGAGAATTATCCTCACATATCACAAACATAGTTGGTGGGATTGTTGAGGAAATTTCTCTTATGATTGTAATATGTTCCCCATAAATAATAGAACTTGTTCACCCGTCGTAGATACATGAGAGGTCACTAACGTGTTGATCGAAAATAATGTAATTCATGAATTGCCTTACAGGAAATGACGAAAGCTGGAGTTAGTAAGACATTATCATAGTAAACTTGATGATAAGAAGAAAAATGAGAAGGATAAAAGAAGAAGGTAAGTGGAGCTTAATGACAGTGATTCAAAATCCGATAGGGATGAGGAAAGAAAGAGAAAGAAAGGATGTTCATACAAGGCTTATATGGCCTGTAAACATAACGTTTTCAAATGTGATAAGGGTGCGACTGATGCCCTTAATTGGTTAGATTAAATTGAAGCTATTCTTGATATTAGCGATTGTGCGAAGAATGATAAAGTGAGGTTTGAATCTCACTCCTTTAAGGTGCTGCTCTAGCCTGGTGGAAAACGATCTTAGTTCATAAAGGTTGTGAAAGAGCTCTTCGTATGGGCTGGAAGAACTTTAGAGCTTTGGTTATGAATACAATTATTCCGAAAAATGAATAAGAGAAGCTTAAGAATGAATTTATCAACATTGAGATGAAAGGTGCTGATTACTAGAGATATATACACAAGTTTGATGAGCTTCTCAACTTGGTGCCTCACATGGCCGACTCTGAGGCGAAAAGAGTCAGAAGGTTTATTTAGGGCTCAAGTCCAAAGATTATAGCTGACGTGAGATCAGTTAGGCCTTTTACCTTGGACTTAACCATAGATTTGACTGGCATCATGAATGCTGATGAAGCCCGAAACAACGATCAAGTCGTTTTTTGGTATGTTTTTCGTTAATGATTGTTATGTTAGCATTTTATTTGACTCAGGAGCTAATAAAAGTTTTATAGCCTCTACGTGTATACCTATGCTAAAATGTACCTTAAATAAATTAGATAGGCCTTACACCGTAGAGACTGCTAGTGGTCAGGTGATTAGTATAACTTAGATAGCTAAGTACTACCAGTTAAAAGTCGATGGACCTTGTTTGAATTGGAACTATTGCCTATGGCTTTGTGTGGATTTGACATAGTCCTAGGAATGGATTGGTTAACTAGATATAAGGCCAGAATTCTGTGTGATAAAAAGGCCGTTGAAGTAGAATCGTCCAAAGGAATTGCTCATATAATTCAGGGAGATCGCCCTACAAAGCCTGTGAAGATTCAACTTAAAGCCTAAAAGTGTTTGAAGAAAGGTTGTCAAGCATATCTGTGGTGGAAGTTCCCAAGGAAAAGAAATTGAAAGATGTGCTCATAGCTTCTGAATATGCTGATATATTTCCAGAAGAATTGCCAGGTTTGCCACCAGAAAGAGAAGTTGAGTATCCAATTGAGTTGGTGCTAGGGACTGCACCAATAGCTAAGGCGCCCTACAGACTTGCACCTTATCATATGCAAGATTTAAGAAGTCAAATTCAAGAAGTGCTAGATAAAGGATTTATCAGACCCAATACTTCACCCTGGGGAGCACCACTACTACTTGTCAAAAAGAAGGATGGCTCGATGAGAATGTGCATAAATTACCGTGATCTTATTCGCGTAACAATCAAGAATATATATCCTCTTCTAAGGATCGATGACTTGTTTGATCAACTGCAGGGAGCTAGTTATTATTCCAATATAGACTGAAGGTCTGGATATCATCAAGTGAGAGTCAAAGAGGAGGATATACAAAAGAAGGCATGCAGAACAAGATATGGGCATTTCGAGTTCACAGTGATGCCATTCGGATTGACCAACTCGCCAATGGTGTTTATGGATCTCATTAACCGAGTCTGTAAACCCTATCTAGACAAGTTCATGATTGTCTTCATCGATGACAGAACAAGAATGGTCATTATTACTCTGAAGGTTCTTCAAGTGGTTTGAGTTATTCACCGCGAACTGCATCTCCTAGGTATGTTTATTTATCATGATTTCTTTGATTTATTTGGTTCTTTTGGTTAGCATAATGTGCTTTCTAAGCAGGGAAGTAGAAAACTAAAGAATTTTCTAAATTCACAGAAAATTTTTGAAGCAAATTTTAAAGGCAGTTCAGTAAATGCTTTCAACATAAGTGTTATGCATGTCGTCAGGCTGGGCATCTTGAAGCTCAATGTCCGAAAACTGCTACAACACAACATTATGTAAATCAAACTACCAAATATGTTGATGAAAATGGTCATATTTTTTATCAAACACAACCAACTATGTCCAAATCAACAAGTAAGTCGTCTTGGGCAAAGACGCAAGTTGATAACATTGTAGGTTCATTTGAAAATTTTCAATCCCCATGATTTGGAAGCCCCGAGTGGTTTCCAAGATCATCAAAGACCATGTTGAAGACACCGGGCGACCCGAGGCTGTTGACTAGGGCCGATCCTAAAACTGCTAATGTGTTATGTGGTGTCTACAGTTTTCTTCTAGAAGGCCTATCAAGCTTGTGTTGCAGATAGTGAAGTACTTGCAATATTTAGCATTTAAAAGTCATAATCATTTTCAAAAGTTTTCCAAACTGAAAAGTTTTTAATAAAAATGTGTTTTCCAAACTAAAACTGAAAATTATCAGTGTTGGTCGATCAATTTTCTTTCAAATTTGTTTTACAAGTAGTAGTTGTATATACTTAGGGAAAAGGCCAAAAATAGTGTCATGCATTTGTTAAAATGAAAAATCCAAAAATAGAGTTTTTCATTTTGGGGGAGAAAAAGCAATGAAAAAGATAAAAAAAAAATGAAAAAGATCAAAATTGAGAAATTGATCATTGGGAAATGATGGTACAATGGCTAATATTTCTGACTCGTCGATAGAGTAAGTGAAAAAGCCATAAGATCATTGTTCGATGTGCTAGGTGGGCTCGGCAAATAAGAAAATATACCAATGTGATATACATTAAATCTGATGCTTGACCTAGTGGACAACATCTTGATGCCTATTTCAAGGTATTAAGAAAAAGATATGTGAAAAGAAAAATGAGAAGTCACTGTGTATACGTGTGTTCATTTTAGAGAATTAAACTTGTTTGATTTTTTCTATTTTCTTAAATGATCGGGCTATCTCTGCGTATACGGGAGTATCGATCTGATAGTTGTTTATTTAAGGTTCTGTTTTATTTTCTTTGGTGTTTCGTATAATTCATCAGACTTTCTCTGCGTATACGGAAGTATCGATCTGATTGTTGTTGAATTATACAGTTTCAACTGGTTTTTATTTTCTTATTTTGTTAAATCTGAGGCCTTATCTACGTATCGAAAGATCGAACTTAAGGTAGACGATTTAACGTTCTTAATTTTTTTGTATGGAATACATTTGACATTATCATGAATACAAAATACTTTATGAAATTCACAAGTATAATCACATGAAAATTATGTGAAACATATCTAAATATGTCTGATAGTGTGGGGTACTCTAGTCAATGCAATTAATAATACCTTAACATATCCAAATATTATGAGTATGATTGTGCCTGAGTTTAAAGTTGGACAAATTATATATGCAATCGACATGGCTCATGCACTACAATAATTGAAATTAAAGTGTAGTTCAGCACGTTGTGACCAATATGATCCCAGATAGTGATATTTCTCATACCAAAAATAGAGTGTAATTTCGTATTGCATTTACGTTTTTATTTCCGAAAAATCCAAAAAGATTTTCGGTGTGTTTTAGTATAATTTCGAAAAATTAAAAGGATTTTAGGTGTGTTTTGATCTAAAGTTTCTAAAAGCCAAAAAGATTTTGTTTCTTATTTGTTTTTGATCGATCGGCACAAGATTCTAATTTTTTAAATCTGATTTTCAAATCATCTTGGATTCTCTAAGAGATGTTTTGCGCCAAGATTAACTTTGGTTGTCATGAAAATAGAGAACTGCATTTTTGTCCTCTGAAACTGCAGGTTCTGTGTGTCAAGCCTCAAGCATGTTGAAAGAGGGAGATTGAAGTATTTTTCACAAGTGGATCTTGAAGGTCAAAAGATAATTCAAGAGTGAACCAGCCATGTAAGTTCTATAGCTGACAAGAAATTTCAAGTTGAAGATCAGATGCATCAATGCAGAAGATTGAAGACTAGAGATTTAGTTAGCATAGATACACTACAAGTTAAAGGGGGGGGGGGTCTGTTAGAGCATAATCATATGCTACAGAGTGTATCCTGTATTTTATTTAAGTGAGGGCGTTTGTGTGAGCCTTATGGAAATGAACCATGGTCCTAACCATTGGTTCGTCAATGGTTCGTTAGCCAACGAACCATTGGTTTGTTGGATGGTTCGCTGGGCAGAATGAGGTTAACTATAAATAGGTTGACTTGTTTAGTGCAATCTAGAACTTCAGCTCATTCATCATATTTTGTGTGTGTGTGTGTGTGTGTTTTCTGTATATTCTCTCAAGGCTTATTCAATACAAATCTCATTTGTAAAACTTTTGATCTCGTTTTCATCTCATAATCACTAGATTAACAATCGATCATTCGCTTTATGTCTCTACAAAGCATATTAAATGTTTAAATTAAAATAGATGTTATGTTAGGGGTTACCATGCATTATAACCAACAATGTTAAAATTTAATAACATTGTAGGATGGAGGACAATAGAGTTTTATATTCATTAATATAAAGCTATGGTGAAAGAATAATAAAAAGCCTTTTATTATTTCCTTACTATTGAAGTTCCAGCGTAAAGTTAAGAAAATTTGTTTATTTTGTTTTCTTTTTTGTTGTTAAAATTCCACCACAAAATCATAGATTTTGTTTCAAAGTTAACGGTTATCAATACGTTCAGGGTCCAAGTCTTGGAAGTGTAACCGGTTTCATTCCAAAACAAAGTCAAATAACATGTTATTGTACGGATGCGCATATAAGTTTTCTAATTTAAGCATAAATTAAAATAAATGCATAGATAATGTTAACTAAACAAATAGTCAAAATGTTAGGGTCTAACCTAAAATTCTACGGATTGTCACACCTCACCTCAACCATTTGGGATAGGGATTGATTGTTGCTATAAATGTCAAAATAGAGTCCGTCAATAAAATTCAACTGACATTGAAGTTGATCCATAAATTTTAGTTCATCCAGAAATTTAATTGTTCCGATAACAAGTTTGGAGTTTATCTAGATGCTTATCCCGATAGTTATAGTTCATCTGGAAATTTAGTTGTTCCGGTAAAAACTGTGCAGTTCACCCAAATGCTTATCCAAATAGTTAAAGTTGATCCGGATGGTTAAAGTTGTTCCACTAATAAGAATTTTGAGAACCTAACTAATTGAATTGTAGGACGGACTCAAAATACTGCAATCAGATGGCACTCCTCGGTCAATATTTAAATTGGTGGAAAAGGAAAAGGTAAGTATTTGAAAATTTCTTTATAAATTCTATATGATTTTTGATCAGTTTCCATAATCCAATCAGTTATAAGCTTTTTTAAGGAAAAAAGGTAAACTTTTGGTCCTAAGCTCACTTGAAAACGGTTGAAGACACGTGGTAGTTTTCTTTTTTGATCATATCTGAATTTGAAGATCATGTTGTAGTACCAAATCCACCATCCAATCATAGTCAAATTACCTAGAGGCAAAAGAAAAGCTATACAACAGTAGAAGGATTAGAAAATTAATAATAATCTTTGTGTATAGTGTAATTTTGTTTAATTTTGATTAGTATTATATAGTTTAGGACTTTAGTGTGTTAGCCACATCCATTAAAAACATACATATACGTGACTATCTAATACCAATGACCAAACTTATAATAAATTAATGTGGTCTTCGTCACCATTTAGCCACAGTTATTAGGACAAAATGTTTGATTACAACAACCTTTTAGCCATGTTTTGTTTAATGGATGTTGCTAAAGCATAAACATATGTGACTATATAATACCAACAGCATACTTATATAAATTAATGTGGTTGTTGCCACCTTTTAGCCACACTTGTTGGGATAAAATGTCTGGTTACAACAATCTTTTAGTCACATTTTTGTTTAATGAATATCGCTAAAACGCCAATATCAGTAGCTATATAATACTAACGACCACACCGAAAAATATACATGTTGTGTCACACCCCCAAAATCCACCCGTGGAGTATCACCGCAAATGGAGGCATGACATGCCAGGATCCGAGTCACTAGACACACCGAACATACTATATGCATAATAAGATTGTTCAAAAGTTCAGAGTTTTAAAGTTCATAACATTTATCAAAACAGTTTCAGTACGGAAGCGTCTAATAAGTTCTGAAAAACCATTTGCGGAAGCGTAAAACAAACATAATTAAGTTTCAAAAGTTTAATGCAACACGACGCCCAATAGTTTGAATGCTTAACCAAACATGCAGAGTTATGAATGAACCATGATTCCCTAAACATGCTCCTTAGAGTGCTCCTAAGGACCTGAGAAGAAACATGCTAAAAAGTGTCAACACGAGGTTGGTGAGTTCACAGGTTTTAGAAATAAACATTTGACAGTTCAATCTGATTAAAAGCGGGTAGTGTCCCTTTAGACCTACCCGTTCATACAGTTGCTTTATTATACTGGTAGCTAGCTAGTCTACAATTTTGTGACACCTAGTGATCACGTCCCCAGAGCTGACTTATAGTCCTATAATTTTGCCTTTACGTCATGCATTGCCGCCATGACTCCAAAAAGACAATATAATACTCGTTCCTCTCCCCCGAAGAGCAAGCAGGAGCTAGAGCGGCTAGCTCGGGCAGGGTCGTTTGGCCCAGTAGATCTACTGAAAAATTCCTCGCTATCCGAGATATTAACTGGTACGTACTAACGGACTTCAAATGGTATAATAATTCAGTACGGTTTTACAAGAAAATGTACCGTACGTCTTCTCCCCCTGAGTTTTCAAAATAGTAAAAGAATAGGGTTCGTAAACTCACCTTAAGGTGAATATTTAGTATTTCTAGTAACCAATCAAACGATAGCAGTGAATCCTCTTAGACTTCACTTATGACACATAACAGTATGAGTGTTGACTGTGTTGACCAACCGTCCCGATAACGCATGGACAATAGACAAGTGGACTCGAATACACATTGGTGGTTAATTTAGGTTTTCTAATATGTATCCTAACACATATATCACACATACAGCACATTGTACAATGACAAACATAACGCGTCACAATTACTTATGACACTATCCCAAGCATACGATGTATGATCGATGGGGCGATTGTACAAAGTCTTGTCATTCCCACCGAGGTAGGAGACTTAGGACTTGTACACTTGTATAATTCATAACCAATTTGACTTATGACATGCAAACACATAGCCAAGTAACCTCATGCTCATAATCATGCATTTTCCCAATTTATTTATTTACCGATAAATATATATTTATCACATTTAGGCTAATTCCATGATTGCACATCATCATCATCTCACGCAAATCACATAGATCATCATTTAGCATATATCAAACCATGTCATAGATTCCTAGCCACATGCATGAAAGCTATCTTACCCTAATAGGCCATTTTCACCATATTTTCATGTAAATAGTTTTTATAAAATAATCTACACGTCATTGATCATCAAGTTCACAACTTTATACATCATCATGCATCCAATAAGCTAGATTACACACCCACATAGTAAATCTAACAACAATCATGTGCCTTTATTCAAGATCTTGCATGCATGACAACTAAAATCATGTTTTCATCTTAGATCTCACGCAAAGTCAACAACTTTATCGCACATCAACCCTAGATCTATCATTATGAAGTCATTACAACATAGATCTAGCACAAATCATCAACCTTTAACCTCATGCATGCATGATTTTCCATGAAAACCCTACATCTAGCTCATATCAAAATTTTGATTAAAAATATGGTTTTTATACTAAAAAGATTTAGTATTTGGATAATTACTAACTTTAATATAAAATTTTGAATCTGAATAATTACTTATTAAAGTTTAAACTAAATAAAAACCCTAATATGGAAATTTAGTATTTAGATAATTATGTAATAAATTTTTACTTAATCCAAAATTTTAAAGTGATGCCAAGTGTCTTTTTTTACTAATTAAACTATGACCAAGTGTCTTTTATTGAGTTTAAATTCAAATTTACCAAGTATTCCATGTCAATATAATAAACAAAATTCTTATTTTCCGTGACTACATTTTTTTTAACTGCAAACATCCGGTAACCCAGGGGTCTCATCATGGCAAACGATGTTATCGACGACATGTTATGACCACAGTCCGTGCGAGTAACCAACACCCTCTGTGAGTCTGTGTTGCACAGTCATCCAGAAGAAAACCCACCATCTAAATGCCTACCGTTGTAAAACCTCTGACCCATATATAATTACTGAAATTTTTTTATATAGTTATAAAAATACATAATTGGCGTAGATTATGATTGTATTTATAAAAAAAATTTAAAACTCTGCCGTGTAACATACGTGGATAAAAAAAACTAGTATTATGTATATGTCTATGTGTGTATAACGTAATTATATGGACGATTAGACAACTTGCTTATATTGCATGTGCACATGTTGTCAATTTCATGCTCTTCACAAAAGAAAACATCATTTATGCAATCGGAACACTCTCTCTCACACACAAGTTACAAGTATAGATAAACATAATACAAAGTCTTTTTCTACTATAAATGGTAGGAAGGATCTGGCCGTTGATCTTGCACTACAAGAAAATAGGTTTCTGGTGGGAAGGTTATGGTGGGGACTTTGTCAAGGCGATATGTCACCACGAAAGAGAAGCCTACGGTGGCGAACCTTTTGGTGGCGACAATTTTGACCTATGGCGACGGAGTTCAGGTGGCGAGGGCTATGGTGGGGACATGTCGCCACGGAAAGCTATGGTGGCGACATGTCCCCACTGAAGGGTATAAAACTTTTGCCACTAAAAGGTCATTTTGTTGTAGTGTTGATAATTAAGGATTAAGATTGTATGGTATAACGTCTGCAAGATAGAAATGAAAGAATTAAATAAATGAAACAATTAAAATTGAAATAGCTTATAATTGTTAATTTTTTTAGGACACCTAATTTTTTTTATGTCAAAAGACAATAACGTTTTAAAACCACACCGTAAAATCAAACATTTTAGTTTTTGTAATTTGTAATTTGATTTCTGAATTGCTGATAAACATTATTGAAAGACTAAAACGTGCTCGATAATAACTTATATTGTTATGTATGGCTAATAATAATTATATGTTATGGGTAATTATGAAACATATTTATATATAAAATTTGGTTGGTGAATAACATTTTTTTAGTTTTTTTTTATTTTAACTACAAGTCTTTTCTTTTTCTACACTCCCCCCCCCCCCTTTCTTTACGGTATTTTTACACACTCTCTCTCTCTCTCAGAATCTTCCAGGCGCTCTCTCTCTCTAAGATGCTCCCTCTAATTATGTTGCAGATCTCTTGATCTTTCCTCGTTGTGGGTTTTGCAATGATGTTACCGCCGATGGTGGCTGTCGGTTTCTATTGTCACTTTCCATCGCAGCGGTCGTCGACGCTCTATTTAGTATTTTAAGCATCTGGAAAATCAATTCCGCGTCATCTTCGCTCTCCGTCAGGTATACATAGAAGAAATTCAATTCTGCTTTGATGTCTTTCTAGGGTTCTTTTCTCAAATTTTTCGAGCAATTTGGGGCTTCTTCAAATCGGTTTCAGTTTTGGATTCATGATTTTTTTACTTTTGTTTACAGAGGTTTTTAATTTCATGTTTTATTTGTTTTCGTTTTTAGTTGTTCATGGCGACTATATGTTCAAGTTTATGATTTGAGAATGATTAGATGATGATGCATGTTGTTTGTAAGTAGAGATGTAATTTATTTATTTTTTTGTTGCAGTTTCTCTTACTGTTTTGGCTTCTAGGAAAATGATTTTCTTAGGTTAGTTTATTCTTATTGTCTTAATAATTGTGTTGTGGCTTCTAGGGAAATGATTTTCATAGGTTAGTTTATTCTTATTGTCTTTATAATTGTTTTGGAGCTATAAAATTAAAGCAATTGTTGTGTTAGATCTATAGGTTAACCAAGAACTGAACAAGTATATTTAAACCAAGTTCTGTGAATCTGTGACCTTTGTATTTGTTATTACCTATTGATTCTTGAAAAATTTAAAGAATATTTTTTAAAATTGAGAAACCTGGATAAGTGAATTGTGGTTTAGTTTGTTGTATTTGGCATTTTCATGTGACACGAAGCAACTGCTACCTTATAAATGGTTTATATAGTTTCACATGTTTGATTTGCATTGTGCATTTCTAATTTGTGTCATCAAAATTAGAAGTGTATGGGCATTTGAAATCACTTTGTTCAATATAATTTGTTAATGTCTATTTTTTGCAGTTTCTTTTACGAATTCTTATTAGATTTGAACATTTTTTTACTTTGGTTTTATGCTTGCAGAACTTCTTTACTTTCCAAAGGCGTGGAAACAACTTAGTAAAGGTTGGTTTTTTTTTTTTTAACTTTTTGTTTATTTTTTTATTTTGTTTAATGTTTACTACTGTTTTTTGTTGACTTTCTTTTTTAACAGCATCCTTTAGATGAATTACTGTCAATTTATTTCTTAAAATTTTAGTATTACAATTACAATGTTTCGATTGTGAAGAGACTTTAACTTATCATTTGAGGTTTCATATGTTCCTACAGGTGTTCTACAAATGTTCTATGATGGTTATATGAGCCTTTGATCTGATGTGACCATATGGTAGTGATATACAATTGGTTTATTCATCTACGTTAAATTTATGGTTTGCCGTCTACATTAATTTTTTTATGTTTCAGTTGTGGTCAAGGACAGCCAGAGGCAAAAAAATTAACCTGTTGGATTCCGTGTAAATGTCGGACCAAACACAGCACGTATCTTTGTTTATCTTTGGGTAATTGAGTTGTTGAAGACCATAGTGAAACTTATATATATACGAGTCATTATTATAGAACTAATTTATACTTTATAGACCAATATTTATGCAATGAAACTAATATATATGATTAGTTATTTGATTTTTGGTTCAGGTCAGCAAAAACAAACAGAAGCTACGATAATGTTGCTATCAAGTGTAGAAGGGCAAGAAAGAGGAAGTTAAATTGTCACTGATTTAGGTATGGATTGTCTTTTATTGTATAAAAACCATCTTTAATTTGTTTATATCTCTGTGCTTTCTAAATAGAAGTTAAAGAATAAGTGTTGATTATCTTTTTCAAGTTCATTAATAGTCCATCCTTCAACAGATTTTGTAAAACTCCTTCAGTACTCTCTTACTCATTTAGACATTTTGCTAATTGATACTGCAGTTTCAGTTTTATAGACTTGGTGGTGTAGGAGTGGATATGGGTTTACAAATAAATATTATAACAATAGATAAAGACTTCAACTTTGAATCTATGCGTTGAATATGACATGGAAAGGACTTTTGAACTAGTGTTTTATTCTTTTGAAGGTGGTAACCAAGGATCGGGTCAAAACTACCAAAGAAGTAAATTCCCAAGGAGCAGTAAGAATCACGAGTAAGTACAAGACCTACATAGGTATATCTTCTGTGTTGTTGCCATTTTCATGTTTAAGACTTGCTAATGATAAGCTATGTGTTTTTTTTTTTACTTTTACCAGCCATCTTGGTCATTTTTTGTTTATACCCGAAATGGCTGCCCATGTGCATATTTTAAAAACAGGCTGGATGCACAGGTTTTTAACACGGACAGTAAGTTAAATTTTATGTTTTGCTTTTGGTTTGACATAAAGTTGTTATGTTTTAAATATGAATTGGTTGTTGTCTTTTATTTTTTGTCAGTTTGGCTTAGTTGAAATACCATCTTTTAATTGTTTGTGTTATTATGTTATTTTTTTACAGCCTTTTTCTTCAAATCTGTTTGAATTTTTAAATCTTATTTGTGCTTAAACACATTCCACGCAAACTACCTGGGTCGACGTGTTGAGAGTTCGACAGAGGTAGACAAGAAAAAGAAATGCACAATGCTGAAGATAACCCTCCTGGACCAGAGGTATGTACTCACTGATAAGCAAAAATACATTTCAATAAATAGTAATCCTTTAGCTAAAAAACTAACTCACAATAACAACGACATCCTATAATGGTGACCAGATTGTTGTGACTTTATGGGAGGCAATTGCTCTTTCATTCAATGAAGAGAATGTAATTGGGAAGATCCTGGAAGTCGAATCAGTAAAGGTCACCGAATACCTAGGTATGTTTCTATTAGTAACATAAGTTCTCGCAACTAAAGTATTGCTAATGAAATCCAATCTAAATGACACATGTTGCCTGTAGCTAGAGTCGACAGATGTCAATGTACATGCATTGACCCACCTGCACACAACTTTTAAAAAATTACCAACAGGTACAAACCTACGTACTCATATAAAATTTTTTAAAAAATATCTACGATACCACAGGTCCAGCTATATAAAAGGTACCACAATGAACTTTTGATATCTCATTTCCCTTTAAGAACAACATAGTTACTATTCAGTTACTAATTTATATACGGACATCTACAACTAACAAACATTTACCTTATACAGTATCATAAGCATGCAAGGAAGGCCAACTACTTACTACATCCTATGACTAACAGAGGCACGTGCAGAAACCGGCTTTACACTTGCTGATTTAAAGGTTAAACATCTATCACACCTAAGAGGTAACCAAGTACAAAAAAATAGTAACACCAACTATCCGTAATGCTTTGTAAGAAACAACCTAAACTCTTCACTTTTGTTCCATGTATTTTGCTTGGTCTGTAAAAAATAACTTAAACTTATATGACTCAACTACTACCGTTGGCTTTGCCATATTTACATTTAGTAGTCATTTAACTTTTCTACTTTAACTTAGTGTACAAATTCAACCCCGCAACAACGCGGGGGGGGGGGGGGGGGGTCATCCGTCTCCTATTGCCTAATTAAGAATAAATGAGGCGTAATCATGAGCTAACATTTTTTAACGGTTAAATTACACATCAAGTTAAACCATCGTAAATTTTAAACATGGGTCTGCACCAAAGAAGATATTACCTTTTACAACCAGACTAACAACCTATGTGTATCTTTATCTTTAATCTTAATAAAGTATTTAAATATGTATTCTTTCTAGGAGGTCTACATCAACAAACACGGTCACATGTCAAAACCATATTCAATTATCGATTTATTAAACTACCAATTAAACTAATTATCAATTTTGTCCAAACTAAATTTAAAAAAAAATGACAAACTTAATGTAGATTTGATAATTTTACTCATTAATTTGAGTATATTTAAGAAAACTAATTAAAAATTTACCAAACATAATAAATATCTTTAATGAATTAAATTATCAATTAATGCTTTATAATGAATTAAGTCATTTATAATTATTAAATTTCTTAACTGTTTTTTTTCTGTTTATCTAATGTTAAAAACCTAACTTTAAATTATGTAGTACACGAGTTACTAACCTAATTAGTTATATAATCGTATATAATAGTAAGAAAGACAATTTTATGGTAAGTAATGACTTTCTAATTTAAAGAAAAAAAAAGTGTGTATATACTCCTGCGCCCTATTATCACATGTGATAGTTTCCTACATTAACAGTACTCACAGTATTTGACTTTCAAAAATAATCGGTCCTATATATATACCCTTGCACATGTAAAGTTCCACCATATGAAATGGTCCTCCCTAGCATTTTCCCTAGTGGGGAAAGTCATTTTTTCAACCCTCCATTGCTAGGCTTTCTTTAAAAACACATCATTTAATTCTCTACTCACCTCTCAAGGTTTCTCTACAGAGATATGACAGGAATGAAGAAACGGCAGTTAGTGATCAAGAAGAGTGATGCCAATACAGCTTCGTCGGTATTTCGAACTGTTCATTACGGGCAGTGCTTAAAGAACCATGCGGCTAGCATTGGTCGGTACGCGCTAGATGGTTGTAGAGAGTTCATGCCAAACGGAGGCGAAGGCACAAGGGACGCACTCACTTGTGCTGCGTGTGGGTGCCACAGGAACTTCCATCATAAAGATTTTGATGAGGTTGCCTGTGAGTGTTCTTCAACTTCCGACAGTTGATAACGTTGTGGCAATGAAAAGAAATTGATATAATTCTTTTGAGATTTTTTGAATGTTTGATTTGGTTTTCTTTATGTTTTTGGTTTCGAATTGAAAAAGGGTAATTAATAGTGAACAAAAATAATTACTTTTAGTTACTTGTCAAAGAGAGGATAATGTGTTTGTGGGTGTTTGAATAGATGCCACCTGATTTTGGGTCTATATGGTTGTAATCTATTCATTTTGGCAACTACTTTGAGTATAATAAATTTCATATATTATTGTGTCGAATTAAAACAAAAATGTGGTGTGATTTTAGGAAAAATTTAGTAGTAATTAAGTCATACTATAACTAACTAATTGTGTCTATGATACGGTTTGCTTTGAAAAGAACTTAGCGACTGAAACAAATGACATTGGTGATTTCTTGCTACTTTTTGAATTATTATATATATTACAATAATAATTGAAAGGTTGTGACATAAAAGTCACTATTTATATGTAGGGCCAATGGTTTTGTGATACGTGGCCACGTGTTAGGCCTTGTGGTGACAATTGGACACGTGTTAGGCCACGTGTCATATCTAGGCCAACGCTTTTGCGACACGTGGTCATGTGTTAGGCCACGTATGGTGACACGTTGTCACGTGTTAGTCCACGTGTCATGTACATGTGATATTTTTTTCAGACTTAAGCGCGGGTGGTCAACTTTTATACCACATTTAAAGCTTTCGACTTTGGTCACGGCGTTTTGAAAAATGGGTGTTAGGCCACGTGTCATGTATAGGTGGTATTTTTTCAGGCTTAAGCACAAGTGGTTAACTTTTGGATCACTTTTAAAGTTCTCGACTTTGGCCACGACGTTTTGGAAAATCGGTGGCTCGCCACGAAGCGCGAGCGGGTCACCATCTTGTTAAAATACAAAAGAAAAGGAAACTGAGAGATAGAAGTCTCCACACTCAAAAAGGGGAGTAAGGGCAACTATATAAACACAATGAATGATACAATACATAAAAGTACACAAAAAATAGAAGAATTACAATAAAGACACAAAGAATTTAACTAATGTTTAATATCCCCCTCAAGCGCAATGACAGAGGATCGAGGCAGAGCTTTTCATGAAGTGATTCGAACTCCAATCTTGGGAAACTTTTGATGAAGATTTCAGTAATTTGCAGTTTAGTGGGAACAAACTTGGTGTACAATTTGCCAGAGGAGACTAATTCACGCACAAAGTGATAGTCAAGATCTACGTGTTTAGCCCGTTCTTGAGACACCAGATTTTGGGACATGAAAATCGCACTTTGACTGTCACAAAGAAGTGTTAGATAGTCTAGTGGTAGCGCATGGAACTCTCGTAAAAGATGAGTGATCCATAAAATTTCAGCAGCGGTATTTGCTATTGCACGATATTCGGATTCACAACTACATCGAGCAACACTGGGTTGTTTCTTTGCACTCCAGGATACTAAGTTCCCACCCAAAAATGCTGAATAGCCATACGTTGACCGTCGAGTTTCAATACATCTAGCCCAATCGGCATCAGAATAGCCAAGAACCGATGCCGATGATTTCTTTTTAAAAGTTAAGACAAAAGCAATGGTGCCTTTTAAATATCGGACGAATTCTTTTAAAAAGTTGAAAGTGATCCTTCGAGGGAGCTTGTAAGAATTGACTAGCATGATTCACTGTATATCAAATCTCAAGTCGCATAATAGTAAGATATTGCAGGGCTCCCACTAGAGAACGCTAGTGAGTCGGGTCATCATATGGATCACCGTCTTTAGTTGAGGTGATATTTTGTGCTAAAGGAGTCGACATTGGTTTGGCATCCAACATCTTTGCTCGTTGAAGAATTTCGTGAGTGTACTTGGCTCGACTAAGGAAGAGGCCATTGTTAGTTTTAGTAACTTCCAAGCCGAGGAAATAATTGAGCTCACCTAAGTCTTTAATGGCAAACTCACCGTTAGACGATGAACAAAGGATTTCAAAACCTTGCCTTGATTTCCATTTAAAATTGACTAACCTGATTCACTGCATTTGAAATGTCAAGTCGCGTAATAGTAAGATGTTGCAGGGCTCCCACTAGAGAACGCTAGTGAGTCGGGTCATCATATGGATCATCGTCTTTAGTTGAGATGATATTTGGTGCCAAAGGAGTCGGTATTGGTTTGGCATCCAACATCTTTGCTCGTTGAAGAATTTCGCGAGTGTACTTGGCTCGACTAAGGAAGAGGCCATTGTTAATTTTAGTAACTTCCAAGCCGAGGAAATAATTGAGATCACCTAAGTATTTAATGGCAAACTCGCCGTTGAGACGATGAACAAAGGATTTCATAACCTTGTCTTGATTTCCAATGAGGATTAGATCATCAACATAAACGAGTAAATACATTATGCATGCATCTTTCTTGAAAATAAATAGAGAAGGGTCGGCCCGGCTACACACAAATCCACTAGAAAGAAGGAAGGTGCTGAGTCGATGGAACCACGCTTTGGGGGCTTGTTTGAGACAATATAGCGCCTTATTAAGTTTGCAGACATGTTGCGGGAATTTGGAATTAACAAAACCTGCAGGTTGTTCCATAAAGACTTGTACATTTACAGAACCACAAAGGAACACATTATATACATCAATTTGATGTTGATTCTAGTTATTTATCGTAGAAAGGGCTAATTTGGCGGTCCGCGAACGTGCTGGACACAAAAAACCTTAAAATTTTCCTTTTAAGCCAATTCTCCTTATTCCACACACACTCCTCAAAAAACTGCATTCAGAATGAGATATGGACAATTCTAATGGTGGTGGCCTTTATCACCGGACTAAACGTGTGAGAATAATCCAGCGCAGGAAGTTGGGTAAATCCTTATGCCACTAAGCGTGCTTTGTGCCATTCAATGGTTCTGTCCGCCCTATATTTTGTTTGAAAAATCCATTTTGATCCCACAACGTTAGTAATGGCGGGGTGAGGGACTAAGGTCCACGTTTTGTTTTTAGCTATAACATTTAACTCACAACGCATCGCTTTCATCCAATGCTCATGTCGAGCCGCTGCTTTGTAAGTCTAAGGATTGCTGGCTGCAAAAAGAGCCATGAGGAGGCTATTAGCATGCGACAGTTGAGCTTGATTCCTAGGTTAAAATACCCCAGCTTTGGCCCACGTTGCCATAGGATGACCCCCAAGATTTGTATTAGTAGGTTGAGGCCCACTAGAGATAGGAACTAGGCCAGTATTTTTCAGCTGGGCCACCGAATGAAGAGGGGGAGAAGGGGTTGATTGGTGCTAAGAGGAACTTGCATTCACATGTGCACTTGATGGAGGAGTTTCAACAAAAGCATTAATAGCATCATAATCCTCGCATAATCCACATACTCCTTTATTTGTTTTAAGATTGCTGGCTTTGGGATATGTACAATATGTTAGTTAGAAAGTTGAAGGGTCTGTTTGTAATAAGTCATAAGCGTAAGGGTCATAATTGTAAATACTCAACTAACGGATTGTGTTAGTTGAAATAGTAGTTCGAACGGAAATGAGATTAACGATTTGGATCCCAGTTTTCTCTCTCTTGTTTCTTTTACTAAATCGTTGCTATCAATTGGTATTAGAGTTTCGGATTCCTCGGAGCTCCGGTAACCATCACTAATTACGGCGATCTCAAAAAATTGCCGACGGAACTCAGAATTCGCAATTGAATTGTTGATAACATTAAAAAAAACTGGAAAATACGCTCAAGGAGCATGAAAAGAATATGTTTCTTATGGAGTCATCGACGCAGGAATCCATGGCGGAGCTGCAGTCCAATCTTAAGCAGAGTATGTGTAACATTTGCAAAGTGCCTGATCGAGTAACCCGACCTGTTTTGAACTTTCGTGATTTACCGATTTACAAGTTATTGAGAACCGAAAGAAATTTCGGATGTTAATACCTTAATTTGTGAATCTAAATGATTTATAATCGATTTTCGTAACCGAATACTTAATTATACTCAGTTGGAATGAAATTGGATGTCTCGAATTGAAAATAAAGCAATTTAGGGTTTTTACGCGATTATGGTACACGGTCCGTTGTTTACCGGAAACTTAGATTTGGGCCTCATATATCAAATTCAACATTTTTATGAGTCTCATAATCAATTATCATGTCATGAGTCATCACACACTTGATTGAGTCGCGAACCGTTGGTGAATTGCCTAAAATCAATGCGTACGTCAAAACCAACCAAAACGTGTTATGTTTGATTGACTGTTGATCATAATTCAACATATGGCATGTGTATATTCAATTTTATTGGCTTGAATGTGGTTGATGAGATGGGAAATGAAAAATAGTGAAAAAAACGGGACTAAAAAACGACGAAAAACGAAGAAACTAGAGCGAAAACAGTGAATCAACAAAATTTTGGTCGGGCGTATTGCCTGGAACTCCCAGGAGCCCTAGGCGATACGCCTGGAAGGCAAAAATCAGCAGAACCCTAATTTTCGGGTATTTAAGCTTCTTAAGTCATTGCAGCCCCCATTTTTCACCCCCAAACCTCTCTAAAAACCCTAAAACGGCCATGGACCTTAGAGATCATCTTCCTTGAAGACTTGGGGCTCAAGTTTGATGCTTTATAGCTTGGATTAAATCGGTTTTACCACCTTTCTGTATGTAAACTCAAATCTATGTGTTTAGCTCCTTAAACCTTCATTCCTTCTCCATCAAGATCTGAACTTTATGCTTGATTATGCTTAGATCTGTGTTGCTTTTGATAGATCCATGGATTTTATGTTCAAAGATTGCATCTTTATGTCAATTTAGGTTTAAATTTATGATGTGTTTGATGATCCATGCTAGATCCATGTATAGATTTGTATAAAGCTTGAGATTTTATGATGCATTAGGGCTAAATCTTCATGTTGCATATTAGTTATGACTAGATCTATGAAATAAATGCTAACAGTTGCATTTTTATGATGAGATTAGGTTAGATCTATGAATTTATAAGATGATATAACATAGATCTAGGGGTTATTCATGCAAGATTGGATTTTTATGTCAAAAGTTTCCTAGATCTACAATATGCATGCTATTTAGGGTTTGATCCATGAGATTTGATATCAAGATTATGTTTTTATGATTGGGAATGATTAGATCTACCAATTTGCATGTCATCTAGGGTTAAACCTATGTGTTTGGACACTATGGTTGGACTTATATGCTCTAAACGACTAGATCTATATCATGCTCCATATTTAATGTTAGACCTATGTTTATTATGATCAAAATCAGCCCCTCTTGTCATGAAACGTTTAGATATATGTCTCTTATGATTAGATATGTTTAGGATTATGCCATACATGCTTAAAAATAACTAGACCCATGTCATGTACTAGTTTGATGATGTCAAATGATTAAGTTTGCATGATAAGATTATTTGCTATGCTTATGCCCATGTTTGACCTTGATGACCTTTGTTTGACCATACTAACTTATGTTTGACCATGATAACCCCTGTTTAACCATGTTGACTTATGTTTGACCATAATGACCTCTGTTTGACCATGTTGACTTATGTTTGATCATGTTTGACTTTCATATAATAGTCAAATTAGGACTTTTTGACCTTACCTTTAGTTTAGGATTGGACCCTTATCGTACGTATCACCTCACCAAATCACCAACGAGTCATCGAGTCGGTCGTGTCACGAAATTAAGCTATTTATTTATATAATTAATTATTTATTTATTCTTCCTCTATCATGCTTGTCGTCAAGATTATCATCGGGTCTATCCTTTTTCGTTTCGTGGTGTCTTTTCTCTCAGATTGTGTCTCCTCCATCAGGTGAGTATCATAGCCCCTTTTCCTTTTAAGTTTTGGGGTGCACCATGTACCGTATCAACTCATGTTCTTAAACTATTTATATTCTAAAACCGCATGCGAGTTCTATATTTGATCTATGTGCCTTGTATATGTGAACTTGTTTGGATCATTGCTGTGGACTATGGTTGTGTGTGTGTTGTACTTATATGTGTTGCTCATGTTCATGTTCATGCTCATATACGTATCACATTAACTCATTTAAGCCGGGTTACAATAATGGATCCGTTGGTCTGGCAACCAACTTGGCCTGCCTCGCGTGTGGCGCCTTGTGATTGAAAGCCTAAATGCCGAGGGCTTGGGCCCCCATGTGCTTTAACTCATTACTTGTTTGCTATACTCGTGTTCATTGATTTAACATTGATTCGCATGCTCAAGCTATGATCATATACCTATATAAACCTATGATTACTCACCAACTATTTGCAGTTGACCTTTATTTTATACATGTTGCAGGCTACGCAGCTTGATGATATTTTTGCCATGACTGATGATACCATAGGATCGCATGTGGACTTAGCGTGACCTATAATTTGTTTCATTGTTGATTGAATTATATCAATGTATTGATTACTTTTATTATTTGAAATGGGTTGATTAAGAATATCGCAAAATTAATTAGTGTTGTGTTCATCTGGACAATCATCGCGTCCCAACGTATTCCGCCATCGGTTGGGATGTGACAGATTAGTATTAGAGCCACGGCTGTAGGGATCTAGGTTATTAGAACTGGCTTGACCTAGACTTATGCCTTAGGTTTCCTGCATGAGTGCCTCATGCATAGTATGCCTAAATGATTTATATGTCCTATAATTGCTTCTTAACCATGCCTGTTTAATTATTTCCCTTATCGTTTAACACACACTTATACACAAATCACTTGAGGTTTCCTAGTCTCTTTCCTTAAAGATGGTGCGTTACGTACCATTTAGGATGTTGATTTTCGATTTTATGATCTCGGCAGACACGGGGCCTTAGTGATTGACACATAGTAACTGTAAGGGTGGAAGCACCGGTAGTTGGGGTCTCTAACTGGAAAAGCGTTGCGTACAAATTTGAATTGACGGATCTGGACGCTTACCTGGGACGCTCTGATGAGAGTGCCCAAAACCTATTAGGCCAACGCATGTCAAACACTAGGATCTTACTCTGATCAGTCACGATTGTCGTTTCCCACTCGGGAAATGAGGCCATTCCGTATGTTTTTCAAAAATCATTCGATTTCATGTTTTATGCGTTGTATGTAAAATTTTCAATAACCTATGATAATCTGAGTTACACCATCTCACTGCCACACACTTAACCTTTTATGACCTAAATGGATTTCAATCTAATTTCTCGTTTTATATGATGATGGTTTTACGGTTTTCTCCTATGATTCTCGATAATCTATGATTTATCTAATTAGTTGTCTCATGAATTTAAATCGTTCACTCACCCTGATGTACCCATTGTCTCACGATTGATTCTTCCTCTTTTCTCTGGTTGGATCGTTGTATTCGTCGCCGCAACCGTCTAGTGACTCGAGGGGTTGCATGTGAAAATGCGTGAGCGGTAGACCGTCTACTTAGTCGTAACGAAATAAAAGTAATACGAGTAAAACACGATGAGTAAATACAAATGAGGCTTTTATTAACCACGGAGATGATCACAGAGTACACTTAGAATATATGACCAAGAAGCTGCCCAATTCTATACAAGACACATATTTATACATGCTGAAACCCGCTAGTCCGAACTCCAGGTTCGGACCTGTTCGAACCTGTCCGAACTCTGGGTTCGCCAGGAGTTCGGACCACAGCATACTTGCATGTCCTCGTCTTGTAATTGATACTTCACATGACGATCAGGAACCATGTATCAAGAAACTCCCCCTCGGCATGTGCAGTATCATCTTCCTTCTAAAACTTGTATCTGGTATCTACAATCAAACTGTTCCTCGATCTTGATGATGAGTTCAATCTTGAATACTTGATATTGCATCGTGTGTAATCTCTTTATCAACAATCTTCAGAAGACTTGAAGTTGTGATGTCCTCTTTCCACTTAGAAACCTGCCAAAACATATTTAATCTTGGTGTAAAAAGTCTCTTCGAGACACCTAAAATCTTTTTGGTATTTTCTGATAAGAAATGTAAATGCATTACAGAATTAGACACTATTTTTGTCTTTTGTGAGAAAGATCACGACTTGGGATCATATTGGACATAACATGCTGAACTACACTTCAATTTAGATTATAGTAACACATAAGCCATGTCGATTGCAGATATAATTTGTCCAACTTTAAACTCAGGCAGAATCATACTCATAACATCTAGATATGTTAAGGTATTAATTAGATTTGCTTTAACCAGTGTACCCCACACTATCAGACATACTCAGATATGCTTTGCTTATCACATTTTTATGATTTCACTTGTGATTTAATCACATAACGATTTTATCCATGATATAGTCAACTGTGTTCCATGCAAAAAGAAATAAGAACGTTAAATCACCTGCCTTAAGGTCGATCTTTCGATACGCAGATAAGGCCTCGGATTTAACAAAATAAGAATATAAAACAAGTTGAAATTGTATAAATCAACAATAATCAGGTCGGTCTTGTGGACACGCGGAGGAAGTCCGATGAGTTATACGAAACACCAAAGAAAATAAAGCAGAATGTCAAACAAACAACGATCAGGTCGGCCTTGTGAGCACGCAAAGAAAGTCCGGTCGTTTGACAAAATATAGAAAATCAAACAAGTTTAAATCTTTGCAAAATGAACACATGTATACACAGTGACTTCTCATTTTATTTTTCACATATCTTTTTCTTGATATATCGTGAGATATGCATCAAGATGTTTTCCACTAGGTCAGGCATCAGATTTAGTGTATATCGCATTTGAATACTTTCTGATTTGCGAGCTTACCTTACACATCGATCAAATGGTCTTATGGCTTTTTCATCTATTTTATCCATGATTCAGACGATGATGTAAACCAATGTACCATCATTTCCCAAACATGTCGGATACAATTTCTCATTTTTCAATGTTTTTGGCTTTTTCAAATTTCTCCCCCTAAAAATGACAACACTATTTATAGATTTTTATTTTTAAGGTTTTGAAAAACAACACACTATTTTTGTATTTTTGCAAAAACAATCTCCCGCTCAAAATTAGACGGAAGGAAAAAAAAACAAATTGATCAACCAACACGAATACTTTCAGTGAAACATTTTTGAAAAGCAGATTGATTTTGAAATTCAGATTAAGTTATCACAGATATTCCACAATTAGCAATTTGCCAATTACCAAAAGATCTTCTTGAAATACCTGCTTAACACCAAATAAAACATTAGTCGCTTTGGGATCGACCCGATTCAACAGTTTCGGGTCGCCCGGTGTCTTCCACATAGTCGTTGTTGGCCTTAGAAACAACATTTGGTTTCCAAATTTGTAAAATTTTTCATTTTTGATCAGAACCTGAATCATATTCAACCGACATACTTGGTTTAGACCAAGACGGATTATAAGCTGATTTAAACTTTGGGGACCATGGTTCATCAAAAATTCGACCTTTGTTATCCACATATTTTGCAGTGTTGTGAATATATGCAGTCGTCGGACAATCAGCAGCAAGATGTCCCGGTTGACGACATGCATAACAAAGTCTCTCTCTAAAAATGTTTGAAAATTATTTTGATTTTTGAAAACCAGATGAATGCTCAGAATCAAAATTATCAAAGAAATCATCAGAAGAATCATACCTAGGAGATGGACTCCTTGAAGATGATGACCTTCCAGAATAATAAGAAAATTCTTTCTGAGACTGTGATTTCTTTGCAACTTTTGCTTTAAGAACCTTTGCAGCTTTCACTGGTTTCTTTGCTTGAACTGATTCTTCCTTCACTTCATAACCCAAACCTTTGTGTTTGAATCCTTGATTCTTTGAAGAATTAGAAGAATAACCAGAAGCTTCTCTCGCCTTAGCTTCGCTTGTGAATTTTGCTTTAATATCTTTCAGATTGTTCTTCTGAATCAAAACTTTCTCTTGTTCAGTTGCAGAAGAAGAACTTAAAGCAACCTTATCAAACACATTTTCATTTTCCAGAAGCACAGACTTTGAAACAAATTTTGGAGCTTCACCCAAAGGCTTTTCTTTCTTTTTTAGACTTAGACTTGTTCCGCTTGGGTGGAGTGGCAAATTTGGAATAGTCATGCAATTCAGCTTTTGGATCAATCGGAGCAGAAGTAACTTCAATTAAATCAACTAGTTGAGGAACCATGTGAATATCATCTTTTGTAGAAGTCTCCTCACTCTTATCCTGCTTGTATAGAAAATTCAGCAATGTTGGTGACAAATTGCAATTCTACACTTGCCTGTTCAACTCCAAAATCTCCAACTGCAAATCATTAATCTTCTGTTGAGCCTCAAACACCTCCTTTTGTGACTTGATGAACTTTGCATTGAGATCATCATATTCATAAGTTTGTAGTTTTCTGATCTCACATTCAGCAAATAACTCTGCGAGAACACTTTCTCTCTTTTTCTTATAAATCTCAACATCTTTAGTCAACACTTCATTCTTGTCACGATAAAGGACATTTTCATCCTGAAGAATAGAAATTTTTATTTTGAAGCTTCTCAACAGTTGCAGCAGTTTCAACAATAATAGCATTAGCTTTTTCATATTTTTGTTGAATTGGATAACTCTTCTCAAATAGATTCTCAAAATCTTGAGCTGCATCTAACGCTTCAGCTTTGGCTTTCTCACATTCTTCTGCCAATTTAGCCTTTTCTTTCAAAACATCTTCATGAACATGAACTAATTCATAATACTTCTTTTGAAAATCATCAAATTCTTTCTTTAGATCAACAAGCTCATTAGTTGACAATTTAGAGCTTTCCTAAAAAATTACAATCTTGTTACTCAGCTTAACACATTCAGAACATCTTGATTCTTCGACTTTAACCTCTTTAGTCATTGATATCATCGAGTTAGAGTCAGAATCAATCAGAATGCTATCATCATCAACATGACCAGCAGTCAATGCAATTGTGATTGGAGCAATTTTCTTTGTAGCCTCAGAATCTGCATTCCAAGCAAATTCATCTGGATGCCAATACACCTCATTTAATCCCTCATCAAAAGAAACAACTTTTTCTTCACTCTTAGAATTTTCACTTGATGAATGAAAAACCATATGAGCATGTTGACCAGACTTCAGCTTGTTTTCAATTGAACTTGGACATTCTCTTGCAAAGTGACCATAAACAAAACACTTATAACACTTAACCTTCGATTTGTCCAATCCAATTTTACCATCCTGATTCAACCTTTTCTTTCCAGTTCTGTTGAAAAATTTCTTCATTCGACGAACTAACATAGCATATTGCTAGTTCAAATCCATCTCCTCTAAATGATCATAATCAATCTGATCGTAATCTTTATTTGTTAGCTCAGCATTATTAACAGCACCAGTAATAACCCAGAAATATGAAGATACCAAAGCAGACATTAAAGCATTATAATCATCGGTGGTTTGAACAGACAATGCATTTTGAGTTGAAGAACTCGGAACAGAAACATTACAACCAGCAGAATAACAAGGAGAATCAGATTTACTTGCAATGAATGTCGTAGGAGGTGCAGAATTAAGAATATTCGATTTCCCAGCATTCATAGTAGAATCAATATCACCAAAATACATAGCAGGATTCTAAATTTGTGCAGGAAGTGATTTATTCACCATCAACTCCATGTCTCTGGCTTGAATTCTTTGAATTAAATCATTGAACGATAATCTTGGATATTCTTTACCATGAGTGATCATCATCACATAATTCTTCCACTTCTCTGGCAAAGCCTCTAGAATCTATTCTTTCATATCAGCTTCTTCTTTTGTAAGACTTACCAAACGCATTTCACTCATTAAATGAGCGAATCATGCAATCAGATTTGGAATTGATTCGTTCTGATAATGTTTGAAACTATCAAATTCCTTCTTCAAGACTTTCTGACGATTTTTCTTATATTGGTCATTGCATTCACATCTCTTTTCCAACGCATCCCACAAACTCTTTGATGTGCAAGAAAATTGATGAAGTAACTCTTTAGGCAAAGCCATCGTCAAATTACCATAAGCTTTCTTTTCAGCTTGATAAGCCTTCTTTTGTTCAGATGACATTTTTCTTTAAAGAATGGGTTCACCAGTTTCATCTTTAGGATAAACATATTAATCAGTGAACGCTAACCACATATCAATGCCATTTGTATCAACATAAGCTTCAAATCGTTTAACCCAACTATGATAATCTTCTAATTTCAGCAATTTGGGAACTTACTGACTTGTTCCAATTTCATTATCATAATTCATCATTGTTTGCATCGTTGCTTGAACTGAATTCTGAATAGCCGCAAACGCTTGAAAATCGGACATTTTAAAAAAAACAGGTTACTGTTCACTCTGAACCTCGTCCGAACTACGTCCGAACTTAAACTCGCCGAACTCTCTCAGAACCTGAGCTTCGGACAATCAAACAAAACCTGGACCGAACTTGTTGCGAAAGGTGACCGAACTCTGTCCGACCTTGGACCGAACTCTTTCCGAACCTCACCGAACTAAAATATCGCGGAACTCTGTCCGAACCTCGAGTTCAGAGCGGTTACTCTAAAGTTGTCCGAACCTCAGACGAGACCAAACTCACTCGACATCATTTTCTCAATTTTCAATGTTTTTGACTGGCATTTTTGACAAAAATTCAAGCAAATTAGATAAAACAATGTGGAAACGGATTTTTGACGAAAAACACACTCGAGATGATCAAACGAACTCAAAAATGATACTCATTTTCTCAAAATCGTGAACAAACCAAATGCTCTGATACCACTTGAAAATGCGTGAGCGGTAGGTCGTCTACTTAGTCGTAACGAAATTAAAGTAATACGAGTAAAACACGATGAGTAAATACAAATAAGACTTGTAACCACAAAGATGATCACAGAGTACACTTAGAAGATATGACCAAGAAGCTGCTCAATTCTATACAAGACACATATTTATACATGCTGAAACCCGCTAGTCCGAACTCCAGGTTCGGACCTGTTCGGACCTGTCCGAACTCTGGGTTCGCCAGGAGTTCGGACCACAACATACTTGCATGTCCTCGTCTTGTAATCGATACTTCACATGACGATCAGGAACCATGTATCAACAACATATAAAGTGACGGATGTTCTCCCTAATTTAATCTAGCAAGCTCTCAATACCAATGCTATTGCCTCAGAACCTGCATGTCCTTCCAAACGCCATAAGGTGTGCGATTCTTCTAAGTGCAAGGACTCTAGGAACCCTACTGATCTAACACAAGGAAACTCGGGTGTTGACCTCTTGATGTTCAAAGTGTCCCCTTTACGCCGAAAGCCAAGAAGCCCTACTTGGGACTTCACCCTTTATGCAATCGGTGCAACCATCATCACCCTACCCACCTTCCCTGTTGGCAGTGCACAAATTATAGCCTTCTTGGCCATCATGTGCTTATCTGTCACCGACCCAGCCGTCTCGGGAGCACCAGTCACCAGCCGTCTCGAGCTTAGCCTCATGCTTTTCTTCTTGTGGTACCTATGCCTGCTCACACCTTCATTATTCACCAGACTGCGTTTTCCTCCACCTATGATTGCTATTACTTTGGTGCCCCTGATCACATTCCTTTGGCGCACACGCTGTTAGCTATTAGTAACGTTGCCGTCATCGGCAGTGCTGCCCGTTTACCCCATTCTGGATCTTCCGATCAGATATCGTTCGATTAGTCTCGTGATTGATGCTTTGTAATCGTTGAAATCATTGACCTTCTATGTAATAGTTTCCTTTATGTTGATGTCGTTTGAAACCTTATTGTTCCCTTTCTTGTATGCACTTATCTACTCGGTATGTGTTGTCTCATTTGGATTTCCTGAATCGTTTATCCCTTATATGATCATTATCGTTATGTGTACGTTAGGTAAATTCTCGTTGATGGTTCCGTAAGTTTACAGGTTAAGTGGTTACGGGATTACACGTATACATGCAGACAAGCGGGCACATAAGCGGGTTATGAACCTACATGCACATGACTCTCTTGTGTTATTAAAAGTTTCAAATTAACCATTTTAATATACCTCCGTTTGATATATCTCGTGTATTCTCTAGGTATGTGTGTCAGGGAGTCTACCCGTTTGGAAATTTATGAGTTTACAAGTCCACATGTTTACGGGATTGCATGCGTATGAGTTTATGATTTTACGACCTTTCGAGTAGACAACCTTATACACGTACCAGTATCAAATCTATTGTTTAAAGTTTGGTCTTTATGACCATTGAGTTATGCCTGCCTTATAACCTAACTCGTTGATGTCCGTTCTTCAACATTGTTCACCGTTAGCATCTTCAGATCCTTTTCCTCTTATCTCAGTGTACCTTCCTGGTTTTATTTCAGTTATCATTATGAATCTGTAGGTTTTGAGGAAATCATTTGTATCTTGCCGGACACTCAGGTCCCGACAACCCTTGACGATAAACCAGTCTGTGGGCTCATGTCCACAATTACTTCCGTATGGAGCGCATGCATTTAGGACCCAAGATTGTGAAAGTTCATCATAATGAAATGGGAATTGGAGACATCCGAAGATACATAGGGTCTTCCTCCCATTCACCAAATCGACTTTCACATTGCCTTTATGCTCGAACGACTCCTGTTGCCAGTCACCTTATCGTCTCTAACCCTCGGGGAACCGTTCGCCTCTGCGGGACCGTTTATTCATTATGGGTTTTGCCTTATCCATTGTGTTAACCCTCCTCAATCTCAGCCCTTTATGCGTCTCAGCTCTCATTTGTATCTGATACGCGACACTGTCTGGTTCTAAGCCCCATGTCTCAGCCGGCATATCACGGCCCTTTTGATAATTCGTGATCGCTCTCATAAGCGATGTATGGAGTTTCCCATTTCTCATCCTTGATTTCCATAATGGGAACCTCATTCGTATTCGGACCAGGAACACCGGGATGTTCCAGCTAGATTAGGTTTGTGAATTCGGCTCTTGATTTACTCAATAGTCGATTTATGGAATCGAGTCGTGCCGTTTCTACCCCAGATTTACCTAGCATTGCTTTACCATTGACTCATGAGTCTAATTTTAGACTCGATGTCCATCATTTCACGGATTCGATCCTTCATTTTGACTCTTGTTTGTTGGATGACTGTTATGATTGTTTCGGTTGTGGTTCGGTCTTTCTTCACACTATCGTTATGTGATTGTTCATTGGTTCATTAATCTGTTTCATCGGGTTTATCATTTAGTTCTAAATCTTTGGCCTCATCTGAAGGGTGCTACGGGTGGATGTGACCGGTAATCGCTATTAATCAAGTTATTCTTCATTACAAGATATGTTTATGTTATCAGATTTCTCGCACGTCAAGTTATGGTATTCAATTTATGTTATCAGGATTCTCGCATTTTATGTTATGTTTTCGGTCCATGTTATTGAATTCATGTATTTTGAACCATGATAGTCAAGTTACGTGATCGGACTCATGTACTTCGAGCCATGCTATTCGGTTCATGTTATCGGGCTCATGTATCTCGAGTCATGCTATTCGATTCATGCTATCGGGCTCATTCGTTTTGAGTCATGTTATTTGATTCATGTTATCGGGCTCATATAAATCGAGTCATGCTATCCGGTTTATATCATCGGGCACATGAATTTCGAGTCATGCTGTTCAGTTCATGTTATCAATACATATATTTCGAAGCATGTTGTTCGGTTCATGTTATCGGTACATGCATTTCAAGACATGTCGTTTTGGTTCATGTTATCGATACATGTATTTTGAGAGGTGTTTTCCGATTTAGGTAATCGATTCATGCGCCTCGAATCATGTAATTCAATTCATGTCATCGAATTTATACACCACGAATCATGCGGTTAATCCCGAGTCAGAGGAGCCGTGTTGTTCTGAAATGTACCGTTCGGATTACGCTAGTCGTGACACCCGAGCGAGTGCTAATTGGCTCATGGCATCCAATGTGTGGTTTTCCGTTTAGAGCATGGTACTCGATTTCCTTTAGGTGTCTTTGTTTTAAGCCTTTTGTGCTCATCACTTGAATCGTACGGTTGCGTAAAGTTAATTCGAGTGTTGACCATTACTCTACACTTGCTAAATCAGAGACTCATACACATTGCCACCGACGATTGTGTGTGATGCTAGCTTAGCATACGATCGATATTGGTTGTGGGGTATAGGTCGTAGGTTTTAGCGAGGGCTGATTCAGATTCTGTCCAGATATCGTGTCTCGCATGGTAAACCAGATGTGGGTCGCTACCCATCTAGTTCACCAGAACTTGACGCTTTGTTTGAATAAGAAGTCTGAAGTTCCATTTTTGTTTATCATTACTATCAGTTTTGGTTGGTTTATTCAATGATGATCTATGTGAATCCATGTGAATCTATGTGAATCTATGTGATTGAGTTGGGATACCTTGAAGAAATCCATGTTGCATCCATTACTCACCTGAGTCTCCTAAACCCCCAGTCTTGCTCCTAAAGTAGGGGAGACTGTGGTCCACTATCTTTGGTTAGTCTATTGGTTAATTCTGGTTCAGTCATAGTGTATTCCTCAGATCTATCGCTCATTCTCTATGTTGATCGCCCTATGTTGTTGTATCAAGCTCGGTTTTCTGATATCGGTGGTGTAGAATAGGATGTTCTCTAAAGACAAACTGTTAGAGCATATTCCTATACTATCATGTGTCTCGTGTATTGTATCTAGACTATAGCAAGTTTGTGAGTCTTTGTGGTATCATACTAAATGGTCGTACCAAATGATACGCAGCATCTTTGGTACGTGCGTACCAAATGGTATGTGGGTGGTCCACCAGTTAGTATGCTTATACTATAAATAGTTCGTGTTAGAGAGAGTTAACTAGTTCTGTCATTCTACATCTTCTTAACTGTGTGTATTGAGTGTGTTTCTCTCTCTAGCTTCTATTCTCTAAGTGAATCAATAAAACAAAGCTTTATTTACATTGTTTGTGTTCTCGATTTACCAAATCATGTAGTAGTAAGATCGTCCAGTGGTTTTACAAGTGGTATCAGAGCATTTGGTTACTCTACTGCTGTGATTTTGGTTAATTTCAAGTTTTTAGAAAGAGAAAGTTTGGGTTTCTTATGTTTTTCATCAATTTTTCTGAATTCCGAGTGTTTCCGAGGTAAAAAATGATTTCTGAGTGTTCCTAGTGAGTTTTCGCACCTCTCTGAAGCAAATTCCAGTGTAAATTGTCAAAATTCGCGAAAATCCGTCGATTTCAGCGTGGTACGCTTCTGGTCCGCTTCAAGAAAATCTGGTCCGCCGCTGGTCCGCTTCTGGTACGCAAGGCAATCTTCAAGTCTGGTCCGTGACAGTTATTTTCTGGTCAGTTGACAGTTACTCCATACCATTTGGTTCGCCGTACCAGTTTCTGGTACATTGAGGGTTTTTTGGTCCGCTGCTGGTACGTGAGTTAAACTGGTATGTTGGAGGTTCATTGGTCCGCTGATTGAATTGGTCTGGATTTGGTACGTTGAGAAACTTTTGGTACGCTGGCAGAATACATGTGTTCACTAAAACTGACATAACTTGAGAACCGTTAAGAGTTACGGGAGCTAATACCAGCCAAAACGTTCGTCTCGACGAGATCTAGACTTTTACTCACCTAATGGCCAGTACCCTCCGGTTTGACCCCCAAAATCCGCGTGGAAGACGTCCGTTTTTCAGTTTGAAGTTTTTGCGTTCGGTATTGTAATTTTAAGATGAGCGATTTTCAAGCATTTTCAGCTGTTCAATCATCAATGCAGGCCATGCTGAACTATGATAACGAGATAGGAACAACTCAGAAAGTTTCTAAGTTGCTTAGGTTGGAGGATTATGACAATTGGAAGCAACGGTTTGAATCATTTGTTAATGCTCTTGACATTGATCTGTGGATATCTATTGAGCAAGACTATACATATCCTAAGAAAAATGGAGAACCGGTCCCACGAAGTGATCTTGATGAAGATCAAAGGAAAGTTCATGCCAGAGAAAAGAAAACTTATGCAAATCTCACAATGGCATTACCAAGAGAACTCTTGCATCAATTCAAAAATTGCACAACATCAAAAACTTTGTGGGATGCATTAAAAGATAGGTGTGCAGGAAACGAGCAATATAAGAAGAGTCGAAAGAAAGTTTTGTTAAAAGAGTTTGACAACTTTTAGCATTGTGAAAACGAGAGTATTGCAGACTTGATTTCTAGGTTTTCACATCTGATTAATGAACTTGATGTTGTAGGAGTCCAGAAGGAAAAAGATGAATTAAAGGAAAAATTTCTGGAAGCTCTACCCGAAACGTGGGAGAATTTTGTTATGATGCTTGCTAATGATCTAAATTACTCAAGTTAGACATTCAATCAATTTTTAAGCAAATTACAAGCTCGAGAAATGGAATTACTTGTGAAGAAGTCAGCAACTCCATCGGTTCAGAATCCTGCAGTCTATTTTGGAGAGAATTCTTCTACTGTCCATGATAAAGCTAAATCACATTCTAGTTCAAGCGTGAATCCCCCGATAACAACTTTTCTTGCTGGAAAGTCTGAGAGTACTGGTTATTCTTCATGGTGCAGTTTAACTATTCCTGATAGATCATCAAGCAAGTCAACTTCTAATCAAGCTACCGAAGATCTAGCTGCTTTGCTGTCTACTTTCATATCTTCTTCGTCTGGATCTATATTTAGTCAAATTGGTCAATCTGGATTGTTTGGCGAGGACTTAAATCATCTGGATGAAGATCAATTGAATAAACTTGATCTGGAATGGCAGGTTGCTATGGTAGTGGAGAGAGGAAGAATATTTATGAAGAAACATGGCAAGATATCTATTTTTCAAGGAGAAATGCTTGGTTTGAATAGACGAACGATTAAATGTTTTAAACGTGACAAACATGGGCATTATGCTAGGGATTGTCCTAAACCGTCATCTGACAAGGGTACTTCGGATAAGAATGTTCATGATCAAGAAGTTAAAGCTATGATATCTCAAACTGATGAAGGTTATGATTGGGCTAAAGATTTTCCGGATGAATCTGCATTTTTAGTTTGCCCTTCAGACAATTATGCTTTGATGGCAAATATTGAGGTTGAATCGAGTGGATATGCATCTGAAACTAGTAAATCTGAAACAAGTGCTTCTGAAATAAATGGTTATGAGTCAACTTGTGAATTTTGTAATCAGAAAGATAAAAAGATTTAGGAATTGGTTCAAGAAAAGGAAAAGTTGGTTGTTGAAAGGGTGAAGTTTGAAGAAGAGATAGAAAGTTATAAACAGAAGTGTGAAGTTTCTGCTGAAATTTTCAAGATGAATGAGAAGTTACTCAAAGACAAGAGTGTGTTGTTGGAAGAGTTAGCAGATATTCAGAAACAATTGTCAGAAGGTTGTATTCAGAATGATCAACAGAAGTCACAACTTCAACATGAAAATGATGAGTTCATGATAAAAATTGTTCAGTTAACTGCTGCTAATGAAAAGCTGGTCAAGGAGGTTGAAGAATATAAGTCTCAAGCTAAAGATGTGTGTGTGAAGATTTCGAGAATCTATTTAAAAAATCCACAGCGAGGGTAGAAGTACTTAAAGCATCTAATGATGAACTTCAAAAAGCATTGGGTGAAGTTACTGCTGACAGAACTTAATATCAAATTGTTCAGTCTGAATTGAAAGACACAATTATTACTCTGAAGAAAGACAAAAGCTTGTTAATCAGAAATGTTGAGATCTATAAGGAAAGAGTGGATAAAATTACAAAAGAAGTGCATGCTGCTCATGATGGTATGAGAAGAGAAAAATCTTTAGTTAACAGCACATCTGAGAAATTAGTTTAATCAGAAAAGGTTGTTGCTGAAACTCAAAAGACAATAGCTGATTTGAAAGTAGAAATTTTGGATTTGAATCATCAGTTGCATAATCTGAAGAATTCTCACTCTTTTGCTAGTTATTTGTGTCAAGACGATAACTTCAAGAAGGCGTTTGGAGGTGATGATTTCAATCAGATTCCACATCCGGTGATTCAAACAGAGGCTGTTGTTGATTTGAGCACTTCGACTCCAAAGGAAGATTATTCTGCATTTGTGTCTGAAAAATTGGAGAAGAAGAAGTTAAAGCATGTCAACAAGAAAGAAGAATCTTCAGCATCTGGTGCACCTACATTTGTTAAATTTATTTCTGGTGGTATTGGTGTCCCTGATCAACAACTTTCTGATAATAAGTTGATTGAAAAATATGAGAAGCTGGGGTCTGAGGAAGAATTAGCAGCTGAGTTGGTACAAGCTAACAACTTAAAGGGCATTAAAGCTAAATTCACCCAAGCTGCTCAAGATGGTACTTTTAAATCTCAAATTGATCTGACAAAGCTACCGGGTTACGAACACTCTGGTTTGGGTAGTGCAAGCAAGAAGTTTGAAAAGAAAATTCAGAAAAACATGCCAAAGAAGGTTAAGAATGTAAGGCAAGACACAAGCTTGGAACAACTTTATCATTTGGCTCAAGTACTCATGTCTACCATGGAGAAGGGATTTGGGGGAAAGCAGAAAATAAAGTTTTCATCTGAAAGTTGTTCAAAAGAATCTTCATCATCTGGGTCTAATGCTATACCTCAAAGTCCTACCTCTAATTGGGTACATTCTAACCGATTTCAAGTTTTTGATGATATTTCTGATGATTCTGAACTCACTGATAAATGTCATCCAGTTAGGGACAAGTCACAATCTAAACGATCATATCGTTTGTGCTATCAATGTCGCCAAAAGGGACATATGGCACAAGATTGTCATGTAACTGCCAAACGAACTTTTTCTGGCAAAACTGCCACGATAATTGATGAATCAGGCAGAATTTTTACTGACACACCAACTTCACATTTTAAATCGAAAAGTAAACAAGTTTTCAAAAGTGCTTCTAGTGTTGGTGATTCATCACAAGATGATATTTCAGTAAACACAGCACCTGCAAAAATGCAGTGGCGACCTAAGTTGGTCACCAAGGCTCCAACTTATTTTATGGAAGACACTGGTCGACCAGAAGCTGTGTGCTTCGGGTCCTTTGAAGTCTAATCTTTAAATCCAGTGTGTAGGTTACTTCAAGAAGACCTGTTGGTGATTGTCAAGTTCTAGCTTCAAGCAGTTACTGATAGTGGAGTCTCCTGTTTAACTTAAATTGAATGCTTCATACTCCAAAATTGAAAGTTTTTTCTGAAAGCTAAAAACCGAACGGTATCAGTATCGATTGGTCAATTTTCTTTCTTTCCTGCATTTCATTTGTCGTTTAGGGGGAGAAAATTGACAAATCAAAAATAGTGTCTTTCTATTTTTGTTAAAATGAAAATCCAAAAATAGAGTTTTCATTTTAAGGGGGAGAAAAAGGAAAAATACAAAAACATTGAAAAACAGAAAAATACAAAAACATTGAAAAATGAGAAATTGATCCGACATGATTGGGAAATGATGGTATATTGGCTTACATGTCTGACTCGTGGATAAATTAGATGAAAAAGTCATATGATCATTGCTCGATGTGCTTGGTAGGCTCGACATTTAATCAGAAAGTATTCAGATGTGATAAACACATTAAATACAAATGCTTGACCAAGTGGACAACATCTTGATGCATACCTCATGATATATCAAGAAAAGATATGTGAAAAAGAGAAAAATGAGAAGTCTCTGTGTATACATGTGTTTATTTTGCAAAGATTTAAACTTGTTTGATTTTCTTTATTTTGTCAAACGATCGGACTTTCTTTGCGTATCGAAAGATCGACCTGATTGTTGTTTGTTTGACGTTCTGCTTTATTTTCTTTGGTGTTTCGTATAACTCATCGGACTTTCTCTGCATGTACGGGAGTACCGACCTGATTGTTGTTGGGTTATACAATTTCAACTTGTTTTTATTTTCTTATTTTGTTAAATCTGAGGCCTTATCTGCGTATCGAAAGATCGACCTTAAGGTAGACGATTTAACGTTCTTATTTCTTTTTGCATGGAACACAGTTGACTAAATAATGAATACAATCATTATGAGATTAAATCACAGATGAAATCACAAAGTGTGATAAGTAATAGCATATCTGAGTATGTCTGATAGTGTGGGGTACACTGGTCAATGCAAACCTAATCAAT
>JBCNJP010000009.1:23877586-24046170 GCA_039602395.1 Deinandra increscens subsp. villosa
TTACTCTGAAGAAAGACAAAAGCTTGTTAATCAGAAATGTTGAGATCTATAAGGAAAGAGTGGATAAAATTACAAAAGAAGTGCATGCTGCTCATGATGGTATGAGAAGAGAAAAATCTTTAGTTAACAGCACATCTGAGAAATTAGTTTAATCAGAAAAGGTTGTAGCTGAAACTCAAAAGACAATAGCTGATTTGAAAGTAGAAATTTTGGATTTGAATCGTTAGTTGCATAAACTGAAGAATTCTCACTCTTTTGCTAGTTATTTGTGTCAAGACTATAACTTCAAGAAGGTGTTTGGAGGTGATGATTTCAATCAGATTCCACATCCGGTGATTCAAACAGAGGCTGTTGTTGATTTGAGCACTTCGACTCCAAAGGAAGATTATTCTGCATTTGTGTCTGAAAAATTGGAGAAGAAGAAGTTAAAGCATGTCAACAAGAAAGAAGAATCTTCAGCATCTGGTGCACCTACATTTGTTAAATTTGTTTCTGGTGGTATTGGTGTCCCTGATCAACAACTTTCTGATAATAAGTTGATTGAAAAAGATGAGAAGCTGGGGTCTGAGGAAGAATTAGCAGCTGAGTTGGTACAAGCTAACAACTTAAAGGGCATTAAAGCTAAATTCACCCAAGCTGCTCAAGATGGTACTTTTAAATCTCAAATTGATCTGACAAAGCTACCGGGTTACAAACACTCTGGTTTGGGTAGTGCAAGCAAGAAGTTTGAAAAGAAAATTCAGAAAAACATGCCAAAGAAGGTTAAGAATGTAAAGCAAGACACAAGCTTGGAACAACTTTATCATTTGGCTCAAGTACTCATGTCTACCATGGAGAAGGGATTTGGGGGAAAGCAGAAAATAAAGTTTTCATCTGAAAGTTGTTCAAAAGAATCTTCATCATCTGGGTCTAATGCTATACCTCAAAGTCCTACCTCTAATTGGGTACATTCTAACCGATTTCAAGTTTTTGATGATATTTCTGATGATTCTGAACTCACTGATAAATGTCATCCAGTTAGGGACAAGTCACAATCTAAACGATCATATCGTTTGTGCTATCAATGTCGCCAAAAGGGACATATGGCACAAGATTGTCCTGTAACTGCCAAACGAACTTTTTCTGGCAAAACTGCCACGATAATTGATGAATCAGGCAGAATTTTTACTGACACACCAACTTCACATTTTAAATCGAAAAGTAAACAAGTTTTCAAAAGTGCTTCTAGTGTTGGTGATTCATCACAAGATGATATTTCAGTAAACACAGCACCTGCAAAAATGCAGTGGCGACCTAAGTTGGTCACCAAGGCTCCAACTGATTTTATGGAAGACACTGGTCGACCAGAAGCTGTGTGCTTCGGGTCCTTTGAAGTCTAATCTTTAAATCCAGTGTGTAGGTTACTTCAAGAAGACCTGTTGGTGATTGTCAAGTTCTAGCTTCAAGCAGTTACTGATAGTGGAGTCTCCTGTTTAACTTAAATTGAATGCTTCATATTCCAAAATTGAAAGTTTTTTCTGAAAGCTAAAAACCGAACGGTATCAGTATCGATTGGTCAATTTTCTTTCTTTCCTGCATTTCATTTGTCGTTTAGGGGGAGAAAATTGACAAATCAAAAATAGTGTCTTTCTGTTTTTGTTAAAATGAAAATCCAAAAATAGAGTTTTCATTTTAAGGGGGAGAAAAAGGAAAAATACAAAAACATTGAAAAACAGAAAAATACAAAAACATTGAAAAATGAGAAATTGATCCGACATGATTGGGAAATGATGGTATATTGGCTTACATGTCTGACTCGTGGATAAATTAGATGAAAAAGTCATATGATCATTGCTCGATGTGCTTGGTAGGCTCGACATTTAATCAGAAAGTATTCAGATGTGATAAACACATTAAATACAAATGCTTGACCAAGTGGACAACATCTTGATGCATACCTCATGATATATCAAGAAAAAGATATGTGAAAAAGAGAAAAATGAGAAGTCTCTGTGCATACATGTGTTTATTTTGCAAAGATTTAAACTTGTTTGATTTTCTTTATTTTGTCAAACGATCGGACTTTCTTTGCGTATCGAAAGATCGACCTGATTGTTGTTTGTTTGACGTTCTGCTTTATTTTCTTTGGTGTTTCGTATAACTCATCGGACTTTCTCTGCATGTACGGGAGTACCGACCTGATTGTTGTTGGGTTATACAATTTCAACTTGTTTTTATTTTCTTATTTTGTTAAATCTGAGGCCTTATCTGCGTATCGAAAGATCGACCTTAAGGTAGACGATTTAACGTTCTTATTTCTTTTTGCATGGAACACAGTTGACTAAATAATGAATACAATCATTATGAGATTAAATCACAGATGAAATCACAAAGTGTGATAAGTAATAGCATATCTGAGTATGTCTGATAGTGTGGGGTACACTGGTCAATGCAAACCTAATCAATTCTATAACATATCCAGATGTTATGAGTATGATTGTGCCTGAGTTTAGTATGGACAAAATATACCAGTAATCGACATGACTTGTGTGCTGAAGTAATTGAAATTGAAGTGTAGTTTAGCATGAAATGACCAATATGATCCCAAGTTGTGATATTTCTCGCAAAAGACAAAAATAGTGTGTGATTCAGTATTTCATTTCTGTATTGCATTTATGTTTCATGTCTGAAAAATTCAAAAAGATTTTAGGTGTGTTTTAGCATAAACTTAGAAAAATCAAAAAGATTTTCGGTGTGTTTTGATATAAAGTTTCAAAAAGCCAAAAAGATTTTGTTTCTTATTTGTTTTCGACCGAACGATACTTGATATGCAATCAAAATTTCAAAACTCTATCTTGGATTCTCGAAGAGAAGTTTTGCGCCAAGATTAAATTAATTTTTCATAAAGAAAAAGAAAGCCGCGTTTCTGTCTTCTGAAATTGCAGGTTATCTGTGTGACAAGACTCAAGCAAGGTGAAAGGGGGAGTTTGTTATATCTTTCACAAGTGGATCTTGAAGTTCAAAGACTGTTCAAGATTGATCCAGCCATGCAAGCTTTATTTATGACAAGATTTCAAGTTGAAGATCAGATGCAGTGATGCTGAAGATTGAAGACTGAAGTTTTGTTAGATAGATAGATAGCTAGATACACTACACGTTAAGGGGGAGTTTGTTAGAGCATATTCCTATACTATCATGTGTCTCGTGTATTGTATCTAGACTAGAGGAAGTTTGTGAGTCTTTGTGGTATCATACTAAAGTGGCCGTACCAAATGATACGCAGCATCTTTGGTACGTGCGTACCAAATGGTACGTGGGTGGTCCACCAGTTAGTATGCTTACACTATAAATAGTTCGTGTTAGAGAAAGTTAACTAGTTCTGTCATTCTACATCTTCTTAACTGTGTGTATTGAGTGTGTTTCTCTCTCTAGCTTGTCTTCTCTAAGTGAATCAATAATGCAAAGCTTTATTTACATTGTTTGTGTTCTCGATTTACCAAATCATGCAGTAGTAAGATCGTCCAGTGGTTTTACACAAACAATACTCACTAAAGGTATTAAAGATGTGGTGGGTTAGCCGCGGTACACCCTATATATAAGCATCGGTAATTCCTCTACGGTGCATTTGAAGTCGGACAAAGAACGGTGTGTGTGTATGTGTAAGGGTAAGTCTATTATCATTGGTTATATCACAATCCATTCTCCTCAGTCACCATTCTAAACCTAACCATTGTGTTCGGGTAAATTTTAGTGCGAATATAATTGATTCAGTAAAGCGAGAATATATTCATATCCTCGGTCAAATCTCTTATGTTGACTCTATGATGGGTTTTAAAGGTCAAAATGTGTTATTTTTGTAAAACTCTTTTAACTACTAGTTTCTCTAATATTTACTAATCTCTTTTAATGTCGGGACGAAATTCCCTAAAGTAGGGGAGACTGTAACATTTGCAAAATGCCCGATTGAGTAAACCGACCTGTTTTGAACTTTCAGGATTTACCGATTTGCAAGTTATTGCGAACTGAAAGAACTTTCGGGTGTTAATACCTTAATTAGTGAATTTAAATGATTTATAATCTATTTTCGAAACCGAATACTTAATTATACTCAGTTGAAATGAAATTGGATGTCTCGAATTGAAAATAAAGCAATTTCGGGTTTTTATGCGATTACGGTACACGGTCCGTTGTTTACCGGGAATCTTGGATTTGGTCATCATATATCAAATTCAACATTTTTATGAGTCTAATAATCAATTATCATGTCATGAGTCATCACACACTTGATTGAGTCGCGAACCGTTGGTGAATTGCCCAAAATCAATGCGTACGCCAAAACCGACCAAAAACGTGTTATGTTTGATTGACTATTGATCATAATTCAATATATGGCATGTTTATATTCAATTTTATTGTCTTGGATGTGGTTGATGAGATGGGAAATGAAAATTGGTGAAAAACCAAAAAAAAAAACGGGACTCAAAAACGACGAAAAACGAAGAAACTGGAGCGAAAACGGTGAATCAGCATAATTCTGGCCGGGAGACTTGTAGGCGTATCACCTGGAACTCCCAGGAGCCCTAGGCGATACGCCTGGAAGGCAAAAATCACCAGAACCCTAATTTTCAGGTATTTAAGCTTCTTAAGTCATTGTAGCCCCCATTTTTCACCCCCAAATCTCTCTAAAAACCCTAAAACGGCCATGGACCTTAGAGATCATCTTCCTTAAAGACTTGGGGCTCAAGTTTGATGCTTTATAGCTTGGATTAAGTCGGTTTTACTCCCTTTCGGTATGTAAACTCAAATCTATGTGTTTAGCTCCTTAAACCTTCATTTCTTCTCCATCAAGATCTGAACTTTATGCTTGATTATGCTTAGATCTGTGTTGCTTTTGATAGATCCATGGATTTTATGTTCAAAGATTGCATCTTTATGTCAATTTAGGTTTAGATCTATGATGTGTTAGATGATCCATGCTAGATCCATGAATAGATTTGTATAAAGTTTAAGATTTTATGATGCATTAGGGCTAAATCTACATGTTGCATATTAGTTATGACTAGATCTATGAAATAAAGGCTAAAGGTTGCATCTTTATGATGAGATTAGGTTAGATCTATGAATTTACAAGATGATATAACATAAATCTAGGGTTTATTCATGTAAGATTGGATTTTTATGTCATAAGTTGCCTAGATCTACAATATGCATGCTATTTAGGGTTTGATCCATGAGATTTGATATCAAGATTATGTTTTTATGATTGGGAATGATTAGATCTACCAATTTGCATGTCATCTAGGGTTAAACCTATGTGTTTGGACACTATGGTTGGACTTGTATGCTCTAAATGACTAGATCTATATCATGCTCCGTATTTAATATTAGACCTATGTTTATTATGATCAAAAATCAGCCCCTCTTGTCATGAAATGTTTAGATACATGTCTCATATGATTAGATGTGTTTAGGATTATGCCATACATGCTTAAAAATAACTATACCCATGTCATGACTAGTTTGATGATGTCAAATGATTAGGTTTGCATGATAAGATTATTTTCTATGCTTATGCCCATGTTTGACCATGATGACCTTTGTTTGACCATGTTGACTTATGTTTGACCATGTATGACCATGATGACCCCTGTTTGACCATGTTGACTTATGTTTGACCATGATGACCTCTGTTTGACCATGTTGACTTATGTTTGACCATGTTTGACTTTCATATAATAGTCAAATTAGGACTTTTTAACCTTACCTTTAGTTTAGGATTCGACCCTTATCGTATGTATCACCTCCCCAAATCACCAACGAGTCGTCGAGTCGGTCGTGTCGCGAAATTAAGATATTTATTTATTTAATTATTTATTTATTTATTTATGTATTTATTTATTCTTCCTCTATCTCGCTAGTCGTCAAGATTATCATCGGGTCTATCCTTTTTCGTTTCATGGTGTCTTTTCTCTCAGATTGTATCTCCTCCATCAGGTGAGTATCATAGCCCCTTTTCCTTTTAAGTTTTGGGGTGCAACATGTACCGTATCAACTCATGTTCTTAAACTATTTATATTCTAAAACCGCATGCGAGTTCTATGTTTGATCTATGTGCCTTGTATATGTGAACTTGTTTGGATCATTGCTGTGGACTTGGTTGTGTGTGTGTTGTACTTATGTGTGTTGCTCATGTTCATAGACATATCCCATTAACTCACTTGAGCCGGGGTTACAATAATGGATTCGTTGGTCTGGCAACCCACTTGGCCTGCCTTGCGTGTGGCGCCTTGTGATTAAAAACCTAAATGCCGAGGGCTTGGGTTACATCGACCCCCATGTGCTTTAGTTCATTACTTGTTTGCTATACTCGTGTTCATTGATTTAACATTGATTCGCATGTTCAAGCTATGATCGTATACCTGTATAAACCTATGATTACTCACCAACTATTCGTAGTTGACCATTATTTTATACATGTTGCAGGCTACATAGCTTGATGATATTTTTGCCATGACTGATGATACCATAGGATCACATGTAGACTTAGCGTGACCTAATTAAACAAGTTAATTTGTTTCATTATTGATTGAATTATATCATGTTATGTATTGATTACTTTTATTATTTGAAATGGGTTGATTAAGAATTTCGCAACATTAATTAGTGTTGTGTGCATCTGGACAATCATCGCGTCTCGACCTATTCCATCGTCGGTTGGGGTGTGACAGTATGGCGAAGAAAATGGAACAATTGTTGGCAAAGAATATGGAGCAACTGATGGTCAGAGTGACATCACAACAGGAACAATTGTTCGAGAAGTGGCATAGCTCTCAACCTAATAATGGAGGCCGAAGGATTGTTCAAGATAGTATGTCGATTACAGAGCAACGATGGACGAGATATGGTAAGGTTGATTTCCTGTAATTTGATGGAACTGATGTCGAATGGTAGGTGTACAAGTGTGAGCACTTCTTTGTAATTGATCGTACACCAAAGAATATGAAATTGAGAGTGACAGTGATAAATTTGGAGGGTGTTGCACTGTAGTGGCACCAATATATGTGAAGTTGCATGGGGTGGGGGGGGGGGTTGATAGATACCATTTGTTGGAACGATTATGTGCGATCTGCAACAACCCGATTTGTAGACAATTATTTGGAAGACGCTATAGAGCAACTGAAGGCTTTACGTCAGACTGATTCAATCAAAACTTATTATGATTCATTTGATTTGCTTCTTAACAAGGTCAACATTACTGAAGAGTATGTAGTTAGCCTGTTTGTTGGGGGTCTGAACCTGAGATCAAATGTATGGTTAAAATGTTTAGACCAAAGTTCCTAAGGGAAGCCTACTCTTTGGCCAAGCAGCAGGATTATGCTCACTCTACCCTATTTGCTACAACTTCAAAAAGGTCTATCACTACTACTTCTTATACTACTGTTACTAGTTATAAGAGTATTAAGATTACTGGGCCAGTGAATGCTACTAAACTGCCATTACTTCTTACTCATAAGACTACTAAAAGATCAACTCCTAAGGAAGTTGAAGAGAAGAGGTCAAAAGGGGAATGTTTTTGGTGTATAGAAAAGTATACAACTAGTCATAAATGTAAAAATAGGAAATTGTTTGTAATTGAACTAGTGGATGACGATGATAGTGAAGAAATATTAGCTTGTGAGTATAAAGAACCTCATATTTCTATTCATGCATTGACTGGGATTGAATTCATATTCCACTATAAGAATTTTAAGATACATTGGCACTACAACTTTGCATATTTTACTGGATTCTGGATCCACTCATAATTTCATAAATGAAAAATTGGCTGGGAAATTACAATGTTACACAGTGGGGGTTAAAGCTATGAAAGGTACTGTGGCAAATGGGAAACAAATTAATTGTGTTAAGATGTGTGAGAATTCTAAATGGATGATGCATAACACATAGTTTAATGCTGATGTGTTATTAATTCCCTTCGACAATTGTGATATGGTTTTAGGTGTTCAATGGTTATCACCTTTAGGGGACATTAACTGGAATTTTAAGAAATTAATAATGGAATTTAAAGTAGGTGATCATGTTACTTGTACTCTCAAAGGAATTACCAATAATGGAATAAGTTTGTGTTCTATGGAACAGATGGGTCATCTTCTGAACTTTTCTTCTCAGTTGGTTCAGACACAGATGTTTAGTTTACAATTGGTAAAGGAGGATGGTCATGATAGTGGTAGTTCTATTATTACTAATTTAGTAACAACTCAATCTATCAGAAACCTGTTAAAGCAATACTAAGATGTGTTTGCTGTTCCTATTGCATTATCTCCTTCAAGGGGGTGTGATCACAATATTGAATTGAAAGAGGGCACTAAAGCAATCAATCTTAAGCCTTATAGATATGAGGCTCTTCAAAAGGATGTGATTGAAAAGATGACCCAAGAATGGTTGGATAATTGTGTTATTAGGGGCAACACTAGCTCTTTTGTTGCACCTTGCTTGGTAAAAAAAAAGGATCGCTCTTGGAGGTTGTGTGTAGGTTATAGAAGATTAAATGAGGCCGCTTTGAAAAAAGAAATTTCCAATACCTCTGATTGATGAATTAGTGGAAGAATTACAATATGCAATAGTGTTTTCCAAATTGGATTTAAGGTCTGGTTATCACCAGATTAGAATGCATCCTCCTGACATTGGTAAAACAACTTTCAAAACTCACTAAGGGCTGTTTGAATTTGTGGTCATGCCCTTTGGCCTTACAAGTGCACTAGCAACCTTTCAATCATTAATGAACCAAACCTTCCAAGCTTATTTGAGGAATATTGTTTTGGTCTTTTTTGATGATATATTGGTGTATAGTCAAGATTTACAGCAACATGAACAACATTTACAATTGGTTTTAGAAGCTTTGAGACAGAATCAGTTGTATGCAAACAATCTAAGTTTTCTTTTGGGGGTAATAAAATTGAATATCTGGGGCATATTATAACCAAACAAGGAGTAGCTACTGACCCTATTAAAATTGAGGCTATCATTTGCCTACACCTCTCAATGTGAAATAGTTAAGGCGACTTTTGAGCCTTGCTGGGTATTATACGAGGTTCATTAAGTCCTTTGTGGTTTTAGCTAAACCTCTCATTGGATTGTCGAAGAAGGATAATTTTGTATGGTCTGAGGTTACACATGAAGCGTTCCAGCAGCTTAAATTAGCTTTGGCACAAGCTCTTGTATTGGCCTTGCCTGACTTGTTCCAACCCTTTGTGGTTGAGACTGAGGCCTCAGCTAAAGGTATTAGGGCTGTCTTAATGTAGTCTCATCATCCTTTGGCTTTCATTAGCAAAGCCGTGTGTCCAAAACAACAAGTGGTATCTGTCTATGAGAAAGAATTGCTAGCCATCTTGTTTGCTATAGAACAGTGGCATTATTATTTGATTTCTTCTCATTTTATTATTAAGACAGATCAGTAGAGCTTAAAACACTTGTTAGATCAGGAATTCACTACCCCTCTGCAACATAACTGGCTAGTGAATTTAATAAATTACAATTATGAAATTCACTATAAGAAAGGATCCGAAAACATAGCAGCAAATGCTTTATCCAGGATTCCTAAGTCTACTTTTATGCATATGGGTCTTTCTACTTTTGACCCCTTGTTGCTTCCTAGAATTAAAGACAGTTGGGAGAATGATAAAGATTTCCATGATCTTTTACTTAAATTACAAGTTGGTTCTAACATTCCTCATTATTCTTGGCAAGATGTACTGTTTAAAAGAAAATCCAAAATTTTTGTGGGCAGTAATCAAACATTGAGGGCTGAAATCATTGATGTGTGTCATAATAGTGCTCTTGGTGGACATTCAGGAATACATGCTACACATTAGCGGTTAAAGGGTATGTCTTATTGGAAAGGTCAAAGAAAGGATGTTAAGATGGAGATTAAAAGTTGTATTGTGTGTCAACAATCAAAACATGAAACTATGGCTTCTCCTGGATTGTTGCACATTGCCTATCCCTACTAGTATTTTCTCTGATATTAGTATGGATTTTATAACTGGGCTTCCCAGGTCTGAGGGAAAAGATGTAAATTTTGTGGTAATGGATAGATTTTCTAAATATGCTCACTATGTGTCCTTAATACACCTATTTTTTGCTGCCAATGTTGCTCAAACTTTTGTAGGCGGTGTTTACAAATTGCGCGGTTTGCGTTCTACCATTGTCTCAGACATAGATCCTAATCTTTTCAGTAATTTTTGGTAAGAATTTATGAAAATTCAAGGAATTTCAGTGGCTCTCTCTACTACTTATTATCCACAGTCGGATGGTCAAATAGGAGTGGTCAACCGTTGCCTTGAAATGTACCTCAGATGTATGACTTTCGGTAGGCCTACCTCTTGGCATAGATGATTCTCTTTGGCTGAATATTAGTATAATACCAAATATCATACTTCTATAGCTATGAACCCATTCCAAGCATTATATGGGTTTCCTCCTGCTATACATATTCTTTATGTTCATAAGGATTCTAATGTTGTTGTTGTTGATGAGTTGTTATGCTCCACGGAACAAATGTTGCAAGATCTCAGGACTGTCTTGCATAAAGCTTAGAATAGGATGTTGTAGTTGGCTAATAAACATCGTTCTGATCGATTTTCTCAGATTGGGGATTGGGTATACTTGAAGTCGCATGCTTATTTCCAATCTACCTTTAGGCCTCACAAATACAATAAGTTGGATCCTAAGTATTTTATTCTATTCCTCATAATTGATAAGAATGGTTCTTGTGCTTATAGATTGGATTTGCCACCATCTACTAATGTGCACCCCACCTTCCATGTGTCTCTTCTTAAGAAGGTTGATGGTCCTCCTACTACAATCATTCCATTGCCCACTGCTCCTAGATTTACTTTATAGCCTCATGCTATTTTGGATACTAGAATGGTGAAAAGAAGGGTTAAAGCTGTTGTTGAAGTTCTTGTACATTGGAAGAATCAGACTATTGATGATGCTACTTGGGATTTCAAAGATTAATTTATTTTACGATTTCCTGATTTTGATGTTACTTGATCCTTGAGGTCAAGGATAGTTTTGAGAGGGGGTATTGATAGGTACAATATGTTAGTTAGAAAGTTGAAGGGTCTATTTGTAATAAGTCATAAGTGTAAGGGTTAGAACTTTAAATATTGAACTAACGGATTGTGTTAGTTATAATAGTAGTTGGAACACAAATGAGATCAATGATTTGGATCCTAATTTTCTCTCTCTTATTTCTCTCACTAAATCGTTGCTATCACTTTGGAAAGAGAATTACTAAAATCAGCAACCACAGTAGCACCCATTTCATTAAATTGTGTTAGAGCAAGACAATTGTAATTTGAGTTGTGGTCATTTCCTGAGAACGGGAAAGATTGCTCGTCAAACTTTGCATGTTGGGTAATATAAAACCGGTTGGTAGTAGGTTCAAAACACCGATAACCTTTCTATTGCGAGGCATATCCCAAGAAAATACATGGAAGACTTCTCGGGGAAAGTTTGTGCACCTCATAATCCCGAAGATACGAAAAGACCCGACACCAAAATGTCCTGAAATAGCCATAGTTGCTTTTTAAAACTGATGAGGGGAGTCTACTAATACTATATTAATAATATATGTTGCAGAGCTAAATGCTTCAACCAAAAAATTAGGAGGGACTTTCGAGTTGAAACATTAGGGCTAGCCCCGTTTCAACGATATGTCGATGTTTATATTTAACCCGACCATTTTTTTCTGGTGTATATGGACACGAAAAATAATGAAAGATGCAATTTTCCTCAAAAATAGTTTTGGCATGGTGATTCACAAACTCAGTTCCCCCATCACTTTGAAAGACTTTTATTTTTCTTGAAAATTAAGTTTGTACCAATACCCATTTTGGGGTTTTAAAGGGTAAAGCCATGTAAATCGAGAATGGTCGTCAACAAAAGCAACATAGTAACGATAACCATCCCGAGATCTAATTGGGGATGGACCCCAAAGATCACAATGGAATAAGTATAAGGGGTCGGGAGCACGTTTAGGATTAGGTTCAAAAGGAAGATGTTGTCCTTTTGCAGGTTGACAAGTCGAACAAATAAATGGTTTTCGCAAAATAGAAGTTACAGTTAACAAGCCCAATTTATTTAATAGAGTTACAAAATCAAATGACACATGCCCAAGTCGGGGGTGCTACAATTCAAAAGTTTCTTTGGATGAATAAACCCCAGCAAGGTCTTGAGGATCTTGCTTCAAAATATATAGACCGTTCTCACATAATCCCTAGGAGAAAGTCCGTTTCGTTGTTCGATCCTGAATATAAAACTTAGGATAAGAGAACAAGACATCAACATTCTGATCAAATGTTAACTTACTAATTGAAAGTACATTCTTAATAATATGAGACACAACCAATATGTCATTTAATTTAAGATTCTGCGTAAAATTAGCATGCCCAGTATTAGAAATTGGAAGAGATTTACCGTTACCATAGGTGACATTCGTCCGACCACTGTAGGGCATTGATGATGAAGTGCTAGACGTTGAGCCAACCATATGATTCGTGGCTCTCGTATCCACATACCAGTCGGCATTAGAAGATGTGATGTGGCATTTTGCCTTAAGGGATCCTGCTAATAGGGCCTCTTTAGTCACATGTGTGACATTCTGATAGTAAGAGATGACAAGCACTGGCCTTATGTCCCTCTTTTCTGCACCACGGACACAGATCAGAGTGGGTTGCCTGACCATGACTTGGTCTTCGACCTTGGAGTTGCGATAAAGATTTTGATTACGATCCCATGACCATGATGGTTATTATTATTTGTGGACTCATCAGTGAATGCAACAGCAGGGGAATTGTTTCCATGAATGGTTTCGTAAAAGACTTCATACCCCTCGGCCTAGGCTAGGAGATCATGAAATTCAGCAGAGGGATAAGACATGCGGAACGCGGCTAAGAAGGATTCAAAACCAGCCCCTAAGCCACATTGGAACCAATAAGTTCTCTACATGGCCGATACCGAATGTCCGATAGCAGACAGTTGATCGATGACGAGTTGGTCGCGTAGTTTCAAAATCCATTAGGTGGAGGATTTGGCATACGCCAGTTCAAGACTGACCTACATGTCACGAGATGTGGTACACCCGATGATTACAGCCACATCCTCTCACTACAATAAATTGGGGTATTCACCCACAAATAATTTACCTACATTTGGTTATATGAACGTAAATAACTACACATGTTTTTATATGTGTGGGTAATGACGGATGACAATTTGTTTAAGTTCTTAACAATTAATATGTGTGGGAACTAATTTTTACCAACACTTAGTTACCTACATTTGTATATATGTAGGTGAAAATGTAAAAATATGCCTACACATTTTCCATATTTTTTATATGTGTGGGTATTTACTTACACATACACAAAACACAATAATATGTGTAAGTAATAAGTAATATTTTTCCATACACATAATATTAGCCAAAATATGTGTAGATAAATTAAGTAAATTAATTTTTTTTATTATAATGACGTGGCAAAATATTTACCTACACATATTTAAAAATTAATTTATGTGTAGGTATAAAATAATAGTGACGTGGAAATAAATATTTTTAGTTTTTATAATAAAATAAAAAATGTATCTACCTACACATAATTTAAATAATACTTATGTGTAGGTAAAAACAACTATCCACAAGTAATACACTTTTACCCACACATAATACACTTTTACCCACATATTCAATACAGCTTTAGTAAATACAGCTAATCTTTTGGCACACACTATCAATGCCACAAATTGTTTTGGTGTCAAACACCATTATGTGTAGGTAAAAACAACTATCCACAAGTAATACACTTTTACCCACACATAATACCCTTTTACCCACACATAATACACTTTTACCCACATATTCAATACATCTTTAGTAAATACAGCTAATCTCACTACTAGAAATATGGCCTTTCTTGACGCGCGAACGATGACGCGCAAAAAGGGTGTCATGAAAAATCTGTCATGAATTGTAAAATCTTAAGGGTGCATGACGCGCAATTTTACGCGTCATAAATTTCTGTCATAAAAAAAACACGGAGTACACCTTAAAATGCGCGTCATCTTAAAATGTCGTTTTATGTTTTTACTTCCCGCTTAAATTTTCCCTAAATTTCAATCACCGCTCAAATTTCCCACTATCTCCATTCACACGCAGCTCCTTCCTCTTTGACCTAATCTCAATCTCTCCTTACTCTCCTCGATTCTCAGAAAGTTGGAAGCAAATCCCACATCGCTCCTCGATTCACACGCAGCTCCTTCCTCCGTCGCTCCTCAATCTCTCCATCACCTCCGCCTCCATCTCACCTCCCTCTCCTTCTCGCCGACGCAGTCAATACTGTGCCCTAATCCATCTCTTCAACAGCAACGCTCGAGGTACAAGGCCAATCGATGAATCGCTTCTACTCCATCTCATCTCAGCCTCCATCTCAAGTATATCATTTATTTACCGGATTTTTCTGTAAACGAAGTCAAGTCTGCGATAGAGAATTAGGGCATGAAACTTTTGCATCTTCAAGCGTCAGCACCACCATCAAATCGGCCTCGTGAATCCTTCACCCAACATCTTCGTTAAGTTTTGAAGGTAATCTTCACTTGATTTTAGGGTTTGTGTTGTTCAGAATTTTGTTTCTATGCTCTGTCTTTTCGTATTCTTTTCATCAGTTGTATCTGCAACGAATTTAAGACTGCATAAGATATCGTTATGGTATGCTTAAATTGTTGAATTTGCAAGATATGTTTTATTGTAGCTATAATTGAGAACGAGTGAGGGTTTACATTAAAGGCAATTGTTAAGATGCCTCATACATGAAAAGAGTCTAAAACGGGTGAACTAAATCAGCATATTGTTTCTGTATGCATTTGTGAACCCTGACGAGAGTTTGTTTGCTTTAAGTTTTAGACGGTACTTAGATTGTTTTTAGACTAAAAAATTGGTTGTATGAGAATGGTTTTTACCTCAGTTGCACATTTTGTATTTAAATTTGGGCAGTGTTTTGGTAATGAACATCAAGCATGGGTAGAAAACTCAGAATGGATCTCTAAAACATGCTCTGTTCATCCAATTTTTTTGCTCTTCCATTTGTCTCTCCCTTTGTAGTTTCCCATTTCATTTTATCTTTCTATTTGTTGCTCAGGTGATGTCCATTTCATATGGCTTTTATTACTCTCATTCTTTGAGAAGAGTTTGTTGTGTTATGATTTTTCAGATAATTGTTGATACCTGAAATGTGCGTCGTGTGAAGTACTGAATGAAGACCAAGTTCAAGTCAATATAGGGTTGGCCGAACTAGGTCCGAACCTGAAGTTCGGACCAGCCGAACCTGGGGTTCGGAAGACGTTCGGCCAGTCGTGTATAAATAGTAGTTTGGTCTTTGGGTTTAGTAGTTCTGAGCGTGTGAGCAAATCTTAAGTGTGTGTTTCTGAGTGTGTTTCTCTGTGTCAATTCTCTGTGGTTTACTGATTGTAATTGTTCTCGTTTGATCAATAAAACAATCGGTTATTTACGTTTCGATGTCCGATTAACTAGATCGAGTAGACGATCCGATGCTCACGCATTCTCAAGTGGTATCAGAGCTTTCTGGTTCACTCTACTGATCTGTGGTTGCTATTCTCGGATTTTTGAACGTTTTTGAAGTTTTTCTCGTGTTTCATTTCGTGTTTTCTATCTTTTCTGATGTGCAATTTGTGCCAAAACTGTTCCTAAACCACTGCCTATTGACTTTTCTGATCTACCATATCAAGTTTCGTCAAAATCAGTCCGTTTTTGCGAGTTTTCGAAAAATGTCTTCGAAGTTCGGAGGTAACTGGGCAACCTCGGAGTAACCGCTCCGAACTTGAGGTTCGGAGGTGACTCGGAGTGCGTTCGTCGAGAGTTCGGTGGTAGATCGGTCAAAGTTCGGAGTCGGTCATTAGTTCGGTCGAGGTTCGGACATTATATTGAGATCCGGAGCTAGTTCGGTGCAAGTTCGGAGTTAGTTGTTGATTCGGACAAGGTTCGGAGCTCGTTCGGAGTTTGATTTAGGTTCGGACTAAGTTCGGTGAGAGTTCGGACGGCAGAATAAGTTCGGAGCAAGTTCGGAGGGCAGAATTGTTCAGATTTTCAACGATGTCGGAATTTCAAGCTTTTGCCTCAATGCAAAGTGCTATGCAGACCATGATGAATTATGACAATGAAATCGGAACAAGTCAGAAAGTTCCCAAATTGTTGAAACTAGAAGATTATCAGAATTGGAAGAAACGATTTTCAGCGTATATCAGCACAAATAATATTGACTTATGGATTCCAATTAGAAAATTGTATGAAAAACCAAAAGAAGATGGAGAGTCTAAGGAAATTGAAGAATTTGATGCTGCTGAAAGAAAAAGTTATGAACTTGAACAAAAAGCTTATGGTTATCTTACCATGGCTTTACCTACTGAACTGTTACATCAATTCAGCACGTGTAAGAAGTCAAAGCAATTATGGGATGCTTTATCAGCAAGGTGTGAAGGTAATGATCAGTATAAGAAAAGTAGAAAGAAGGTTTTGAGTAAGGAATTTGATAATTTCCAGCATTATGAGAATGAAAATATAACAGCTCTTTTCTCAAGGTTATCTCATCTGATTAGTGAATTGAAGATTGTGGGAATTGAGAAAACTGATGAAGAGTTAAAGGAAAAGATTATGGAAGCATTACCAGACAAATGGGAAAATTATGTTTTGCTTATCACTCATGATAAAGAATACTCAACGTTGACATTTCATGAGCTTACTGGAAAGCTTCATGCTCGTGAAATGGAAATGTTAAATTCAAAGAAGTCAACTGCTACCTTGCAACATCCTGAGTTGTATCATGGTGAAAATAGTGCAAGCATGAGTGCAAAGTCTAAGCCAAATCAGAATATAGCACCAAGTGTTGCTTTTCTAGCTGGAACTTCAGGAAATTCTGATAACAATTCTTCAAGGGGCTGCCATTTCACTATTCCAAATTTTTCAAATCAAAATGATTTTTCAACAGAATCAACTGATGATTGTGCCAAAATGATTTCTGCATTGATTTCATCATCTTTTGGTCTGATTCTCAAGAATGTTGCTGATGCAAAGTTAACAGTGAGGATCTTGATGCACTTGATGATGATCAATTGACTGAATTGGATGTTTCGTGGCAATATGCTATGTTGTGTCAAAGATCTAAAAGATTTTTTAAGAAGCATGGAAGGAGTATTTCTGGTGACAAATTGGGGTTTGAAAAGTCAAAACTCAAGTGCTTTAAATGTCAACAACTTGGACATTTTGCCAAAGAATGTCAACAGAAAACTAATACGTCACAATCATCAAAGCCTGGTTTTACTCAACCATCTACTAGTAATACAGGCAAGACTACTGCTTTGGTTGCTCAAAATGATGGTGTATATGATTGGGGTCAAAAATTTGGGTATGATTCTTCAGCTTTTATAGTTACCCATGATTTACAAGAAGCTTATGGTTCAGATACTAGTTCAGATACTAGTTCAATACCAAGTTCGTATGCATCTGCTGAAAACTTGGAAAGTTTGATGAAGGAAAATGCTTTGTTGATGAATAAAATTCAACAATTGACTGAAGAGTATGAGGTGGTTAAATCTGAATTGAAGATTTCTAAAGAACATGAAAAGAATTTGTTTTTGAAGAATGACGATTTGACTAATGAAAACAAAATGTTGAATGAAGTTTTAGAAGTATTGAAGCAAGAACAGAAGAATGTTGAAATTTCGAAAGCTGAAAGTTTTGAAGAAAAAGGTGAATTAGTCAAAGAAGTGAAGAAATGGAAGGAAGAGGCAGAAGATGCTGCAAATGATTTTCAGAATTTGTTTGATAAATCCAAGATTAAACTTGATTTGCTTACTAAGAGTATTGAAGAATCTGATGCTAAAATCAAAGCATATCAAGTTGATATGGAAAAGTTGTTAGATGATAAGCGGGAGTTGGCTAGAGTTAACAAGGTTCAAACTGCAAATCTGGAAATTCAAAAGAGAAATGAGGATAAACTGAAGAAGGAGCTACATGAAGGTCTTGACAATCTTCGTCTGCAAAAATTTGAAACTCATAAAGTTGCCAAGCGCTTGATTGTTAAAGAAAAAGAATTTGCAGAAGCTCAACAGCAAATTTCTGATCTCAAAATTCAAGTTATTGATGCTAAACGATTGCTCAACAATGTTTCAAATTCACAAGTTTTCACAAGCTTCTTAGCAAATGATGCAAACTTTGAAAGGATGTTTGATAAAACTGCATCACCCCCTGCTCATATCAAGGAAGCTGTCAAAGACGTGAAGGAACAGGTTGATGATTTTGATTGTTCACAGATATCCGTTTCTACTTCTGAAAAAGCAAAGGTTGTGAAGAAGAAGCAAAGCAGGAAGAACAAGAAAAAGGTCTTGAAATCAGCGATTCCTCCAGCACCAAAGTTTGTTTCTGGTTCATTTTCTGCTGATAATGAAAAATCGGCTACTTCAAGTGACAAGATTCAATCTCAATCTGGGTTTGATGAAACAATTTTCTATAATCAGAAGAAAATCACTGATGTGAAAGCTGAATTCACCAGGTTGGCTAAGAATGGACACCAGAGTTCAAATTCTGAGGAGAAGATTTCTGGTAAACAAGTTGGTTTGGGGTTTCAAGAAAAGCATGTTCAAGTTGAGAAAGGTCCAGCATCTGAATCATCAAATCTAAAGAAGCTTAAAATGAAGCAAATGAAGAAGGATGTGTTCAAAGCAGACAAAGTTCAACCTGAGAGATTCTACAAACTCAAGGGTTCTGCACAGTTATTTTCTGACAAGGAATTTCCTCTTCATTGCGTAGATGCTCGGAAAATTGCTGAAGTATTTGTGAAAGCTGCTATTTCTTCTGAAAGTTCTCAATCTCGTAGCCCAACTTCTAAATGGGTGCATGATCATCGTCATCAGGTATATGATTCTCATTCTGATCATGTTAGAGATATTCATATGTGTTCTTCGCAGGTACATCAAAGATGGGATAAAATGACAAGGATTTGTTATATTTGCCGTCGCTCAGGGCATATGGCAAAAGATTGTCCCTCACCTGTTGATTCGTCACAAAGATTTCATAAGAAATCAGTTTTTGGTAATTCTGCCACAACGAAGTTCTTTGATAACCAAGGCAGAGTTTTTGATGAAGTTGAGCCTACATTCTTTCATAAACAAAAACGTTTTGTTCCAAAGTTTTCAAAGGATCAACATGTAGGTTCATCATCACAGTCACCTGTGACTGTTTCATCGAAAACTGAAGTACCAAAACAACAGGAATGGAAACCTAAGGTGGTTTCAAAGCAAAATCAGGACACTGGTCGGCCAGAAGCAATTCGCTTCGGGTCGTTTGTGAACTAATCCGGTTGTCCAGTGTGCAGGTACTTCTAGAAAACCTATCGATGATTGAAAAATTGTCGATGGAGGAGTATTCTGTTTTAACTTAAATTTCGTGAAATATTTTTCTAACCTGCAACTTGTCTGAATTCTAAACTCTGAAACATATCCGTGTTGATTGATCAATTTTCTTTGCTTCCGTTTTTCTCAAAAAGCCAAAAATATGGTCTTATTTTTGTGTAAAATGAAAATCCAAAAATAGAGTTTTCATTTTAAGGGGGAGAATTGTAAGTAAGGGGGAGTAATTGAGAAAATACATGGTATGGGGAGAAGGTGAATACATGCAAAATATAAAATTGTGAGAAATTGATCATTGGGAAATGATGGTACATTGGCATACGTATCTGACTCATGGATAAAGTAGATAAAAGGGCCATAAGATCATTGTTTGATGTGCGTGGTAGGCTCGACAAATCAGAAAGTATTCAGATGTGATATTCACTAAATACTAATGCTTGACCTTGTGGACAACATCTTGATGCATAATTCATGACACAAAAAGAAAAATAAGTGTGAAATTCAAAATGAGAAGTCAATGTGTATACATGGGTTCATTTTGCAAAGATTTAATCCTGTTTGATTTTCTTTATTTTGTCAAACGATCGGACTTTCTCTGCTTATCGAAAGATCGACCTGATTGTTGTTCGTTTGACGTTCTGCTTTATTTTCTTTGGTGTTTCGTATAACTCATCGGACTTTCTCTGCGTGTACGGGAGTACCGACCTGATTGTTGTTGAGTTATACAATTTCAACTTGTTTTATTTTTCTTTTTTTGTTAAATCCGAGGCCTTATCTGCGTATCGAAAGATCGACCTTAAGGTAGACGATTTAACGTTCTTCTTTCTTTTTGCATGGAACACAGTTGACTGTATCATGAAAATTAGTATGCAATGTGAAAGTTCACAAATGCAATCACACAAAAGAAAAAGAAAGAAAAACAGAAAAATGTCTGAATATGTCTGATAGTGTGGGGTACACTGGTTAAAGCAAATCTAATCAATACCTTAACATATCCAGATGTTATGAGTATGATTCTGTCTGAGCTTAAGATGGACAAATTATACCAGCAATCGACATGACTTGTGTGCTTCAATTAATTGAAATTGAAGTCTAGTTCAGTGCGTTATGTTCAATATGATCCCATATAGTGATCTTTCTCATACCAAAAATAGTGTTTGATTCTGTATTGCAATTTATTTTCATATCAAGAAAAGTTCAAAAAAAAAAAATTTGGTGTGTTTTAATATAAACTTTCAAAAAGCCAAAAAGATTTTGTTTCTGTTTTATTTTCGATCTGATCAACACGTGATACAAATCAATTTTCAAAATCATCTCTTGGAGTCTCAAAGAGACGTTTTGCGCCAAGAATATTTAAGTATTAATGCAGGATGCTGTTGTGCAAGCTATCACAACTTCAAGTCTTCTGAAGCTGTTGATAAAGACCAGAGATATACTAGATATCGTCAAAGTATTCAAGATCAAGTTACGATTGAGTTGAGGAGGAGTTTGTTCGAAGATTCATTTCATTGGATAAACGGATGCTTTACTCGAGGGGGAGCTTGATTGAAGATACATAGTTGATGATATTGAGAAGAAAAGATAAGAGATACTGCACACGACGAGGGGGAGTTTGTTGATACCTGAAATGTGCGTCGTGTGAAGTACTGAATGAAGACCAAGTTCAAGTCAATATAGGGTTGGCCGAACTAGGTCCGAACCTGAAGTTCGGACCAGCCGAACCTGGGGTTCGGAAGACGTTCGGCCAGTCGTGTATAAATAGTAGTTTGGTCTTTGGGTTTAGTAGTTCTGAGCGTGTGAGCAAATCTTAAGTGTGTGTTTCTGAGTGTGTTTCTCTGTGTCAATTCTCTGTGGTTTACTGATTGTAATTGTTCTCGTTTGATCAATAAAACAATCGGTTATTTACGTTTCGATGTCCGATTAACTAGATCGAGTAGACGATCCGATGCTCACGCATTCTCAATAATAATTATGGATGTTACTGTAGTTACTCTTTGTTAATTAAGGTTGCCATTCTCTTTTAATGTTCTCGAATAAGTGAAAAAAATCATCCTATGACATCTACCTCTTATACTTTTTCTTTTATGCGAATTTATTTTGCTTATCATTTGTTTCACAGTTTCTGATGTTAGGTGTGTTAGTACTAATATTGTAATATCATGAGTTAGATATTTGGTTATGCTTTTTTGGTCTCATGTATATTATATTGTTGGTTGTTACTCTTGCAGGTTTCACATTGTCCTACTGCCACTTCATTCTGTTGAGGTGTGTTTTAGCAATTTCATGTTATATTGAACAGTGAACTTCAATTATTTTTTTCATTATCTTTTGTCCATGTTTTTTTTTTTGTATTTCTAATTGGGAGATTAGTTTAGCAAATGAAAAAGAATAATCTGTGCAGTGACAACTCATGTTTCTTTTATATTCAGTTGTTTTGAATTTCTTCCTTGATTTTTGCTTCATGTTGAAGAGAGTTTGATGGGGAATTACTGTTTTTTATGTCAATGAATTAAACTTATAGTTTTAATGTTCCTTTTTTGGTTTTCATGTATTATGTATGCAATCTTTGCACACTGTTGCTGTGGATTCTCTGGCATTACATTTTGAAGGTCTTAGAGGTTAGTATGTTGTTTACAATTACTGTACTACAGTATATACATTGTGTTTAAATTTTATTAAATACATGTTGTTTTCAGTTTTTGCTTGGTTCTTGCTTCATGTTCAAGAGAGTTTGATGGGGAGTTATTGTTTTTTTTTGTCAATGAACCAGTCTTAAAGTTCTAATGTTCTTTGTTTGGTAACTTTGGTTTTCATCAAAGAGTAACTTTGACCCAAAAAAATATTCACAGGTTAGAAATATATTACGGTGCTCACTTAAGCAAGTCCAGGTCCAGATTGCTATGTACTTATTTTGTTGTATATGAGATACTATTGAATGTGTTTTTGTTGCAATAATCCTTAATGATTTTTTTTACTTATACGGTGGCCCGTCGCACTGTCTTAATAAGTAAAAGCAGTGATATTGAAAATATGCAGGTTAAGTAATGGGTTACAATGCCTTAGGTCGAGTTGACCCACTGACACTTTTGTACATTTCATAGATTTATTAACTAAACAATTTAGAGAAAGAATACAAACTATATCGACCCATTTTAGATTTTGTTTATTTTTCCCATTTGAGAAAACAATACAATGTGCCTATTGAAAATCTCCATTGCTTATGTGTTTCTAAATCTGCCTCTTTAACATATGACTGTTTTGTTATCATAGTTTTTGTTTCCTGTTTGGTTATAGAGCTTAAAATGTAATGATATTTTGTATGACTACCAAAGATAAACAATATATAACCATTACCATTTTATATGAGTGGCCATCTATTAGACAATGGTTAATAGTGATGACTGATGACACCTTAATAAAAATGGAGGTAGAATTTGACTTTTAAGGTCAAAATAATTGCTTTCAACCCAGGTGTATGTTTTGTTGATTTGATTTTGCTATATCTCATTTACAACTCCACATAAACAACACTCTCTAACTATCTTCATATGAAACTATAACAGAAAAGGTTCGGCTGGAGTCAACCGACATCACAGTCACGGAAATCAATCCACCACTCCAAAACCTCATAGAAATTATGAACAGGTACTTATATTGCAAAACCAGCAACACTATTGCAAAAACATACAAATTGTTCACTGTTGCAGTTTCAAAAACCTGCAAGGAAGACATAGTTCAAATTCTGTAATGCAACTAGCAGAAACATTTGGTGAAACCGGATTAACACTAACAAACCTAAGGATTAAGGAATCGCAGGAATACGGCCTACCGAGGATGGTTTTCTTCAAAGCGCGTCCAGACACAAGCTGTGACAAGCCACTCCATGAAGAATTATCAGAAGTTGAACAAATAGTCAACCTCATATGTGCAGAAGGACACAAAGTGCCAAGCCCAAACTACCAGTAAGCAAATATACGACACAAAAGATACCTTTCTATAACCTAACATATATTATGAAAATAGTAGAGCAATTCTAGATTAGTAATAACTGCTAACTATGTATGAACTGAATTTGGGTATTCTGAAATGCATTTATCTGGAACAAGTTTCTATGCATCTTTAAATGATTCAAAAATACAGCAAATTTGTTAGCAAATACTCCAAACACAAACTCACCTCTTGCAAGACAACTACAAAAACAGACATCCAGGTAGTAGATAATCAAAATGGTGACCCGCCGCAACGCGCGGGCGGGTCACCATCTAGTTAATTATGATAGTCAATTAATTAGCAGCAGCAATTCCCTACACAACATGAACCTATATCAAGAAACGTGTAGCTATGGTTGCGGCTAAATGAGAAGAGTGGTTGATTAAACAAAGACATGTCTACAAGTTTGAATTCCCTAGATTGATAGTCTGTTCATAGATAACTTGATACAATTAAACAATGATCTAGCAATTACTGAAATTTCCACATTCACTCCTTTTGTAGCAACTATATAAGAAAATAACCCCTCTTGAGATATTAGACAAATAGGTTTTTTTTAATCTGAGGTATAATTAGTCTTCTTTTCTCATATTAAAATTGGATAATTTGCAGAGCATACAATGCTTTGGCAGTGACTATACATAACCTTTCATTCGAAGTAAGTCAGTAACTGTTCTGTTATATATATGGTTTGGCTTTGATCCAACCCGTAACTGTTCTGTTATATATATGATTCCCTGGATTTGATAGTGTTGGTGAGGGGAGTCCTCATACACAATATTTTGTTGTCATTTTGGAAAGAGGCTGTTGTGATTCTTTTGAGGAAAACAACAGCAGCAGAACAGCAGCAAAACAGCAGCATAACAGGTAGCAAAAGCTGTTCTTGGTCCCTCTAAAATCCTTAGTATAAGACTTTAGCAAAACAGCAGCAGTCTGAAGACTTTAGCATGCTGCTGTTATGTGTATTTAGTTAGTTATGAGGGAAATTGAAGCTGTATGTTTGTTTTTTGTGCAGGAAGATAGGTTTACTGGGATTAAAGAATGTGTGTTATCTGTAGCTTTGGCAGTTGGTTGATAACAGAGAGGATGGGCTCCTGCCAACTGCAACAAACTCCCTAAGTCCTGAGTCTTTTTTCTTGTAATTCCTTGCTAATAAAAATTAGGAGTTAACAACTTTTTAACTTTGTAAACTCCAAAAAACTTGTTAACTTTGTAATGTTTGTCATATATATGAAATGTGTTGTTTTGCTATAGTGTATTTTATTTTAATTATGAGGTTAATTGTCATTAATGTGGAAATAAGTGAATCTACAAAAATATTTTTTTTATTTTTTTTTAAATTCATGACGCGCAAAAATGCGTGTCATAAGAAGATTTATGACGGGGCCTTCCTTGACGCTTATTTTATGACACAAATTTATGACGCTTTTTTGCGCGTCATCGTTTGCGCGTCATAAATGGGATGACGCGCATTTTGCGCGTCAAGAGGATTCTTGACCCTGCCTTCCTTGACGCTTTTTTGCGCGTCATCTGGGCCCTTTCTTGACGCGCAAAAAGCGTCAAGAAAGGCCATTTTTGTAGTAGTGTCTCTTGGCACACACTATCAATGCCACAAATTGTTTTGGTGTCAAACACCATTCAATACAGCTTTAGTAAATACAGTTTAAACATACATCTAGAATTAAAAGAAGCACATCACATGTATAATTAAACACATGTAGCATTAAAAACTGATCAACATTCAATATTATATAAGCCATATTGAGGATCAAATTGTGTGTAAGTAACAAAAGCAAAAGCTACAAGCGGAGATCATAAATCCAAAAGATTAAAGTATCAAAGGGCCAAGATGAACCCTAGCTAAAAAAAACCACATTAATTAAACCATAAAACCAACTATCACTTCTTTCCCACCAACACCTGCTCCTCGACACCTTTAAGCAGTACTTCTTCTCCGGTCAAATCCTGTGAGCTTTCTGCCACGCATTGATATCCCACTCTGGCACGACCAAACTTCCCTTCAAGATTCGATGAGCCATTTCAATTTTACACTTAAGTACGACAACTTCAACAGACGCATTCATTGTTTTATTCATCTCCATAAGTGATTTAGCATGAGCTTTGTCCCTGGCCACCAGTTGATCATTAAGAAGACGTACATCTTCTTTCGATTTCCTGATGATAGAATCACGAACTGAGATGCATCGGGTTCTGACCTGCAGGACGAGGAAACTAAGTATTGCTGACTAAAAATATCTAAACAAGTAATAAGGATACATACTTGAAGAAGGTAAGTGTCCTCCTGTTCAAAGATTTCTTCAAAAGAAAGGTCAGCGAAATGATCAAAAGAAGACTGGGCATGAGAAATGGTCTTTCTCTTCTTCAAAACAGGAAGCCTCTCTTTATCGAAAAATTGCTGAGTCTTCACATTGAAATTCACATCCTTATTACCCACACCAGGAACAAATTTCGAATTAGCACCTGATTGATTAGATCGACTCATATCAATATAGAGAAAGACATGTGAAAGCAAAAGAAAATACGCGTACCGGAAGATGAACCTGGCGAATAGATAGATTCAACAGTAAACCGACTGGAAGCCTCTACAGAGAAGGTTCTCTCTTCAATAGGAAGAGCCAAGACTTTACTCAAAATTTCAGATGAATGATTGTCAATAGGAGCAACCTTTGAGAGATTAATATCTGCAGAATAGAGGCCAATATATGTCTGCTTTTAAAGAAGAAAAATGGGAGACAAATGCTTACCTTCGACAACCCAAGTATCCGGAATAAGTCTTCCATTGGGAATGGAATCCCTCTCTACGAAGAAGAACCGACTTTTCCAAACGGGACTATTTTCTCCAACACGATGGATCAAATTCCTACCAACCTTAACCTTTAACATATGACGACCTTGGCCATTGGTCACCAGATTATACGCTTCAGTTATCAGAGAAATGAGAATGTCTAGATGATGATTATCTTTAATACGATGCAGGGAGTATAGGATTCTCTAGATCGTGGGCATTACTTGAGTATAGCAAAGATTGGAGACATCAAAGAACTCTTGAATCAAAGAAGGAAAAGGATAATTCAAACCTATAGTAAAGGGATATTCAGGAAAACAAACCCATTTTTTGGATTTGCTATCAATTGCGGATTGTAAACTTAAACCCCTAAAAACGACGGAAGAAGGAAAAGAGCCAGAATCCCTCAAGCGTAGAATATCAAATGGAACTATCATACATTCCTCTTCGGCAGTTTTAGGGACTATGCCCTGTAATTCGATATAATCGTCTGAATCGATCTTGTAAGAAGGAGTCTTCACCCTCATCTTTGAAAAAAGAAAATAAGATATCGAGAGTATGTGGAAGAAGGAAAAGCGATGAAGCAGTAACTGACTTGGGGAAAAGGGTTTTGCGAAAATATCTAGACACAATTGAATCTTCAATGTAGATAAGTAAACTAGGATTGAAAAATAAAAAATAAAACAAGTTAAAGGGAATCGACCCACGCCAAATGTGAATAACAGACGACCTGGACCAGTTGAGCTGGTTGGAATATTGTTTTATAAATGAAATTTGTATCTTATATTAGAAGCACAAGTACATATTTTTAAATTCCAAGTACGTTATATGTAAAATATAATCCATCCTAATTAAACATCAACTAAAATTATCGCATATCCTATCCACGTTTATGAACATCCAAAAAACTAACAACCAATTAAAACACCTAAAATTCTGTGACGCCCACTCCCAGACTTGGCTCCAGGGTCACGTGTCGGATTTACACAAGAACACATGGTATAACAGAGATACTAATGCAGCGGCAATATTAAAAACTTTATTCGTATTGCCAAGTTACAACAGTAAACTAGATATTACATAAACTTTAACAATCTAGATCTATGCCAGCGTCCAACAAGCTTCTTCTGGATAGTTTGCCCATTCATTTCCTTATCACCAAAGTCCTATCCTTACTTCCAGAAGTCTCACCATCACCTGACATACATACTTAAAAAGTCATCTTACGCTGGTGAGTTCTAAATTTCTAAAAACTCTTTCTTGATCTGCAAGACAAATCAAGTTCTCCCGGGTCTTCTTGACCCCATTAGTAAACTTTTAACAAGTATAAAACATAACAGATTTATACAACACATCCGAATTTACACATAACCAGGAATCTTATTCAAACAAGGACATCAAACCTATAAACCTTCCTAGTTAATTAAATTCAATATTCCTTGCACTAGCAACGTCTTGCTATGCCTCGTTCTTTATCTGCTACCCCGGAGCAGCCTAAAGAATCTCTAGTCACTTGTGGTTGTCAAGTACACCTTAGGGTAGGATAGTATTGTCGACTGTCAAACAGATCCTTCCCATCCAGGCATCCCGATATGGTCAGTCTCACTACCTTACGTAGGCCCTTCCGTATACCGGCTAGAGAAATACTACCCTTTTTGTCTCCCTATTTCATGAGCCCCATCTGTACTATCCACTCCATGACCTTACGGATTGCCTAAGAAAACATCACAGCAAGGCGATGTTCCAGCGCATGTGCTTCACGCTCCGCGGTCGCCAGATTCTGCTCCATCGCCACCACCTCATTGGTGTACTTGTTCACCAATTCCTGGACCAGAAATCCTGCTGAACTTTGGCTGCCTTCGTACTTGTGATTCAGCACATAAGCGAGCAAAGCATTGAACCGTTTCACCAAGGACCGCTTCACATAAAGAGACGCTTTGATGATCCAGTTCGTAATAGTGGTAATGATGACTCTATTGCATGATTTTCTTGACAAGCTAGACGAGGTTTGTTTTGGATGGTTTGTGATGTGTAAAAACTATGTTTCTTTGTTAGATTTTGGTTGTGAACTTGTGATGTTTAAAAACTATGTTTGTTTTGGATGATTGTAATTTTGATGTTTGTTATTTGGATTTTTAAAAGTCAATTGTTAGCTAAACAGGGATCTTATACAAATTTAAAAATATTTGCAAGTTAAGCACAAATACTATATGTAAATAGAAAAAATAAATTGGGATCTTAAAATCTTATACACTAATAGTCTATTACACGTGCAAAGTTCTAACTTCTAAAGAGTCACCAGAACAATACTAAAACAATAATGAAACCAAATTCAACTAGATTATTGCAATAAAACGATTTCTTCATTGATAACTTAAACAACATTAAACATTGCAATAAGACAAGTACATAGATGATAGAACAAACACTACAAGCATCACACAGTAACTACATTCAACTAGAAGATAACATATGCAATAACACAAATCAATAAAATATATAACGAAATTTTCAGCAATTTCTTGAGTCTTCTAGCCTCTGCTTTGCTTTCCTTCAACTCTTGTTCAACTTCAAACTTTGCATTCCACAAACCAGGGATTATATTGATACAACGATAGCACCTTGGAGAATCACACCAATCAATGAAGCTTGAATTGCAATCCTTGTTTGAACATCCATAGTATCGACGACATGGATTCGCAGAGGTCCTGGACATTCTGACATAAGCTTTTCTTCCACAAAAACAATCATTGAGATGGTGATTAGGGTTCCAGTCGATTTTCGAGTGTGACGAACGATTAGGGACAGGGTTCAATCTGATACTTTAGGTACTTTTTTGTTTTTAAAAACCCCAAAATATTACAATTATAGTCCCTCTAATTTCAATTTACGTGTAAAACTAACCTAAAGTGTATAAAAAGTTATTAAAATACATATATATTAATATATAAATATATTTTATAAAAAAACCTATAAAAATTCCAAAAACGATTAATCGCGATTAATCCCTAGGCTCCAACCCAACCATTAAATGTCACCCAATTTTTCAATTTGGATGATCATATTACATGTTAATAAGAGATAATGCAAAGTTTCATGTCACTCGAATGCCGGTTGATGGGGTTTCCTTGGAATCATGACTCCAATGCCTTATCGGGTCCACCAACATCATTAAAGTGCTCGGTCATGAGCCGACACCCAATATTTCAATTTGGATGATCATATTACATGTTAATCAGAGATAATGCAAAGTTTCATGTCACTCCAATGCCGGTTGATGGGGTTCCCTTGGAATCATGACTCCAACGCCTTATCGGGTCCACCAACACCATCAAAGTGCTCGGTCATGACCCGACGCCCAATTTTTCAATTTGGATGATCATATTACATGTTAATCAGAGATAATGCAAAGTTTAATGTCACTCCAATGCCGGTTGATGGGGTTTCCTTGAAACCCACTTTCTAAATTGTCAAGTGGTAATATTTATTTATATGATCATATCTAAATAAATATTCCGGGTGTTGTCTACCTCGTTATTAGGTATGACCTGACATTGGATCATAACGTACTAGCCACATCAATTTAAATATGTTCCTGGGCATACCGAGTCCAACAATCTCCCACTTGCACAAAATACATAGAAGATTGATGCAAGTAGCAAATACCGCCTAACAATGGTTTACTACCCCTAATACGTATGATGAAGTGCCATTCAATAACATCATCCCCTTCAAGTTCCTTACTTGAAAGATGCTTTAGGTGAACTGGTCATTTATCCTTTTGTCACAAATGTCATGTTAAATCCTGGAGACACAGAGTGATCATTCTCCGCCGATTTAACTTTTTTCAGGCCTTAGACATCTAACTCTCAACGAGTAAGAGGGACAAATTCCATCTCGACTACATACGTCCCTCACAATCACCTAGTACTACACTTGAGGTTAGCCTTATTTACTGCCTTGTTTCAGGACAGCGAAGAACCAAGTCAAAGTACAATATTCGGTGAATATCAAGACCCGATATGTATCTCAGGTCAGAGGATACTATGATATTCGCCTTTACTCAAGATTACATATGATCGATCACAAAGATTCCATGTAGTAAGTCTTGAGAGTGGGTCAGTCCAATATTTGTATCCCACAAATATCTATGAACTTTGGCAGCATCCAATTGCTCTATATTCATACCGTATGAATATCCACCAATCCAAGTTCATAATAATCTTACCTTCATATTTGTTCCCATAAATATGACCGACTACGGGCGTTTAGAATAATCAACTTATTCATGGATTTAAACATGCTAAAATGGAACATTACACAATTTAAATGAAAATACCATAATCATATAAATGTGTCAAATTAACAATCGTTCCGATATCCAAATACAAAATTAGACTAATTCCAATCACTAGAATATCAAAGTCCCATGGCACAAATGTGACGCTCATGATTTGTCCGTTCTAGGAGCTTCGTGAGTGGATCCGCAATGTTTTGATCGGTGTGAACTTTCCGAATACATATCTTTCCCTTTTTAAATTCATCCCTTATGTAGTTAAATTTTCGCCAATATGCATAGTCTTTTGATGATCACGGGGCTCCTTGATTTGAGCACTCACACCCGTGTTATCACAAAGAATCTCTAGGGGTTCTTGAATGGTAGGAACAACCACTAGCTCGGAAATAAATTTCTTCAACCAAGCGGCTTCTTGCGCGGCCAAAGAAGCATTGATATATTCTAATTCCGTAGTGGACAATGCAACCACCTCTTGCTTTGAGCTCTTCCAAGAGACGGCTCCTCCATTCATAATGAAGATGTACCCCGATTGTGATCGAGAATCATCTCGATCCGTTTGGAAGCTCGCATCCGTGTAATCCTTTACAACGACTTCCTCCTCACCAGATCCATATATTAGAAACATATCCTTAGTCCTCCTAAGATACTTCAATATGCTCTTGACAGCCATCCAATGACTATCACCTGGATTTTGCTGATATCTACTTGTCATGCTTAAAGCACATAACACGTCCGGTCTAGTGCACATCATAGCATACATGATGGATCCTATAGCAGATGCATATGGGACTCCACTCATTCTATGTTGCTCATCCCTTGAGCTTGGACACTGGGACGTGCTCAATATAGTCCATCTCTGAATAGGTCCCAAACCTCTCTTAAAGTTTTCCATCTTGAACCTTTTTAAGATCTTATCTATGTATGCACTTTGACTCAAACCTATCAAGCGCCCTGATCTATCCCTATAAATGTTTATTCCCAAAATATAGGCGGCTTCACCCAGTTCCTTAATAGAAAAGCAACTTCCAAGGCAGGCTTTTACACCTTCCATGGTTGGAATGTCATTTCCAAATAATAGAATGTCATCGACATATAACACTAGAAAAGTGATAATGCTCCCACTAGCCTTCTTGTACACACAAGCTTCATCAGCGTTCTTGATGAATCCAAATTTCTTAATTTCTTCATCAAAACGGTGATTCCAACTCCTTGATGCTTGTTTCAATCCATAGATTGATTTCTTTAACTTCCACACTTTATTAGGATGTTTTGGATCCACAAAACCTTCAGGCTGAGCCATATAGACATCTTCCTCAAGATATCCATTTAGGAAAGCGGTTTTGACATCCATTTGCCATATCTCATAATCATAGGATGCGACTATGGCAAACATTACCCTAATCGACTTTAGCATTGCCACTGGCGAGAAAGTTTCATCATAATCAACCCCTTGAGTTTGAGTGAAACCTTTTGCTACAAGCCGAGCTTTATAAGTGTCCAAGTTACCATGCATGTCGGTCTTTCTTTTAAAAACCCATTTACTTCCAACTACTTTGGAATTTGAAGGTGGCACAACCATGTCCCAAACTTGGTTGTCAAACATGGATTGTATCTCAACGTTCATGGCTTCCAACCATTTTTCCGAATCAGATTCGGACATTGCATCATGGTATGTGGTTGGTTCATCAGAATCTACCACATAGCATCCTTCCACGAAAAATCCATATCTTTCAGGTGGATTACTAGTTCTACCAGATCTTCGAACGTTGTGTGTGTCATGATCAACCATTTGATCATCTTCAACAACCTTTTGTTGTGGGCTAGTATCAACCAAAAGTGTATCGGCTTGTGGTTCTTGATCCTCATCAAGTTCCACCGTTCTAACACTAGTTTCTTCCGTAAGGAACTTAGTTTCCAATAATTCAGCCTTTCTAGCAATAAATACTTTTTGCTCTATTGGATTGTAGAAGTAATATCCTATAGAATCTCTAGGATATCCTACAAATATACACTTAGTGGATCGGAGTTCTTAGTTTGTTTGAAGCATTGTGTTTTACATATGCTTCACAACCCCATACACTTAGATATGATAAAGATGGAACTCTTCCATGCCATAATTCAAAAGGTGTCTTTTCCACTTTCTTGGTTGGGGCCATATTCAAAATACGGGCCGCTGAGCGCAAGGCATATCCCCAAAATGATAAAGGTAGTGAACTTCTACTCATCATAGATCGAACCATATCCAATAGGGTTCGATTCCTCCTTTCCGACACACCATTATGTTGTGGTGTTCGAGGTGGAGTGAGTTGTGAGACAATCCCACAACTCCTAAGATAACTTTGAAATTCATCACTTATATATTCACCTCCTCTATCCGAACGAATGATTTTTATTGTTTTGTTGAAGTGATTCTCTACTTCATTCTTAAAGTTTTTGAACATTTCAAAATCTTCATACTTGCGTGCCAACAAGTACACATACCCATAGCGACTATAGTCGTCAGTAAAGGTGATGAAGTATCTCTCACCATTCCTAGCCGTTGGCTTAAAAGGTCCACATACATCCGAATGTATGATCCCTAGAAAATCTTTTGCCCTTTCGGTGGTCCCACTAAAAGGTGCCTTAGTCATTTTACCTTGTAAACAAGATTCGCATACATTAAATAAATCATGTTCGTTTGTTTCCAAAAGACCATTCTTTTGTAATGTTAGTATGCGATTCTTATTTATATGGCCAAGGCGGCAATGCCAAATGTAGGTGTCACTGAAACCTCTTTTGAGTTTCTTGGTGTTAGTTTGGTATATTGAGTTATCATATGATGTGTTTTCAAGTACTAATTCATAAATACAATTTATAGGCATAGCTTTAAAATAAAACACACCATTCAAAGAAACATGGATATCATTGTTAACAACTTTAAAATCATATCCAATATGTCTTAAACGGGAAACTGAAATTATGTTCCTAGTCAAACTAGGAGCATACAATACATTATTCAATATTACTTCCAAACCATTTGGAAGTTACAAAAGATAGTCTCCTTGGGCTTCAACTTGAACTTTAGCTCCATTTGTCACACCCCCAATTTCCACTAACGGAGTATAACCGTGTGGGGTGTGATCCAGACCAGGATCCCAGACTTTAGTTACAACCAAACCATAACAGGAATTATAAATTAACATAAAGTTTTAGTTACAGTCCAAAATAGTAAATTCAACAGTTCAGCGGAAGCATAAATAAAGTTTGCAGTTATGATGTTACAAAACGATGGATTTGAATATTTAAAATTTTCCAAGTTTTTCAAAAGATATCCATAGGAAGTACTGCCGCCTCCAGTGCTATCCATGATCCACCTAACGACCTGAAAAGAATTCAACAATCAAGTGTCAGCCAAGGCTGGTGAGTTCACTAAAACAGTCTACCCGTCACAAGTAGACCTAATGTTTATGAATAAAGACAGGTAAAACACAATCAATATCATAAGACCAGTAAAATTCCATATCGTAGCTGGCTAGCCTATAGTTATGTACACCTGAATTGTTCGTAACCGAAGCTGACAATGTTTTTCATAGGGAATTCCTATGAACCTTGCCTTCCCGTGTCTTGAAGGATCACGGAGGGTAGGCTAACATTGGTCTCAGTCCGACCGCCAGTCGGGAGGGTGCATCCTGTGCACCGCTGAGCGGGGGTGTCAATCCCCAGTAGTACTACTCAATATTACCTCGCTACTGTATATTAACGGCTCGAATGTAAGGACTTTTTAATAAATAAGTTCAATTCAGTGTCACATATGATATTATGTCGGAAATTTACCCAGTAAGAAAACCTTACCGTTTGGGTCACCATCCTTACCGGATGTAACCACTTGCGCGTTATCGTCCCTGAACGGACATAACAATAATATAAATGAACTCACCTTAGGTTGCTCGGCTTACTCTTCAATAAATCCGGTTATGATTGTTAACGAGGACCTAATAATCACATTAAGGTCTTAGGTGTAAGGTTGTGTTTAAAACTACTAGCACGTTGGAAAATACGACACGACATAACGACACACGACACCGATGGTTGATCATACACAAGGGTTCATATACATCAGAAGTCCAAGCAAGTGTTATCATAGTATAAAGCATGCAAGTCATGGCATATCATTCAAGTAAATTGTACAAGTTTAGATTCTGGTCACAATTTCGCTAGCAGTTTCGCTAGACAGTTTCGCTGGGTGCACGGGCAGCACTTTCGCTAGGCAATACCCGATGACACAGTTTCGCTAGGCTAGTTTCGCTCGAAACTGTTGGCACAGTTTCGCTAGCCTAGTTTCGCCCGAAACTGGTTTGAACTTTCGTTCAGGGAATTTCGCTCAGTAGTTTCGCTCGGACAGGTCTGGTTGGCTTACCCGGCGACACTACAGTTTCGCTACACAGTGTCGCTGGCTGAAAATATGCATAGTTTCGCTACCTAATTTCGCCTGATGAAGGCACAGTTTCGCTAGTCGCTAAAAAAACCCGTAAATTTGACTAAAAATCTTTCTAACAGCTTCTGTACCTCATGCAATTTGATATCTAGCATACCTAAACGTTTACCAACATCATGGGAGCAATTTTAACACCTTAAACATGGATTCTAGTCATTAAATCACCAAGAACACATTTTCACATAAAGGAACCTAATTAGCATGGATCTTCATATTATCATGGCAAGTTACAGAATTTATGTTATGTCTAGCATCCTTAAGCATTTTAACAGAGGCATACATCATTGCATGTGAATTTGGTCATCTAATTAAGTAAAGCACAAAAGAGGGATATAGAAGAAGTGGTCTTGGGGACTCACGGTTGATCTCCAAGCTCAAATGGATGGTGATTTGGGGCTGGTCTCCTTGGTTCGTGCTGATTCCTTGCTGGTCAGAAATCTTGAGAGGGAGAGAGTGCAGAAGTGTGTGTGTGTTGAGAGGTGCAAGTAAAAAGGAGAAGTTTGGCTTGGGGTTTCTATATATCTGGTGCTAGTTTCGCTGGCAGTGTCGCTGGCTGTTTCGCTGGCAGTTTCGCTAGCCACGCGAAACTGGTCATGCATTAGCTACCGGGCGAAACTGTAATTTCGCTAGGTAGTTTCGCTGGCTTCCAAGAAAGGGGTCAATTTTACATTCTAAGTAAGATAAACACGATTTCTCGATAATTCCCATAATTTGCACAATTAATTAAATAAGCATGTTGCATGGCTTCACACAGTAGTAATAAATAACAAATCATATAACACATATGGGCGGGTTTGGTGATCAACCAAAGGTCGTGGACGTATGGGGTCTAGTTAAGTATTAGTTATTACTTGTAATGTGACTAATGGAGATTGCCTAACGGAACTAATGGAATTAACGGAAAAACTTAACGGAGTTAACTTGGGAGGTCACAGTTGTCACACCATTGCCCATGAAGAGACTAATGTCTCCGGCTTTCACTTGCCTATTTCTTTTGAACCCCTACAACAAATTACAAATATAAGTTCCACATCCGGTATCTAATACCCATGTGTTTGAAGAAATTGCATTAAGCTCAATGTTAATCATGAAGATCGTACCAGAGGTAGGACAATTCCTCTTCCAATGTCCTACCTCACCACACTCAAAGCATGGATCATTCGCAGCAACCTTATGCCTCTTTTCTTTCGGTTTTGGGGTTTCTTTCTTTCCCTTCCCTTTTCCCTTGACGCACCCTTTAACCTTGGCAACATTTGCCTTGGGGCTAGAGCGAGGTCTCTTCTTGTTGCCACACTCATTGATCGTTAGAACAGGAAAAACCGTTTTGCCCATCCTTTGTGTCACACCCCGGTCAACGGTATCGGGTGTGAACGAGAATGGAATCATAGTCGAGGATACATAGAACAACATCTAATAAATTTAAACTTCATAAAACATTACGTCATTTCAATTGCAGCGGAAATATAGTGGAAATGATAATGTCTTACATTTTTGGAATTCATAAAGTCTAAATTAACATTAAAACATAAAATGGTTTATTTGTATAGGTTGGGACTATGACTCCAAGAGCAGGTCCGATAGCATGATTAAGCCTTATTTGCATGTCCTCCGGAGTTTTGCTTCAATTACCTAAGAAATCATGAGTTTAAAATGTCAACATAAAGTTGGTGAGGTTCACAGGTTTATGACTCTACGTTTAAAGTTGGTAAAACAGTTTCAGTATACTTAAATATTACGTTGGTTTATTGTTGTGGATGTATGAGCTCACCTGAACCTTGATTTCAAATACTAACGGTTTACCCACCCATAGCATCTCTTGCCCAGAGATGTTAAACATAGCAGAATAACTGACGTGTACCCCCAGACAATCCGGAGTCAGAACTGGAGCTACCAGTTAAGGCTGGGTTGTCAATCCAAATAGATCTATTTACTAGCTATCGTTTCGTATAGAACTAATTGAAATCAATTAATGGTAGGATAGGTTGTACAAACGTTTATAATGATAATGTACCAAATTGGGCAATCGGTAAGAGAACAAGTAGTCATACGGCTAACAGATAAACCATAATATTAAGTAAAAATCATTTATCATATTTCATGATTTCTCCCCTAAGAGTATAAAAACAGTTAAAAGGAAAAAGGGCCGTGAAACTCACAGGATCAGCAGGTAATCGGTAATAAACGGTGTAGTAGCGGTAGCAAGTAATGCCCTAAATAAATAATAAGACATTTGCATAAGGTCTACAATCATTTGAGTAACATAAGTCACCTAAGTGATACCGGTCAAGTCTTGACGTTTTAATCCCGTTTGTATTCGTTTGAAACCCCGTTAGCTTGTATTTATTAAACAAATACTTTCATGATTATTTATATTTATGCTCAATAAATATAAATAAAGAATTATTATTTAAAAACTTAAATCAAGTTTTGAACATCGAGTTAAAATAATAATGTTTATTATTATTCGTATAATCATTTTTAAGTAAATAATGATGTGTTTGATTTGTTAATCATGCCAGTTATAATTATCTTTAAATAATTATTATTAACAATTCTTGGTGAACTTTAATGGTATCATAGTTTAAAACTTTTGTAAATAATTATTAGTCAAATAAATAATCATTTAAAGTTCCTTTAAATCATGGATCGTTTGCAAGATATATTCTTAAAACACAACATTTAATCATTTTAATAGTTCGAAATCGTTTAATATTTCATTTGTATGAAATATTCATTTCTTTTGAAATATTGTTCTAAAACATTAATTAGTGATACTTGGATTTATAAATGTTTATCTTATAAAACGTGATGAGAAATCTTGTTTTAAAGAAAATCTCTAACATTTACGTTTTCGCATATATCGCCGTGCGGTCCCGGTTTTATTACTACGCAACGTTGTTGATACCTGATATGTGCGTCGTGTGAAGTATCAAGCAAGTTCAAGATCAAGTCAATCTAGGTCTGGCCGAACTAGGTCCGAACTAGGTCCGAACCTGAAGTTCGGACTGGCCGAACCTGAGGTTCGGCCGAAGCTCGGACCAGCGGGTATATATAGTTGTATGGTCTTTGTAATTAAGGGGTCTGAGTGTGCGAGATTACAGCTAAGTGTGTGTTTCTGAGAGTGTTCTCTGTGTCTGTTTTCTGAGTGTTTGACTGATTGTAATTGTTCGTTTTGATCAATAAATCAATCGATTAATTATGTTTCGATGTCCGATTAGCTAGATCGAGTAGACGATCCGATGCTCACGCATTTTCAAGTGGTATCAGAGCTTTCTGGTTCATTCTACTGATCTGTGGTTGCTATTTTCGGATTTTTGAAGCGTTTTTCTTGTTTCTCGAGATTGTTTTTGTGTTTTTCATCATTTCTATCGAGTGTTTGGTGTCAAACTTGCTTGTAAACCATTTTCTATCAATTTTTCAAATTCACAGTAACAAGTTTCGTCAAAATCAATCCATTTTTCGTGCGTTTTTGAAAAATGAAGTCGAAGTTCGGAGGTAACTGGTCAAGTTCGGAGTAACTGCTCCGAATTTCAAGTTCGGACAGCCTTCGGTCAGTGTTCGGAGTTGTTTCAGTCGGAGTTCGGTGTGGTTCAAGGTTCGGAGCTAGATCGGTGTTACTTAGGAGTTCGGACAACTGTTTTTGTTTCGGACCTTGTTCGGACATAGTTCGGACTGTAAAGTTAGGTTCGGACAGAGTTCGGAGGATATTGATATAATCGGAGCAGGTTCGGTCACCAGCAGAATTCAAGTCTCAAACAATGTCGGAATTTCAAGCTTTTGCCGCAATGCAAAGCGCGATGCAAACTATGCTAAATTTTGATAACGAAATTGGAACAAGTCAGAAAGTTCCCAAATTATTGAAGCTTGAAGATTACCAAAATTGGAAGAAACGATTTTCCGCTTACATAAGCACGAATGATATCGATCTGTGGATTCCTCTTAAGAAGCTTTATCAACATCCAACTGATGCGGGAGATTTTAAAGAAGTTCATACCTTTGATCTTGCTGAAAGGAAATCATACGAGCTTGAACAAAAAGCTTATGGTTACCTTACCATGGCATTACCTACTGAGTTACTTCATCAATTTAGTACGTGCAAGAAATCTAAGCAATTGTGGGATGCTTTATCAGCAAGATGTGAGGGTAATGATGACTACAAAAAGAGTCAAAAGAAGGTTTTGACCAAAGAGTTTGGTAATTTTCAGAATTATGATAATGAAAACATTACTGCTCTTGTTTCAAGGTTGTCACACTTGATTAGTGAATTAAAAGTTGTTGGAATTGAGAAAACCGATGCTGATTTGAAACAAAAGATTTTGGAAGCCTTGCCAGAGAAATGGGAAAATTATGTTTTGCTACTCACGCATGACAAGGATTACTCTACAATGACATTTCACAAGCTTACTGGAAAACTTCATGCTCTAGAAATGGAAATGTTAAACTCAAAGAAGTCAACAGCTACTTTGCAAAATCCTGGACTGTATCATGGTGAGAATAGTGCAAGCATGAGTGCAAAGTCTAAGAGAAATCTGAATCTAAATCAGAATACAGCACTAAGTGTTGCTTTTATAGCTGGAGTTTCAGGAAATTCTGATAATAATTCTTCAAGGGGTTGCAATTTCACAATTCCAAAATTTTCAAATCAAAATGCTTTTTCAGCTGAATCAACAGATGATTGTGCCAAAATGATTTCTGCATTGATTTCCTCATCTTTTGGTTTGATTCTCAAAAATGTTGCTGATGCAAAGTTAACCAGTGAGGATCTTGATGCTCTTGATGATGATCAACTAACTGAATTGGATATATCTTGGCAATATGCTATGTTATGTCAAAGATCTAAGAGATTCTTTAAGAAACATGGAAGGAATCTTTCTGGTGATAAACTGGGTTTTGACAAGTCAAAATTAAAGTGTTATACGTGTTCACAGCTTGGACATTTTGCTAAAGATTGTCAACAAGCACATGCAAATAAGTCTGGTGTTCCTCAATCACCAAAGCCTGGTTTTACTCAACCATCTACTAGTAACACTAGCAAGTCTACAGCTTTGACAGCACAACATGATGGTGTTTATGATTGGGGTCAACAATTTGGTTATGATTCATCAGCCTTGATTGTCACTCATGTTCAGTCAGATTATTCAAATTCAGATACTAGTTCCGATACTAGTTCAATTCCAAGTTCGTATGAATCTGCTGAAAACATGGAAAGTCTGATGAAAGAAAATGCTTTGTTGGCAAATAAACTTCAACAATTGTCTGAGGAATTTGATGTGATTAATTCGTCTTTCAAGATTTCTAAGGAAAATAAGAAAGAGTTGCTTTTGAAGAATGAGTGTTTGGTTACTGAGATCAAAATGTTGAATGAGATTTTGAAAAGTTCTAAACAATACAAAAGGGATGTTGAAGCTGCTAGAGCAAAGTTTTGTGAAGAAAAGGATGAGTTGGTACAAGAAGTTAAGAAATGGAAGGCTGAAGCAGAGGATACAGCTAATGATTTTCAGAATTTGTTTGACAAGTCCAAGATCAAACTTGATTTGCTAACAAGGAATGTGGAAGAATCAAATGCCAAAATTGAAGCATATCAAGTTGATATGGAAAAGTTGTTGGATGAGAAGCGTGAGTTGGTAAGTGTTAAGAAAGTTTAAGCTACAAATCTGGAAATTCAGAAGCGAAATGAGAATAAATTGAAAAAGGAGTTACATGAAGGACTTGACAATCTTCGTATGCAAAAGTTTGAAACTCATAAAGTTGCGAAGCGTTTGATTGCTAAAGAAAAGGAATTTGCAGAAGCTCAACAACAAATTTCTGATCTCAAAATTCAAGTTCTTGATGCTAATAGGATGCTCAACAATGTTTCAAATTCTCAAGTTTTCACAAGCTTTTTAGCTAATGATGCGAATTTTGAGAAAATGTTTGATAAGACTGCATCACCCCCTGCTCATATCAAAGAAGCTGTCAAAGACGTGAAGGAACAAATTGAAGAATTTGATTATTCAAAGGTTTCGTCATCTACTGCTGAGTATGAGAAAGTTATGCCGAAGAAGAAGAACAGGGAGAATAAGAAGAAGCAGGAAAAGACATCTGAGGTTTCTCCTGCACCAAAATTTGTATCTGGTTCATCGTCTGCTGATAATGAGAAGTCAGTTACTTCTAGTGACAAGCTTCAGTCTCAACCTGAGTTTGATGAAAAGCTTTTTTATGATCAAAAGAATGTCACTGAAGTAAAAGCTGAATTTTCTCGATTAGCAAAGAATGGACATTGTTCATCTGAGGGGAAGCTTTCTGGAAAGCATGAAGGATTGGGTTTCACAGGATGCAAAACAAAGCTGAGAAGGTTCCAGCATCATCATCTCAAGATTTGAAGAAATTAAAGATGAAACAAGTGAAGAAGGAAGTGTTTCAAGCTGATAAAATTCAACCCGAGCGGTTTTACAAACTCAAGGGTTCGGGTCAATTATTTTCTGACAAAGAATTTCCTCTTCATTTTGTTGATGCTCGGAAGATTGCTGAGGTTTTTGTGAAAGCTACCATTTCTTCTGATAGTTTTCAATCTCTAAGCCCTACATCCAAATGGGTACATGATCACAGGCATCAGGTATATGATTCTCATTCTGATCATGTTAAAGATATTCATGTGTGTTCTTCGCAGGTACATCACCGATGGGATAAAACGACAAGAATTTGTTATATTTGTCGTTGTCCAGGGCATATGGCAAAAGATTGTCCATTACCTGCTGATTCACCCCAAAGATTTCACAAGAAATCAGTTTTTGGTAAACCTACCACACCAAAGTTCTTTGATGAACAAGGCAGAGTTTTTGATGAAATTAAACCTACATTCTTTCATAAACAAAAACGTTTTGTTCCAATGTGTTCAAAGGTTCAAAATGTAGGTTTTCCATCACAGTCACCTGTGATTGTTTCATCACAAACTGAATTACCAAAACAACAACAATGGAAACCTTTCAGTCGACCAGAAGCGATTCGCATCGGGTTATTTATGGACTAATTAGTTTGACCAGTGTACATGTACTTCTAGAAGACCTATCGACGATTGCAAAGTTGTTGATGGAGGAGTATTCTGCTTAATTTAAATTTCCTAAAACATCTTTCTAATCTGCGATTTCTGATTTCTAAAACAAAAAAATATCCGTGTTGATTGATCAATTTTCTTTGATTACATGTTTTTCTCAAAAACCCAAAAATAGAGTCTCGTTTTTGTGTAAAATGAAAATCCAAAAATAGAGTTTTCATTTTTAAGGGGGAAAATTGTAAGTAAGGGGGAGTAATTGAGAAAGTGCATGTTATGGGGAGAAAGTGAATACATGCCAAATATATAATGAAGGAAGGTGAATACATGCTAAAAAATTGTGAGAAATTAATCATTGGGAAATGATGGTACATTGGCTTACGTATCTGACTCATGGAAAGAGTAGATGAAAGAGCCATAAGATCATTGTTCGTTATGCTTGGTAGGCTCGGCAAATCGGACTTTCTCTGCGTATCGAAAGATCGACCTGATCGTTGTTCGTTTGACGTTCTGCTTTATTTTCTTTGGTGTTTCGTATAACTCATCGGACTTTCTCTGCATGTACGGGAGTACCGACCTGATTGTTGTTGAGTTATACAATTTCAACTTGTTTTATTTTCTTATTTTGTTAAATCCGAGGCCTTATCTGCGTATCGAAAGATCGACCTTAAGGTAGACGATTTAACGTTCTTATTTCTTTTTGCATGGAACACAATTGACTATATCATGAAAATATTATGCATTGTGAAAAATCACAAGTGCTGTCACACAAAAGGAAAAAGAAAAGAAACACTGAAAATGTCTGATTATGTCTGATAGTGTGGAATATACTGGTCAAAGCAAATATAATCAATACCTTAACATATCCAGATGTTATGAGTATGATTCTGCCTGAGTTTAAGTTGGACAAATTATACCAGCAATCAGCATGACTTATGTGCTTCGATTAATTGAAATTAAAGTGCAGCTCAGTACGTTATGTTCAATATGATCCCATATAGTGATCTTTCTCATACCAAAAATAGTGTTTAATTTTGTATTGTGATTTCATTTCATTTCGGAAAAGAACAAAAGGATTTTCAGTGGGTTTTAGTATAAACTTTGAAAAATCCAAAAGATTTTATTTTTGCTTTATTTTCGATCTGATCAACACGTGATACAAATCATTTTAAAAAATCATATCTTGGAGTCTGGAAGAGACGTTTTGCGCCAAGATTATTTTAACTGTTTGAACAGGTTGTTATGTGCATGTTATCACAACTTCAAGTCTTCTGAAGATGTTAATGAAAGACCAGAGATACACTAAAGCGTCATCAAGTATTCAAGATCAAGCTACGATCGAGTTGAGGAAGAGTTTGTTTGAAGTTTCATTTCATTGAACAAACGGATTCTACACTTAAGGGGGAGCTTGATTGAAGATACAAAGTTGATGATATTAAAGAGATACTGCACTCAACGAGGGGGAGTTTGTTGATACCTGATATGTGCGTCGTGTGAAGTATCAAGCAAGTTCAAGATCAAGTCAATCTAGGTCTGGCCGAACTAGGTCTGAACCTGAAGTTCGGACTGGCCGAACCTGAGGTTCGGCCAAAGCTCGGACCAGCAGGTATATATAGTTGTATGGTCTTTGTAATTGAGGGGTCTGAGTGTGCGAGATTACAGCTAAGTGTGTGTTTCTGAGAGTGTTCTCTGTGTCTGTTTTCTGAGTGTTTGACTGATTGTAATTGTTTGTTTTGATCAATAAATCAATCGATTAATTGCGTTTCGATGTCCGATTAGCTAGATCGAGTAGACGATCCGATGCTCACACATTTTCAAACGTTTTTATGTTTTTGATTACTTGATTTCATCAAAGTAACAAAGAAAGTTCATGAAAATATTTATAGTTATTTTTATAAGAATCTTTTATAGAAATATTTTTTTTACCAATGTCTTTTTATAGAAATCTCCGTTTTAATAACATTTCTTTAAATGGTTAAAGACTTGTAATAAATCCAAAATTTATGTCAAATTAATCATTTGACATAAATTTATTCTTTCCATTTTTAGTAAGGAAAATCTATAAAATTCCTTTTGTCTTGTAAGGCTTTTACAACATATTTAATGTGTCATTTTTCCTAAACAAGTAATATTCTTTTACTTGTCATAGATTGTTTAGTCATTTTAGTCATAATTTACATGTGTAACATTTATTTAATTTCTTTAATTTAGTTAGGAGATTTATTTGATTAGCATAAATCTTAACATGTGGCATGTCCATTTATTAACATAATATGATTTATAATTTAATCAACTAACACATTTGCGTTAGGACATAAATATAACAAATCAACTAACACTTTGTGTTAGGACTTTATTAAATAAATGACAATCAACTAACATTTTTATGTTAGTACATTTAAATAAATTAACAGTCAACTAACACATTGGTGTTAGGACAATAATTAAATACAATCAACTAACACATTTCTTGTGTTAGGACAAATTAAACATACAAGTATATAATCATTTTATCATTTTAGTTAGTTATCTTTTATGATTTTTATTAACATTAAGAGGCTTGAGTTTGTTAACCAGCTAACTTTGAAATCAAAGATTTCATAAATACAAGAATCATGGTGCACACTTGTTACTTTCATTTGATTTCACAAATGTGTTTCACCACACTCTTTGGCTATCTTTAAGCATTATAATGCACCAAAAAGAGTGTTTGATCTTGAGAGAAAGAGATAGAGAATAGAGTTTTTGTTAGTTGTTTAACAAATGCAAGCATTCAAAACTTAGTTGTCAAGACTTTGGGTATCATATTTGGGTGTTAAACATGTAAGAACATAAGGGAAAGGAGGTTAGAAACACTCACAAGGAGTGGAGAAAGAAATCGATGGAGAAAAAGGGAGGTCCGGCGGTGGCTTGGCGGCGTCCGACGGTGGCAGTGGGTGGCGGGGGGCGGCGGTTCGCCGGCGGCAGTGGCGGCCGGCTGGGATGTTTGGCCGAGAGTAAAGGGAGGGGAGGAGGGAGAGTGATGGTTAGGTGGTGGAGGTGTGGAGGATGTTTGTGGGGTGTGGGTTTTCTTATAGGTTAATTTTTGGTTATTAACCTTTGGTTATTTCCCCTAATCACATCCTAGAGTAGGTGTGTTGTCAAGATATCATGGCTTCCAACTTCTCTAATGTAGGTGGTTAATTCTTTTATAAACTTCCATGTGTTTTATGAAATGGTGAAGGTTTTATAAAATATAAGGTGGTTAGAGGTTGGTAAAAATCACAACTTTTATAATTTAATTCCTAGTGGAATAAAACTACAAAGGTGGTGGGTTTTAATTAATTTCTTGGGCCAAAAGTTTATAAAATAAAGTGGGTTAATTTTATAAAAATTGTGGGCCAAAACTATTAAAAATAAAAGGTTTGGGGTTTGGGCCGAAGCCCAATAAACTCGGGAAGGTGACGTGGGCCGGGTTTTCGGTTGGGCCGCGATGGGAGGACGGGCCGGGTTAGTGATTCGGTTGATCGAGTTGAGTCTCCGGGTTTAGTTTCGGGTTCGTCCGGGTTAGTTTGGGCTTATTAGGCCTAACCAGGCCCAATAGGGTTAATGGTTCCTCTTTTGGCTAAGTCTTGACAACGTAACATTTTCATCACATTTTAAGTTCATAAAACGTTTTAACGGTTTAAATTGGTTTTGATAAAATATAAAAAGTCAATTTTTTTATATTTAATTTCTTGTTATTAAAATTCCATAATTAAAACGCATGAATATTGAAAAGTCAACGGAGAGAGGTTTGACCTGTTTTGGACGAGGTGTCACACCTTGCTCGGCCGTTTTGAGCATTCCATAAAGCTCGGGGATGGTCTTGTCCCAACCATTCATATTGTAGTTTAAGACAAAAGTCTCAAACATCTTCGACAAAGAGTTAAGGATCAAATCCGTAGCCAACTCTTGTGAAACGGGACAATTTAGCCTTTCGAGACGATCAATGTGGCTCTTCATCTTAAGTACATAAGTTGAAACCGATTGGGACTCGTCCATACGACAAGCATGGAGTGCTCGGACCGTTTCGAAGCGCTCAACCCTTGTCTTTTGTTGGAACATTTCCTTCAATTGGATGATCATGTCATATGCCCCGTGATTCTCAGAATCCTTTTGGATTTCGGGGATCATGCTCGCTAGCATGAGGCAAGAAACTTGCACGGAGTCCTCGGTGTATTTCACACAATCGGCATAGGCCTCAACGTCTTCCTCATCGGGTTCATCGGGAATGGGATCGTCCAGCACATAAGACTTCTTTTCTTGCTTGAGAATAATTCTCAAGTTGCGGTACCAATCCACAAAGTTGTCTTGGTTGAGACGATTTTTGTCTAGTATGGATCTTAACGATAGGTGGTAGACGGGTGGGGGGTTGGCGTCATTATTATTGGCCATCTACAAAATTTAACAAAGTTCAATTTTAGTATTTTCGATATTATTATTAATTTTAAATTTATTAATGCCCTTTTATGTCTTATAGACAATTAATAATTTAAAATCTAAAATCCAATATTGCATTTACATAATCGGTTAGGTGACCTTTATCCCGACTATTAAATCAACAAGGTAGTCAACGTTTGACAATTGCAAACCCTTTGCAACTTCTAGAAGTATGGGATCGGTTAAACATCATATGTTTAGTTGGCATGTTTAATCCCATCAACGTCTTTGGTCCGCCATGCTTCGGTGACCCTAATCGCATGGTTTCCAAATCAATTTTGTCCTACTTATACGCACGTGTGGGTTTATTCATACAAGTGGTTAGGTGACCTTTATCCCACAAATATGGTAAACTCACCTCAACTACACAAGTTCTCTCAATGTGGTTAGGTGACCTTTATCCCATAAAGAGTTCACAAGTCAATCGAGTGTCGTATAAAAGGAAGACGTTAAAACTTGTTTTAAAAGGGTCTTTTAGTTTTCAAAATTCTAGTTTTAAAAAACTCTATGTACCATGCAATTTGCATGCATTCAAATGGGTGGTACCCTAATGTTGTGAAATCCATATTTCATGGTTCTTTTAATAAAATCCATTTTTATTATTGAATCATTAACCTTTAATAAAATCCATTTTATTTGCTCCTTGTTAATGACAATTTTAGAACCGATTTTAGCTTGTTTAATGTTTATTAGTTTGTTTAAGCATGCATATCCATATATCATCCAAACAACAAAATAAACAACCACACAAGCATGATAAAGTAGGTGCATAGCCTTAGCCAACTATTGACAACACTAGTTGGCCGAAACAAGTGTGTCAAGGTCTCTCCTAGGGGACATAATGACACATGTGATGTGCCGGTGAACTCCTACTTGATCCCGCATCCGAATGCTTCTAGTGTGTTGTATCCTCGTTTGTGTTCCTCTCTTGCATTCGGTCCTCCATGGTTATTGGGTCTCCAATATGTGGGTTTCGGTTAGTGGGCTTGAATCCCAAATCGGCCCACGAGAGCCTATGGGTCGTAACCTTGGCCCAACCTAAAAAAACCACCTTTATGCATTTTACATTTTACAAAAATAAAACCTATTACATCTTTCTAGTAAAATAAAATGCACCTAATCTATTTAATTTACATACCAAATGAAAAGTAAATAAATTACATAACCATGAAAAGCCTATTTAACTATTACAACCCTTTGAAATAATTAAATACATAATACAAACACAATCATTCACCACAAAGAAACACAAGGTCATGGCTAGGTCTTATGCACCAAAATATACATCCAAGTATGTATATCTTCAAGAAATTAAAAATGGCTCCCTTTTAACCCACTTCCATTTTCGGTGCAACACAAAACCGAAAAAGTGGGTTTGTACGTGAAGCATTTTGAAAGACAAAGGGATAACCATATACAAATTTTCGGATTTGTGGCCTGAGGAACCAAAAATTGAAACTTTGTAGAGTTAACCAACTAACTCTTTTAAAGCATACATCCATATAAGCGGCTCTAGATGCCATTGAAGGGTTTTGTACGGGTTTATCAAAGTCATATTAACCATTTAATATGTATTACGCGGCGCAAGCAATGTTTAAAACATATATATTTATATCCATATGTGAAACCGATTTTACACAAGTTAAAACCCGAACAAAGTGGATCCAAATATGGAGTGTATACTATCAAATGAAAACCACAACCATAGGAGGTTTAGGTATACCTTCAAGACGCAAGAAAACCGAAATGGAGATGATGATCTTGAATAGCGAGCTTCCAATGAAGAAAGCCTCAAGCGTGTATACCCGTACGAGCCTCCAACAAACACCCAAGTTTGGTAGGATTTTCTTGAACTTCTCTTTTACCTTTGCATGGACCGGTCCAAGACTTTTGAAAGAGAGTTTGCACTATGTATTTTAGAGAGAGAAACTTCCTAAGTTTTCTTGCATATTTTTCCACTATGTATGCATGTATATATTAGCTAGTGGAAGGCCCACATGGGGTGGGGAAAAAGGGTCGGCCGAAAAGGGAGAGAGGGAGGAGAGAGAAATGCCAAGATTTTTGACCAATCTCTTTGTTTGCTTACATGCAATCTAGTCCCACCTTTTGTGTTTACACATAATCATAATCATGAGATTCTTTTTTGTCTTTTATGCACACACACACACACATATATATATATATATATATATATATAAGACTTATTTATATATATTAATATATAAGTAACATATTATATATATAACCTTTATATATGTGTCATGTGACATGTTATTTAACCAATTAAATAACATTCCATTTTGACCCTTCTGATTAAATCATCCATATGATCTAATAACAAATAATAAGTGCAATAATTTAGAAACCCACTTTCTAAATTGTCAAATGATAATATTTATTTATATGATCATATCTAAATAAATATTCCGGGTGTTGTCTAGCTCGTTATTGGGTATGACCCGACATTGGATCATAACGTACTAGCCACATCAATTTAAATATGTTCTTGGGCATACCGAGTCGAACAATCTCCCACTTGCACAAGATGCATAGAAGATTTATGCAAATAGCAAATACCGCCTAACAACGGTTTACTACCCCTAATACGTATGATGAAGTGCCATTAATAACATCATCCCCTTCAAGTTCCTTACTTGAAATATGCTTTAGGTGAATTGGTCATTTATCCTTTTGTCACAGATGTCATGTTAAATCCTGGAGACACAGAGTGATCATTCTCCGCTGATTTAACTTTTTTCAGGCCTTAGACATCCAACTCTCAACGAATAAAAGGGACAAATTCCATCTCGACTACATACGTCTCTCACAATCACCTAGTACTACACTTGAGCTTAGCCTTATGTACTACCTTGTTTCAGGACAGCGAAGAACCAAGTCAAAGTACAATATTCGGTGAATATCAAGACCCGATATGTATCTCAGGTCAGAGGATACTATGATATTCGCCTTTACTCAAGATTACATATGATCGATCACAAAGATTCCATGTAGTAAGTCTTGAGAGCGGGTCAGTCCAATATTTGTATCCCACAAATACCTATGAACTTTGGCAGCATCCAATTTCTCTATATTCAAATCGTATGAATATCCACCAATCCAAGTTCATAATAATCTTACCTTCATATTTGTTCCCATAAATATGAACGACTACGGACGTTTAGAATAATCAACTTATTCATGGATTTAAACATGCTAAAATGGAACATTACAAAATTTAAATGAAAATACCACAATCATATAAATGTGTCAAAGTAACAATCGTTCTGATATCCAAATACAAAATTAGACTAATTCCAATCACTAGAATATCGAAGTCCCATGGCACAAGTGTGACGCTCTTGCTTTGGCCGTTCTAGGAGCTTCGTGAGTGGATCCGAAATGTTTTGATCGGTGTGAACTTCGTGAAAACATATCTTTCCCTTTTTAACTTCATCCCTTATGTAGTTAAATTTCCACTCAATATGCCTAGTCTTTTGATGATCACGGGGCTCCTTGATTTGAGCAATCATACCCGTGTTATCACAAAGAATCTCTAGGGGTTCTTGAATGGTAGGAACAACCCCTAGTTCGGAAATAAATTTCTTCAACCAAGCGGCTTCTTGCGCGGCCAAAGAAGCGGCGATGTATTCTAATTCCGTAGTGGACAATGCAACCACCTCTTTCTTTGAGCTCTTCCAAGAGACGGCTCCTCCATTCATAATGAAGATGTACCCGGATTGTGATCGAGAATCATCTCGATCCGTTTGGAAGCTCGCATCCGTGTAACCCTTTACAACGGGTTCCTCCTCACCAGATCCATATATTAGAAACATATCCTTAGTCCTCCTAAGATACTTCAATATGCTCTTGACAGCCATCCAATGACTATCACCAGGATTTTGCTGGTATCTGCTTGTCATGCTTAAAGCACATAACACGTCCGGTCTATTTCACATCATAGCATACATGCTGGATCCTATAGCAGATGCATATGGGACTCCACTCATTCTATGTTGCTCATCCCTTGAGATTGGACACTGGGATGTGCTCAATATAGTCCCTCTATGAATAGGTCCCAAACCTCTCTTAAAGTTTTCCATCTTGAACCTTTTCAAGATCGTATCTATGTATGCACTTTGACTCAAACCTATCAAGCGCCTTGATCTATCCCTATAAATGTTTATTCCCAAAATATAGGCGGCTTCATCAACGTTCTTGATGAATTCAAATTCCTCAATTTCTTCATCAAAACGGTGATTCCAACTCTTTGATGCTTGATTCAATCCGTAGATTGATTTCTTTAACTTTCACATTTTATTAGGATGTTTTGGATCCACAAAACCTTCAGGCTGAGCCATATAGACGTCTTCCGCAAGATATCCATTTAGGAAAGCGGTTTTGACATCCATTTGCCATATCTCATAATCATAGTATGCGGCTATGGCAAACATTATCCTTATCGACTTTAGCATCGCCACTGGCGAGAAAGTTTCATCATAATCAACTCCTTGAGTTTGAGTGAAACCTTTTGCTACAAGTCAAGCTTTATAAGTGTCCAAGTTACCTGGCATGTTGGTTTTTCTTTTAAAAACCCATTTACTTCCAACTACTTTGGAATTTGAAGGTGGCACAACCATATCCCAAACTTGGTTGTCATACATGGATTGCATCTCAACGTTCATGGTTTCCAACCATTTATCCAGAATCTATCACATAGAATCCTTCCACGAAAAATCCATATCTTTCAGGTGGATTACTAGTTCTACCAGATCTTCGAACGTTACGTGTGTCTTGATCAACCATTTGATCATCTTCAACAACCTTTTGTTGTGGGCTAGTATCAACCAAACGTGTATCGGCTTGTGGTTCTTGATCCTCATCAAGTTCCACCGTTCTAACACTAGTTTCTTCCATAAGGAACTTAGTTTCCAATAATTCAGCCTTTCTAGCAATAAATACTTTTTGCTTTCTTGGATTGTAGAAGTAATATCCTATAGAATCTCTAGGATATCCTACAAGTATACACTTAGTGGATCGCGGTTCTTAGTTTGTTTGAAGCATTGTGTTTTACATATGCTTCACAACCCCATACCCTTAGATATGATAAAGATGGAAAACTTCCATGCCATAATTCAAAAAGTGTCTTTTCCACTTTCTTGGTTGGGGCCATATTCAAAATACGGGTCGCTGAGAGCAAGGCATATCCCCAAAATGATAAAGGTAGTGAACTTCTACTCATCATAGATCGAACCATATCCAATAAGGTTCGATTCCTCCTTTCCGACACACCATTATGTTGTGGTGTTCGAGGTGGAGTGAGTTGTGAGACAATCCCACAACTCCTAAGATAACTTTGAAATTCATCACTTGGATATTCACCTCCTCTATCCGAACGAATGATTTTTATTGTTTTGTTGAAGTGATTCTCTACTTCATTCTTAATGTTTTTGAACATTTCAAAAGCTTCATACTTGTGTGCCAACAAGTACACATACCCATAGCGACTATAGTCGTCGGTAAAGGTGATGAAGTATCTCTCACCATTCCTAGTCGTTAGCTTAGATGGTCCACATACATCCAAATGTATGATCTCTAGAAAGTATTTTGACCTTTCGGTTGTCCCACTAAAAGGTGCCTTAGTCATTTTACCTTGTAAACAAGATTCACATACGTCAAATGAATCATGTTCGTTTGTTTCCAAAAGACTATTCTTTTGTAATGCTAGTATTGTCAGGACCGATTTCTAAGCCAAAGATCATCATTTGATTCATCACACGAGTGCGGAAATCACGTATGATGATCATCCTTGGTTGGATCAACAACATTGCCTTGCCATAGATGAATACGCCTCTGAAACTCAAGAACACCAAGAACACACACACAAACACACAGTGCTCCTCAGGAGGTTCTCTCAAGGCTTGTCGGGTTTCCTAAGAATTCCTATTTATACCCAATGAGGAGCACAAGTGTCTATGCAGAGAATACAAGGAGAATCACACATCAAATCTTAGAATGTCAGGTCGTTAGTTTGCCCAGGTCAGATCGTTAGCCACATGTGAATACACAGCCAGATCGTTAAGAACAAAGTGTCTGATCATTAAGGTGCCTTCAGACTAGCCAGGTCGTTAAGCACACGATAGGAAAGTCGTTAAGGTTTCACCAGATCGATAGATTGTTTCTTCGGATCGTTAAGGCTAAACGACCAGGTTAAGTCGTTAAGACATGCAAGGCAGGTCGTTAGGAGGCAGATCGTTAAGGAGACAGAGGCAGATCGTTAACCTTAGAATGAGCATGCAGATCGTTAAGGCAGTTTCAACTCAAGTCGTTAAGACCAAAGTGCAACCAGATCGTTAAGTGCAATCATGGTCAGATCGTTAAGGGTTAGGTTAGCCTGATCGTTAAGCACAACTCAAAAGTAAAATTATTCTAAGTGTTAACCAATCAACCAAACACATAAACAAAGGATCAATACAAAAGTAAATCAAGCTGAACCAACATAAGATAACATTCAAAGTAAATATTCAAAGTTTAACTTTAACTAAGTTATTACAAACCGAAATGTTCAAATACATAAATAGCAAAATACATGTTGGTTCTGCAACTTTACCTGCGATCTTGTTCTTGGGTTCGTGTGTTCGTGCTATCACCAACCTCCAGGTTCCAACAATTCCCCGTTTGGTGGTAATGCGAACAACTTCCATCATCCTCATCTTAACTGTCCAAGAAGCTTCAATAAGAAACGCCAGTATCTCCTTGCCAACCTGTTATACTTACGGTCATAGCAGTAGATCTAGGTTTGCCACAACATCCAAAAATCTTTTCTTGCAAATTTTTTCAGATCTGAGTAGTGCCACATTTCAAGCTTCCTGTCCGGGCCTCTACACAAATGACATATCCCACGACTGTCTATTTCCCACCTTTCCAAGTTCATCAGACTTTCAGTTTTCATCCTTCCGGCGTTCATGCATTCCTAACTCCACCATTTAAGGAACAATAAGAAGTAATTCGCATCAACAACCACATAGGGCTTCAGTCTGGGAGGAACTGTTTCAAGGTGACCATAGAAAATCCAACGCAAGTAACAAATGGGTAACAGCCTGAGCTCTATGGCAGTAAAAAGTCTGATTGGTTCTGTATTTTCTCGTTCAATCACTAACTCATGCGTTTGAGCACTGTAGTACCAATCCTTGATGGGATTTTTCTTCAGATTACCCTCAATCTTCTTAGTCTTTATGTTCTTGCCAATATTGGAGTAGATCTGCTTGTAAGGGACTTTAGCTCGTTTCTTCTCAAACTGCTCATGTTCCTTCATCTCTTGCTCTCTGGTCTGCTTGTGATACCTGTTGAGGTATGTGTTATGCACTAAAATCTGAGCTATCACAACAATCTCAACGTTTGAGTGATTGACAATGTCGAACCGTCTCAATTCTTTAAGTTCCCAGGAGAAGAGCTTCATGAGGTCTCTGATAGTTGCGAAGAATTGAACGAACCCGTTTCTTCTTTTAATGATGAAAGCCCCGAACTCGTGATCATACTTCCATCCTAGTATTTTCATTGCATCAGGATGCTCGAAGTAGAAGGCATCTCCTTGAGCTTACGCGCAGTGAACTACATCATTGCTTTAGTATGCGGGGGCATCTCCTTCCATTCGTCTACCAATGTGGGAGCATCTCTGACTCGATGGCTTTCTACCCTCTCCTGTTCCATCATATTGATTCTTCTATTCCTGGTTTCGGCATCATCATCCATGAATTGCTTGGCCATCTTTCTTAGTCCGGGCATTTGCTTGAAAATGTAGTCTTTTCTTGCAACATCCTGACAGATAAGAAGTCTCGAAGCTCTCGTTTGGTCATGGAGTTGACCTTGTCCTGGATAGATTTGGGACTAGGAGGGCTGGGCAGTTGACAATCTAGGTCGGCCGGAGGTGCCCGATATCTAGTATGCATTTGATGAAGTTTTTCCGAGAAGCCGTCATTGAATTGGACGTAGTCTACATCTTGATCTGTGTCAGCATACGGATTCACAAATGCCTTCTTCGGGTCTCTCAGACTACATTGAGGGTTCTCTTTCAGTAGCTTTTCCATATCCATTTCAATAGTGTACATCTCAACAATTTGGTAGGTGTTGAAAGTCATGAGATATTGGAAAGATAAACCACGCTCTACTAGTGCTCTGACGTATTTTACAGCCTCAGAGTGATCATCAAGGTGTACCCCATCGCCCGTTTCATTGGGAATCACCTGGATTAATGGGTCAGAGAGATTTGAGTTTGGCTCCATTGGCATTGAATCGTTTCCTAAAATGGTGGTATTCAGGTGTCGAGTTTGACGAAGTATTTCTACTTCTCTATCATCAATCACCTTCAAAATTTCCTCTGCCCTTTCCTGTTGAGCTAATCTAAATTCTTCTTCTTTAGCTCTCCTCTTATTCTCTGCATCTTCAAACTCCTCTTGCGGTGTCATCTTTTGTTTACCCTTGTCTCTTCGACTCAGTGTTCGAGTGGTACCTGATGGACCGGTTTCTGTAGAAGTTCTCATTGCAGTAGGTTGTTCCAGAAGCTCTGGATCCACCACGTTTACCGGTACGGTATCACCAACCAACGGTGATTCTGGTCGAGGAGGGAGACCCATAGGACTATATCTTAACCGTTCCGGAGCGATTTGCCTTACCCCTGTCCTGTATTCATATTCTTCAAGGGTTAATGGATAAAAGCCTCTGTTTCGATCAATTCTGCTTGCCATGTTCAACCAGTTTCTTCCAGGATTTGCAGGACGATCATCAGGCTCTGGTCCAAAAATATCCTCGGGATATGGTCTTCTCTGGACGGCTTGAGTAGCCATCACAGATGAACCAGTGGCGGCTTCAGCAGATTCGGAGGGTAAAGTAGAGGTTTGCTCTTCAGTGACATCGTCTAATGGTTTATTCGGATCTCTTTCAGTGGAAGCTAATGCCAGAGCTAATTGATGTTCCACCATCTCTACCTGTTCTCCCACAAATGGCACTGCCTTGATTGGAGATATGGGATCAAGGTGGGTCATATCAGCCTCTGTTTCTTCTTCAAACTCTTCTTCCTTGACATTGTCTAGGATGTCATCATCATACTCATCACCAGCAAACTCCAAATCTATGAAATTTAGAGGGTTTGACCGGTTTACCAGTAGGTGAAGACGGTCACCCAACTCTTCAGCGTCATTCAAATCATCTGGATTTACTAAAATATCTTCCAAAGCTTGCTCTTCTGGATTTTCATCATTGACAGTTACTATGCTTCTGGAGCTGGGATCAGTAGCAAGAACAGTAGAATAGAAGTCCTTGAAGGTTTCTCTACTAGCATCCAGAAAGGCTGGGTCAACAGACATATGCTGAACATCTTCCATTGCTGGAATCAATGCACTAGAAAGGTTAGTCTGTGACGGTTGGACTGGAGGAGCAAGTTGGAGCTGTAATGATACACTCCTTGGAATGTCTGGAGCAACTCCAATTTCACCAGCAGTGATAGCCAGTGGGGCTCCTGAAGAAGAAGCAGCCGCAGTTCCTAGTGCAGCCGAAGTAAACCTTGCGAGCTTTGGATTTTTAGGCGGTGGCACTGGATACTGTAAGCTGTTGTATATCTGCATTTGCATTTCTTCATCTTCACATGGTTCATTATTCAAGAATGCGTCACCATATGAGGCATCCACTTCAGAATTAGAATCATCATCATCAAAGTCGTCAGAATCATTATCTTGAGGGCCTTTATCATCAGAACGTGGGAAAATTGATTATTTGCCAGGAGCGTGTGAACTCGGTTGAACAGATGGTTCAGTTGATGAGGGTTGTTCACCAGCCTGAGTGCTTGTACCCGTATTCCTATCTCCGTCTCTACCATCTTTTGGAACATTTTGTTACCTATCATGATGCACTTTGTCGAGCAACTCCCTGAGCTTTCTAATCTCAACCGCTTGATCCAGAATTGTTTGATTTGCAGCTCTTAATTCGGCCTCAAGGTGAGAGTTTTGGATTGTCAGGATCTCAATTTCTGAGTTCATCTCCTCATAGTCATAGACATCATAAGGGTTTGTACCTGACGGTCCAGCTTCAGATGTTCCTACTTTGGCAACAAGGCCAGTTCTAACCTCAGGTTGGGTAGCAATGACGGCGGTTGGAGTTACTGTCATTTGTACCAATTGACCCTGATTAGGTGAAACAGCCGGTTCATTTGGGAGGGTGACAGGTTCTGTAGCAGCTTCTGTTTCTGCTTCAACAGTCTCAGGTTCAGTCTCTGCAGACTTGTTAACATCAGCCTCAACTGCTTCTATCATCTTTTCAGTTGCAGGTTCAGTTTGAGCAAAAATGTCTGGCATCGGCTCGCCTTGAACATTCTGACATTCTTGATCAATAGGTTGTTCAATGTTAGCTCTAGTGGAATGAGCAGTAGCGTCTAACTTAGCTTGTTCTGCTAGACGTTTCTTGTGTTCCACATAGAACATCTTCTTCCTAGACGGTCTGGGATAAGTAGTGGCAATCCAATGCTTCTCTTCATAGACGACCTTGTCTGACTCAACACTTGTGGAATAAGGTTCTACTTGAGATTGTTCGTCTCCCTGTGTTCTGACACGAGAAGATCCGGCGGTGTCAGCTTCGGTCTTCCATTTCTTTTTCGGTGGGGCTCGAGCATCAGAAGTCTCAGAGTCAGATTGAGAAGGTTCAAACCTAGAACCGCTTGCTTCAGCTTCATGTGGGGATTCTTCAGGTGATGATTGTACTGAAACATTTCCGGCGTCACCATTTGAATCGCCGTCTGAATCATTGTCAGAATCTCCTTCAGATCCACTAGCATCACTCTCATCTTCACCTTCTTCTGAATCAGTGTGCTCAGGGCCTTGGTGACCAGGTGACTGGTTTTGGCCAACAGCCGCAAGTTCCAAGTGTGCAAAGGGATCTACCTCTGCTGCGGGCTCATTTAAATTTGGCTGATCTTGAGCGGCAGCAGCAGCAGTTGCACTCATTGAATTTTGGTAGTACTGGGCGTGGCCTAGATCACCAATAGTATCCACAATTTTGAAAGTAAGGTGCATCTGGTTCTTCATTTCTAAGTAACAGATATTTTATGTAAGAATTTTCTTCGGGGAGTAAAATTTTCTCCTGCTTTCACCAAATTTGGGTTGTAGTGGTTCAAGATGGCCTGCAGAAACTTGGGATACATAATGAACTTCTTAGCACGACATACAGGAGACAGGTTCCTAATCATACTTCTGAGGAGAAATCTTGACATGTTGTAGCCAGTTCCGGTAACAAAACCATGAAGGGCATGAGCCAGCTCATCCTTGAAGTCATCAGTTCCTGTCTTCATCGAGGAGAAGGTCAGAATGAAGAAGCCTAGCACAGTTGAGAGGAAACAAAGGTTTCTTGACCATGGGATTTGTATTAATTGGAAGTGTACCAGTATAACCCATGTTCCTCATGCTATCATGCCACTGTTGCTTAGTGTAAGAATCAGGGCATTCAGCATCATCTAGACGAAGGGCCGTTCTGATCATACTTTCAGTCATCACCACGTCAGTTTCCTGAATTCTGGATCTCAAGTATTCTGACCCATCTTCATTTACCACCTTTTGAGCATTCATCCAGAAACTCTCCACTATTGATTTGTATATTGGAAGATCCAAAAGCATACAAAACCCCCAGTTGGAGTATTCCAGAATCTGAAAAGTTTGCTCGAAGGCATCAGCATGTTTCCATTCCCTGTTGAAAATGCTTATTTGATTGTGGGCTACACCATAGCCTAATGGCTCATTCCCCGCTCGTCTAGGAGGCATCTGCACAAGTGAAACAACACAATTACAACCAATTGGTTTTACCTTGAAATGTCATGTCAACACTAAACCGGGTTAATGACAGAGCCGTTTAAAGTAAAATCAAGGTATATTTGGGTTCAACTAAGCAGGTTCCTAGAATGACATAGCACATAGTCAATTAACATTTGCAACAGATATCCGTGGAAACTCACAATTGAACCAGATATACATACATTCAATCAATCATAAAACATGAATAACTGAGAAAAGAGACATAGACTTTACCTAGACAGATGCTAATTTGCACCAGATCAATGTAATGCAACTTGAGGAGTAATTAACAAGATGTCACTTTGAGCATAGAAATTAATATTCAAGATAAATTGAAAAATTTAAACTTAACTTTTAAATCATGAGAATAAAGCAAATAAATGATCATGCTCAAATTATTCAGGTGGACCACATAATGTGTTTGTTCCCCCTAAACATATGACTATCTGATATACAAATCACCCAAATCACAACACACATTGACATAGCAAGAAACATTTGTCAGACTGGATCATCATAATGAAATCACATGTTCTATACTCAACACACTAAAGACTCGACTAGCATGGACCTATATGAATAGCTGTATAAATACATATAGGCCAGATCAAGTCCTAAGTATGGAATTATGAACCCTATGACATCAATTTGATGGCAATCCAATATAGATAAAGATTTTGACCTTGCATCATAACAATCAATCAATCAAGTACATGAGACAATTCATGAGCCAAAGCTAGGAATAATGGATAAATCAATTCTACTAACTAGCCTCAATGAGTAACTATCAATCACATCAACGACAGATTGTTATAACACAGTGATCAGACAATTATTCAAACAATGGTTCATTACTAATCTTGAAGTAGATCACATAATCAGGTTATGCAGGTTACTTTGAAGAAATGCAACATCAAATTAACACACTTCATCCTAAGGACCTATCAAAACTGAAGCAACTTGAACCAAGAGTTTGATAATATAAAAGACAAATGAGGCAATTGAGACCTCAAAATGCTTGAAAAAGTTCACAGAAGCACATACCTCGAAGTAGATCTAAATGTGTCTAAGATCTATAAGAGATAAATGAATTCAGAGAGCTACTGCTTCCAAAATAATCTGTGTTTAATCAAGAAAAATTGAATTAACAATTTGATAAAATTAGAGATATATAAAATCAATAAGGTGAGAATATGCCCCTGTTTAGCTCATTTCTTGATTATGCATAAGTTCCTGAATAACAAGCAATAACATACCTTTTGATGATCTAACTGTTTGTAAAGATCACACGGAATTGATATCACTCGTAATCACAGAATAATCTGTTTATGATCAGGCAAATGTGCATTAGAACCAAGTCATTAAGACAAGTCAACAGATAGCATGTCAATCACATTATTACTTCATAAAGTTCTACAACAAAGTCATTGAGACAAGTAAATGACACCTTGACTTACCACAAAGTTCTACAACAAGTCATGCATATTTGAAGTTTGGATTACCTAATGAGAGTATATCTAACTTCATTTTTACAAGTGTTGGAACATTCTAGGTGAGGTCAAAGTCAGCTAAACAAGTATATTCTAACAATTTATTTTGAGACTTATGTATTTCAATTGCTACATATTAAACCTAATTTACATTCATTTAGATAAATCAGGCACATATTAAGCAATTTCCAATACATTTTAACATCAAATTAACATATTAAAAGTAAACTTTCTATTATTTGACCAAAGAGTCATGTGTTGAATCAACAACTCAATTCGATCAAATTTACTTGAGATTATCATTACTTAAACTTTAAAGGTAACAAGAAAGAGACAGATTCTACAAACTAACACACATGAGTTGTAGGCTATGATGAGAAATCAACTTAATCATATATCAAGCTAAAAATTTATCTTAACTTGACAACCTCAATGGTTATTTAGTTTGGAACATAGTTCAATACAAAAATTAACCAAGTGCAATAACAAATTTCAAAATTTCTATTTCCACATCCTCCTAATCTCACTTAACAGTGGGTAGGTTACAATTGAACAACTGAAAACAGTATTTGAAGCATCTAACCTTGATTTCTATTGAACTTAACCTAGATTTCACTAATATCTCACAACCAAAAAAATCACTAAGAACCGTAGTTTCTCAAAATCACGGCGCCGTTAACATCCCTGTACACGAAACAAGACCTCAATTCGTTACCTCAACAGAAGATGAATCTGAGATTAATTTGAACCGAACAATAAGTATTAGAAGATTTTGATTTAGACACAGTGCGAAAGAAGAACAGAATCCAAAGCTCAAACGATTCTCAAAAAATACAGAGAATAAAACTCACCGAAAGCTTAGTAGGGATTGAGCAAGCCAACCTCGAACAAAGCCACGATCGATTCAATTGATTGAGAGTCGGAGATTCGTGTTCGAAATCGCTGTTGATAGAGTGAAAGAGAAAAGAGAGTTCTTGTAAGTTTTTGGATGCGAATACGAGTGAGAAGAAAGGAGGAACGGAACTAGTATTTATAGGTTAAAAAAAAGATAAGAAAACTGAATTGGGGGGGTCAGATCGGTAACCTAGCTCAGATCTTTAAGTTGAAATGAGAGCTTGGGCTAATCGTTACCAATTACCCCAGATCGTTAAAGAGAAAACATATGGCTTCACCGGGTCTCATCGTTAAGACCAATTAAGCCCTAATCGTTAGCACGAGATGACAGGGTCTGATCGTTAAGACCAATTGGGAGGTCAAGTCGTTAAGGCAAGTGTACCCTGGTCGTTAAGACCATTCCCTTGGTCAGATCGATAAGGAGAAAAGGACCCTGATCGTTAAGAGTAAAACATAAAAAGGATCTGATCGTTAAGACCAACTGGCTATTAGATCGTTAAGGCAACTTGTGCCAGATCGTTAAGACCATTTTGAAGGCCAGATCGTTAAGGTCAAAATGATCAGATCGTTAAGAATCATTAAACATGAAAACCTCTAAGTGACATCAGATCGTTAAGGCCAAATTGTTTACCAGATCGTTAAGTCATAAAGACAAATCGTTAAGACCAATCTGGGGACCAAATCGTTAAGGCCAAAACTGTCTGATCGTTAAATATAAGGATCGAAAATAACCCAAACACGATATCACGATCTCTAGTGAGTGTGCGGAATCCAAACACTAGAGTGATTCAAGATTAATTAAGAATAATATGAAAAAGCAATAACAATATAAGTAAGAACACAAACCGATTGAAGAAAGACACTTTACTATCACCCTTGATTGCTTACACACTGATCGAAATTCTCTGGGAGAATTTCGTGAACACCAAAATCGCAAAACACCTTAGAAGCAACCCTAAACCCCTAGATTAGCTATCCTTATATAGGGGGAGATTAGCTTGGAAAACAAGCTAATCTATCTTTGGTAACCCTGATTACCCACTAATTCCCGTTTTTGACCATATAGGCCCACTAAACTCCCTCTAAACATTGTTTAATTGAGCCCAACCACATCTAAATTGGCCCAGTGACCAAATATAACCACAACCCAGCTAATCTCCACCTATTCTATCACATAGGCCTTCAAAATAGTCCGCCAAGTGATGATTTAATACACAAGCCACAAATTATTCCCTTACAATCTTCCCCTTGGCTTGTGATATTAAATGTCTTCTACTTTCAATCTTCAGAACTTGCAGTCTTCACCTTGGCTTGAGCATGGGTTGGTGAAGATTCCTTTCTTTAACAATCTTCATTGGGCAACAACAAATGACTTTTGGGAGTGTTCTCTCAATCAGCATTAGCTTGGAATTCAAATGACGAACATGTAATGAGAGGAGGATTCTCAAATAATTGCTCCTTCTTGAAAACTGTTGAGTCCTTGTTGAATCATCAGTAACTGTCTTGACTTGCCATTAACTTCAGAGGTTAAATTTTGAAAACCTCTATCTTGGCATTCTTGATTGTAGATCTTTGAACTGACGACATTTAGCTTCCCCTCAACTCGTGAACAGTGTCTTTTGAGTCTTTGGAAGCTTTTCTTGAACAACCAACAAACTTCCCCTAAGCATAAGGTAAGTCCTTTTCCGGCTGGTTCTTCAACTTGATCAGCAGCAGAGTTCTTGCTTTGATCAACTGAGTCCTTGATTTTTTTCCATGAGTTTTTTTTTTCACTTAACCTGTCAAGCACAACATGCAACAAACACTAACGAGACAATGATGACTGGTTATCGGGTTAGCATTACTTAACCAAACAACTTTCCCTGAACCCGAGGACTCTTTTTATTATCTCCCCCTGAGGTTCTCAAGGAGGGTCAAACTTTCTTGCATAAAACCCATAAAAAATTTATTTAAACTTCTCAAATCAACCTGGCCAATTTATAAACTTAAGATAACACAAAAGAAACAAAACAAACATACCAAATTACTAAACGAGAAGGTTTTATTTTGGGATCAAACCGTCTTTGTCTGAACTGAGGAACCCTTTTCAGCATCTGTTACTCGAACATGTCCAGGCGATTGCCAGTATATTGGTCCTTCTTAAACCCATGTTCCTCATTTTCCCGGTTGTTTGTCACTTATTTATATTTTAGGTGCATTAATTATGAACATCCGACAGTCACACACAAATCCTAGGTAATTAATATGTGCAGTCTATCAAGCTTGATCATTCCCCACCACATATTTTCACATTCCCATATCCAGAGTTTTGAATCTTTTCTCAAGACTTGGTTGAGAAGAGAAAGAACATATCATAAAAGAGATAGGAATAATATACAAAGACTTGTATGATTTCAACTCAAAGGCGTTTATCAGTCAGGTGGTAACCTTTCATCAAACACATAAGCCTAGTCACAAAGTCAGGGCTAAAGGGTTTTGGACGCTAGAGGGTCTCTTTTGTTGTGCACATTGGCATCTTTTGGGGTGTAAATTATATACAGTGATCTGCAAGCACGTTAATCCAGACTAACCAGGTCTTTGCTCACGCAAAACAGAGGAAAATCTGATTAACACATCAACCATTCTACACCAGGTCATTTCTCACGCAAAGCAAAGGCAAGACTTGACTGGCGGCTTTGACATCCCCAGATCTTTGCTCACACAAAACAGAGGGGACACCGACTTTTTGAGATTTTCGATTCAACACTTTGGAGTCCGGCGTGTGTATCGGGAACAATTTCGCAGTCAAATAGAACAAGCACTTAACCTAAGTGTGTGTTTCCCGTCAAATGACATACTTTAACTTTAAGTGTTGTGACCCATACCTTTGTTTTTGGAACTGAGCCTACCGAGCACATCACCTTGGATCATGTCTTTCACTTTTGCCTTACGCGTGTCAGTCATTCTGAGAACGGAAATATTTCACTTCCTTGCCTTCTCAAACACAACCAAAAGATTAAAAATTAAAAAGCACAATTTTTGAGGGGTCAACTATTTCATCTTTTCTATTCTTCCCCTTGCTTTTTGATTTTTAAAATCAACACACATTTTTTTTTATTATTGACACACAGACACATCACTAAATATCTACTAAACCTGGCCAAGCTAACCTTCAAAGTTTATCTTATGAAATTTTTTTGAAACAAACAATTCAGACAGTACCTTGCTGATTTTTTTTCAGATTTACCTCTCACAAGGAAACATAACCCCCCATAAAGATCTGCATGTCATGAAGTGAAGAGATGCCTCCTTTCCTTGTGCCTGGAACAATCACTATCACAAACAAGCAAACAAGGTTAATGAAAGTCCTCCTTGACTGTTCCTGCACAAGGTGAGAGATCAGTTAGCCATAGGTACCCAGGCCATTGTGGTTCTGGGTAGACCCGATGAATCAATGAAAGTTACTTCTTTTAAACACATGCCCTTTGAAAATCAGGAATTTGAGTTGTAGTTGCCTTTGATTTTGGTTTCCAAATTCCAGGTGATTTGAAAATTGTTTTAGTCACCTTTGAAGTAGTGACTTTAGGTATTTCAACCTTCTTCATTTCAGGTTTCTTTCTCAAAACAGTTTTAGTTACCTTTGGAGGGGCAACTTTAGGTTTTTTAACATTGTGTTGTTTTGAAATTGGTTTCTTCACCTTTTTATAAAAATTTTCATAATTTGGAAAAGCATATTTTTGATTTGAAATTTTTCTCTGCTCTTTGGCAGCGCCCCAATGTTGATCAGAGGGTTTTATCTTAGGAGAAACAGTCTTCATAGCGTTAGGTGGTTGAACATTCATTGGCTTAGACTTAACTGATTCTTGAGATGAAACACTTTGACTTCGTGGATAATATGGCTCATAGGGGCGATAGAGACAATTTCGGGCAATGTGACCAGGATTGCCACAATTAAAGCACGTCTGCTTCTTGAGATAGAAGTCAGACGTGTAACCGTTTGTCTTTAGCTGCTGAGGTGGAGCACCATTTGTTTGTGTCTGCATCTTGCACCCGTTTGCAGATCTTGTGTTAACTGTGGACTGGTTCCTCGAAGCTTGAGTTGAATCTATTTTTTCAGTTCTTGTGCTCCATGTATTCTTTGATGTCGAGGCAGCATTTCCGCAACTGCAATTGCAAGAGCCTACAGATGAAACTGGAGACTTGTTTGTTATCTTGGGCCTTTCAATCTTGATAGGAACCGAAGTTGGAGGCTTGATGGTGATCTTGGGTCTTAAGCTTTTAATGTGAGATGATAAACCACCATCATGACCCAAGCCTTTGAACTTAGTGAAGAAGGATGGTAGTTCATAGCCAGCATCTGGTTCTTGGTCAAACATAGACCCAGATGTCATGAATATCTTACCATTGGGTCTAGTAGTCATCATCACTCGTTCCCGCTTTACCTCATCCACCACTTTGGAATAAGGAGTCTCGATCTTTGGATAAGGAGTCAACTTTTCGTCATCAGCTTTCTTCACTTCACTAGAGCTTGAGCCAATACACTCAGTAGTGTTGTTTGGTTGAGTTGCTTCTGTGGCTGTCTTTTCATCTTTATTCACTGATTGAGGCCCATATACCATGGTTGCTTCATTCAAGGACTCTTTCAACAATTCATATGCAGTTTGGGGCACTTTGATGTATTCATGTTGTAATGGGGGAGGAAAATTTCCATCCCCGAGGCCAGATGTTTCTTTTACCTGCTCGAGTCGCTCTTCTGATTTGAATAAGACATGATGAGAGTCCATCATTTTCTTTTGAATAACTTGATGTTTCTCAAGGGCAGATTGGGAAGTGTCAAGTTTGGTTCTTAGTTCCTCCACCTCCTTAGTTAGCTCCTCTACCTTAGCGTTAGCAAGCCTAAGATAGGTGCTTTTATCGCTCACCTGACTTTGAAGACTCTTAACATCTACCTGAATGGCCTCAAGTTTCTCTCTAAATATTTTGGTCTTACTTTTGGACTCCCTAAGGTCTCTAGTAATTAATTCGCGATTTAGGGTCTCATTGGTAAACTTACATTCCCAATCTTTACATTCATTCAAAATAGCCTGACACTTAGGATTACAACATATCTCATTGTTGTTGGTAGATGCAGTGCTACCTGGTTGAATGAGTGCCATGATCGGATTGAAAAGTCTCAACTGGATCGGAAAGACAGCTTTTCGATCGGGCAGAGTTTCGGCTCGACCGAAAAGTGTAAGCTGATTGAAAAGTCACGAAGGGGACTTTCCGATCGAGAGGCGAAGCTGATCGAAAGTCACGAAGGGACTTTCCGACCGAAACATAGCTGATCGAAAAGTCACGAAGGGACTTTCCGATCGAAACGGAGCTGATTGAAAAGTCACAAGGGGACTTTCCGATCAAAATGTGTTGATCGAAAAGTCACAAGGGGGACTTTCCGATCGAAACAGAGCTGATCGAAAAGTCACGAAGGGACTTTCCGATCGAAACGGAGTTGATCGAAAAGTCACAGGGGGACTTTCCGATCAAAATGTGCTGATTGAAAAGTCACAAGGGGGACTTTCCGATCAAAATGCTCTGATCGAAAAGTCAGAGGGGAACTTTTCGATCGAAATGTGCTGATCGAAAAGTCACAAGGGGGACTTTCCGATCGACAGATGGCTGATCGAAAAGTCACAAGGGGACTTTCCGATCGAAATGTGCTGATCGAAAAGTCACAAGAGGGACTTTCCGATCGACAGATGGCTGATCGAAAAGTCACAAGGGGACTTTCTCGATCGAACCAGCGCGACAGAAAAGGCTTTTCGATCAGGAGGTCGATCGAAAAGTCTAGAAACAGGGTCGAAAATCTCCAAATCACGAATTAAGCAACTCGAAAGCTCCTATCTTGACTTGAAACCTGCAAAAATACTTCCGAACGTGCTAAAATCTGAAAATCACCAACAAACTCAAATCGTTAGTCACCTAAAACTTGAATCTGATATCGCGAGAGCCTCGAAACTTGCGTTTCTTGGCTCTGATACCAATTGTAAGGATCGAAAATAACCCAAACACGATATCACGATCTCTAGTGAGTGTGCGGAATCCAAACACTAGAGTGATTCAAGATTAATCAAGAATAATATGAAAAAGCAATAACAATATAAGTAAGAACACAAACCGATTGAAGAAAGACACTTTACTATCACCCTTGATTGCTTACACACTTATCGAAATTCTCTGGGAGAATTTCATGAACACCTAAATCGCAAAACACCTTAGAAGCAACCCTAAACCCCTAGATTAGCTATCCTTATATAAAGGGAGATTAGCTTGGAAAACAAGCTAATCTATCTTTGGTAACCCTAATTACCCACTAATTCCCGTTTTTGACCATATAGGCCCACTAAACTCCCTCTAAACATTGTTTAATTGAGCCCAACCACATCTAAATTGGCCCAGTGACCAAATATAACCATAACCCAGCTAATCTCCACCTGTTCTATCACATAGGCCTTCAATATAGTCCGCTAAGTGATGATTTAATACACAAGCCACAAATTATTCCCTTACATTTAACCTCAAAAGTTTTGAAAAATTTCTAAGTGTTTTGCCACATCGTTAAGAGCACTAACTTAGCAAGTTTTCCAAGTTGTACTCTAATCGTTATGACCAACAACTCTGAATGTATTCCAATTTAAAAATTTTAACTTGAAAATTCAAATTTTCAAAATTTGAACATAACTTCAACAAAGCTTAAATTTCCAAAATTGTTAACGACAAACATAGCCATGCCCGCACGATGCCTACCAGGAAGATAAAGTTTCATACTTTATGCCCTTAGCACTAGAGATTTCAACAAGCTTGATTTTTACTTTAACTTAACACCTAGTTTGACTTTGTTGGTCAAATTTTACTTTCCAAAAATCTGTTTTCATTCGAGTCGGTCAATTTTTACCATACTCAAGAATTTACCAAGATTTTTAGGTTGGTCATTTTTCCGCCACCACAAGTTTGACTTTAGCACAAGTCAGTCAATTTTTCACCAAACTTGGAAGTTTAAGCACTTTGGCTTATTTTTCACTTATTCAAGGCAAAAACCCGTAATTAACATATTTTTGAATGGTTGTGGTCAGACTATGCAGGAATCATACTGATCAATTATGTGATCAATAACACTTACAATTCAAATCACCTTTCGGATCCGATTCCCTAAATCAGATTGTCGGTATTGTTTATCCACTTAAGCTCAAACAAGGTAATTTTCAACAAATTTCTGTGATATATTTTATCATGTTTTGTCCGATTAGAGAAAGATGTGATTAACCTTATATACAACTCAAGTCACCAGGCTTCTACCATAGTCCATTTTTGCACTTTGGATACAGCCCACACACATAAGAATTTTTACATTGGTACATATGAAATTTCTTCAACATATGACAACATTTATTATTTCCCCCTATTTCTTTAGTGTTAAGTAGCTGATTTCATGAATGGTTGTTATGATGGATCGCGTGAACACAAGGTCATTGCTTTCGCAAAGCAGATGTGTCACGGATAAATGATGAATGGAATGATGGATTCGCGTGGTCACAAGGTCATCACTTTCTCAAAGCAGATGTGCCACGGATTTATTCATGGATGAAGCGACACCAAGGTCTTTGCGTAAGCAAAACAGATGGTGTGCTGATGAGTGAAATCAGGGACTTAATGCTAAAGAAATATTTGTGTGTGTTGGCATATCGTACTTAGCTCATACTTAGGCAAATTTAAAGAATTTGCACTTGTAGACTTAAAGGTTCACATTTTCAAGCAAATTAATGTGTAATCACAGAAAAATGATACTTCTAAGTATGTTGATCCTACCGACACATCAATTGATAGAATTACCGGTCGATCGGATCATATCCTATGGTTAGATCTACAAGACCAGAATCATATCATGTTCCTTATATATTGTCCGACCACAGACCAAAAGGGTTTTAGCTTTTTCAATTGTTTTTGGTATTTTTCTGCTATTTCCACTGCACATGTGTATAAACATTTACTGAAAAATACTGAATTGACACTATTTTTGGTTTTATCTTCCACAGGTGCAGGCACGACAGACAGACTCAAAAACATGCTAGTGAATGAAAAGAAATTACTTTGGACATAACACATTTTGACTCGAGACGCAAACATACTTAAATATTTTTCTCAGCCAAAATAGGTTAAACAACACAGGAACAGACTCAAGTGAGTCAAATTAGCAATCTAAAGTAATAACAATAAAATGAGATAAGCAAGACATAAGAGATAAGATAAACAGTAAAACAAGCAAGAAGTGAAAAATCTTTTTGGTGATTTTTGTGAGAGGAAAGCAAGAGTTAGGATATACACAGATAACACACAAGAGAAAGCAACCTAGAGAGCAAGACACTAACGTATCAGGGAGCAAGAAGTTCCAATCCTAGTCAAAGTTGATCATTCCTATAGAGGTAACCAGAAAATTGAACCTAGACATATCAAATGACTTAGTGAATAGGTCAGCTAACTGATTCTCTGAATCAATCTGAACTAAGGTGACTAGTTTCTTCTCAGCACAGTCCCTAATGAAATGGTGTCTAATCTCTATATGCTTAGTCTTAGAATGCTGAACAAGATTTTTAACTATAAAAATTGCAGCAGTATTATCAATATGTATAGGGGTACCTATGAAATTCAAACCGTAGTCCAGCAATTGATTCTGGATCCAGAGAACTTGAGAGCAGCATGATGCAGCAGCGATGTACTCCGCCTCGGCAGTTGAAATGGACACCTAGTCTGCTTCTTGCATTGCCATGACACGAGTCGATTTCCCAAAAACTGAGCTCCACCCGTTGTAGACTTCCGATCGAATTGACTACCGGCATAGTCACTATCCGAGTAGGCTCTAAGATCGAAGGCCGAATCCTTTGGATACCACAGCCCTCGGTTGGGGTTCGACTTCAAGTATCGAAAAATTCTCTTAACCGCAGTCAAATGTGATTCCTTTGGTTTGCTCTGAAATCTTGAACAGAGGCAGACTCCAAACATGATATCGGGACGACTTGCCGTCAAGTACATCAACGACCCGATCATCAAACTGTATAAGTGCTCATCCACCGAGACTCCTTGAGCGTTAGTATTCAGTCCGTGACGAGTTTCCACTGGTGTAGAGAATCGCTTAGAGTCGTGAAAATCAAACTTCTTCAGTATTTCTTTAACATATTTTCCTTGGCTAATCAGTATACCATCTGGTGACTGTTTCACTTGAATTCCCAGGAAAAATGTTAATTAACCCATGGCACTCATCTCGAACTTTTTCTTCATCAAGTCCTCGAATGCATGACACAAATTCACGTTCGTTGACCCTAAAATGATATCGTCAACGTATACTTGAACTAAGAGCATATCATTCCCGACATGTCGAATGAAGAGAGTCTGATCAATAACACCCCTTTTATATCCATTTCCCAGCAGATATGTAGACAAAGTCTCGTACCACTTCCTCGGGGCTCGGTGCAGACCATAAAGGGCCCTGTCAAGTTTGTAACATCTGTTTGGAAATGACTTGTTCACAAACCCGGGAGGTTGTTGTACGTACACGTCCTCATCCAGCTCGCCATAAAGAAATGCAGTCTTAACATCAAGTTGGTAAACCGTGATGTCCATAGACGCAGCATAAGCTAAGAAAATCCGAATGGCTTCTAGACGAGCGACAGGTGCATAAAATTCGTCATAATCAATGCCGTCTTCTTGCATGTACCCTTTCACTACTAATCGGGCTTTGTTTCTGATGATTATTCCACGATCGTCTCGTTTGTTCTTGAAAATCCACTTGACCGGTGTGGGTTCAACACCCTTAGGAGCTTCAACAAGACGCCAAACATTAAGCAATTTGAACTGAAGTAACTCTGCTTGCATGGCTTCAATCCAATTGTCATCTTTGAGAGCAGCAGCAACTGAAGTTGGTTCTTCTTGTGATATGAAGCATGAGAAGAGACACGAGTTAGCATGTTCTATTTGACTCCGGGTGATCCTTTTGTCTACGGGGCCTATAATTTGGCTTGTTGGATGAATTTTATGAACCCTTGACTCTTCAACAACGGTGTCTTCGATGGTAGATTAAAGGTTCCCAATTTGCAAATCATTTCCCGGGACCTCACCGGTGTCAATTTCAGCTCAACTTCAGATTTAGAATCATGATCTTCAGGAGCAGTTTCCATGTTGGTTTCCCCCTGAACAACTGCAGGTGCTGGTTCTGTTTCTACAATAACTGGATCTGGCACTGGAATTACTGGTTCATCAGGAGTTGCTGATGAAGTTGATTCTCCGGATCGATTCACTGACTCACTCGTCTGATTTCCCCATGTTAGATCAGGAGGGTCTGCTGAGTAAATTGTTCCCAAAATCGATGAAGAAACCGGAGTAAATGTGTCAAAGGTCGGAAAATCTCCTTCACGTGCATCAGCATCTGATATGGTATTTCCTGAAACACCAAAATCAACAATATTAAAAGTAGAAGAAAGAGTGTCAAGGTCATACATGCTATCTGAATCAGGTTCTCGAGTGATCCGAGTGTGCTCGTTAAAAGTAACATTGCACGACTCCATGATCACTTGAGTTCTTTTGTTATATACTCGATACGCCGCTGAGGACATAGAATATCCAACAAAATAACCTTCATCTGCCCGAGGGGCAAACTTGGCTAACTGATCAGACTGTATAAGCACAGTGCAAGCACATCCGAACGGTTTAAGTCTTGTTAAAACAGGTTTTTGTTTAGAAAACAGTTCGAACGGCGTCTTGTTAGCATGCTTGACCAAGAGCGTTCTGTTCAGAACGTAACACGCAGTATTCACTGCTTCTGCCCAAAAAGAGAGTTTAAGATTAGAATCCGCAAGCATGGTTCTAGCAGACTCAATGATGGTTCTATTCTTCCGTTCCGCTACACCATTTTGTTGTGGCGTGTACGGTGAACTGAACTGTCGTGTGATGCCCTTCAAGTTGCAAAAAGCGTCAAATGTTTGATTCTTGAACTCCGTCCCGTTATCTGATCTGATTATTCTGACCCGCTCTCTGCTGGCGTTTTCAATGCGAGTAACAAAATCCTTCAATATCTCAGCTGTCTCAGACTTTTCTCTCAGGAAGAACACCCATGAGTATCTGGAGTAGTCATCAGTGATAACGAGGCAGTAAGACTTTCCCCCTAAGCTCGTGATGTTCACCGGGCCGAAAAGATCAAGATGGAGTTGCTGAAGAATTGTCGTTGTTCTACCAGGTGGCTTCGGCTTGTGAGACGTCTTGTGCTGTTTGCCTTTGGAACACGCAACACAGTTATCGACATGGACGAATTCTTTCTCCGGTAGCCCAATAACGTGTTTTCCTCTTACGAGTCGATTCATGTTCCTAAAGTTGACGTGACCCATTCGCCGGTGCCATGTGGTTGAGTCTTCTTCCGATGCCTTTACTAGAAAACAAGCGATCGAATTTCCTGGCTTTGCTTCCGCCATATCCAACGCATACAAGTTTCCTCTTCGATGTGCTCGAAACAAGATCTGATCTTCAGGTATCTTGAGACCAGGCTTCAGAATTAGACACTCGCGATCATTGAACACTATTGGCATTTGGTTATCGCAGATTTGCGACACACTAAGTAGGTTAAACTTCATATTAGATACCATGTTAACCTTGTCAAATGAAATTTCTCCGTTTGTTAAGAGACCGTTTCCTATTATTCTTCCGCCATAAACATCTCCCCCAAAGGCAACAGAACTACCGTTAGATATTGTTTTGACATCATACAGTAAGTCCTTGTTCCCTGTCATGTTCCTGGAGCACCCGCTGTCCATGTACCATGTGTTTACAGCTTTCCGGGTACGTCCCTGCACAAGTAAAGAAATTGATTAGTTTGAGGAGGGACCCCGGTCATTTTGACCCTGGGTCTTCTTGATAACCGGTTTCTTCACAGTTGATGAAGATGGTGCGGATGAAGATGATGAAACTGATGGAATAACTGAAGGTGGAATGAAGGTGGTTGCAGGCCTTGGAGCTATCATTGGCCTTTGAGACGGAAATGGCCTTGGTAGAAAGCCGGGTCTTGGCCTTGGATTCCATGACCTGATTGGAGTCGGACTCGGTGCTTTCATCCTTGGTGGTTGTCTGATGTGAGGCTGACTTGAATACAAGCTTCCCCCTAAGCCTTGTGGTAGATACGGGGCTTGACTCGGAATGTACGGTTGGTTGGGATAAGACTGTTAGAACAGAGAATCATCCCGCAAGTCCATGTAGTCTTCACTGCAATTACCATAGTTTCTCGAGTGGAGGTGTGTATTCTGACCAGCAGTTGCTTGTTGCGCATAATAGTGTACAGGTGGCATTGGTGCGTTGCCATAGGTGTTGTACCCTTGGTTGTAGATACACACCCGTGCATCGTGATGAGGATTGCCACAGATAGCACAACCATTTTGCACAGATGGTGCATTTGGAACAACGAAAGCAGCAGATTCAGTAACAGGAACCACAGTTGTGGGTTCAACAGATGAAGCAACAGGAGTCTTCTCATCATCAGCAATGACCTTCTTTTTCCTTCTTCTTGTTCTTTTCTTCTTTTCAACAACAACAGCTTCAGCACTTTCTGTCATTGGAGCAGAAGGCTCTACCACTATCACTACAGACTCATCAGTTGGTGAAGAGGATGTTTCAGTTACTTTTGGGACACTCTTCATCTTTGGTTTGACAATCTTTACCATTTCAACTTTAGAGTCAACAGCTCCAGCGAGAGCAGAACTTTCAGCATTAGCCTTGACTTGCTTGATTGAGGAGATTGCACAGCTTGTGGTGTTGATGTAGAGGGAGTTTCTGTTGAGGCACTTGGAATAGCCTTCACCTTACCATCGGTGATTACAAGACCAGCTTGTGTGTGCATGACAGTCTTACCATGTTTGAGTGCCATTTCAGCAAATGCACGACTGAACTCATCCTCATTCACATCAGACTGATCAGTGAATCCCTTGTTGGAATTCTGCTTAGGCTTTCGCCTTCGTGTGGTCTTAGCTCGTTTTGGAGCAACAATAGTTTTACAAAGCTCGTAGTTGTCGTCAAACAAAAACGATTGACCATCCACGGCAGATGTTTTCAACAAATCAAGGAATTCATGTTCAGCTGCCTCTTTAGTCAGAGTCTCAGAAAGACTAGTATCAACATCTTGGAAAAAATCAGAATTGACTTCATCAAAGTGAAGTGCGATATCGGTAGGTGGGAGATCAGATCCACTCGTATGAGTAGAGAGCTGATTTTCCATCTTTTGGACTTCGGAAGCACTCGGAACCAACTCAGGATTAATGAATCTTATGTGACTCTTTGAGTTAATCTTGGTTAACTCGGGAACTTTATAATAGTTATGGTTAAGCGGAGGCTCGGCCGCACTATCATCAATTTCCCGTGTCAAACCAAGTCTAGTTGTAAGTCTAGCAAAGATATCACGAGCAACGCCATTGCCAAGAGTTGCCGGATTAAGTTTTAACAAATCAATGGTTTCTCGAGCCTGAGTATAGCTCGTCCTCAGAGAAGTTAGTTTTTTCAAAAGATCAGTTATTTGAATTGTTAGAGTTGTTTCCGTATGCTTCATGACCTCAATGTCATCTTGTAAGGACTTGATTTTAATCAAAAAGTCCTTCTCATTTTCCTTTAACTTCTCAACTTGACTCTCACTCTCTTTCGCCTTACCGACCAACTCAATGTTGTAAGCACGATAGCGAGCTACAGCCTCAACACATTTATCAGAACATAAAGCAAGTTTTACCTCATCAGGGATGGTTTCACGTTGAAGTTCTACAAGCCTCTTACTTGCCTCAGATTCAACTTCAGATGAGCTCACTTCAGTAACAGTTCCAGTGTCTTGAGCATTGTCTTCAGTCAGATCATCAATTCCAGCCATTAAACAGAAGTTGGTTGGAAATAGAGGGTCTATCTCTCCATCAGTTGCTCTCACCACAAGTGCATAGTTGGACTAGCTAGAAGACGGATTCTGAGACGAGGAGGTCCAATTGTAGTTTGTGTCTTCAAGTGATACCAATACTTTGTTGCTATCATCTGATCTTTGTGTTTGTTGAGAAGATGACGATCCTCGTTGAGAGACATTAGAGTTGGTGCCCTGTGGCTTCTGGTATGACGCGCTGCCTTGTTTCTGATAAGATTGGGTACCACCACCACCCTGCTTTAGATGAGTCTGGTTACTTCCACCAGAATTGGATTGCCCGTTCCATGTCCTTGGCTTAGGATATTCACGTGCAAAGTGCCCCATTTCTTGACACTTGTAACATTGAACTTTTGACTTGTCAAAGCCGATGTTAGTGCTTGAGGGAGCTTGAAAAAGCTTTCTTCCAGTCTTCTTGAAGAACTTCCGAGTTCGGGCAGCTATCATACCCATTTGCCATTTGATATCGATCTCCTCGAGATCATCAGCAGAAACTTGGTCAAGGTCTTCTTGACAGACGGTCATGGACTCAAGACTTCCGGACATCTGAGAATTCATGCAAGCTAGAAAAGCATTGCATAAGTCGGAATCCATGCTTGTGTTCGGCTGGGATGCAAGAGATGATTGCTGAACGAAGTAACCAGTTGAAGATTGTTGCACAAAAGTCACATTTGAAGTCTGACTGGTGACAGGTGCATTGACAGCTTCAGTTGGAGGAGCAGCTGAAATAGAAGTAGTGGCAGGTGGGCTTTGACTTGCAGGAACAGAGAATTGGAACTCATCATCTAGGTCAGGAGCAACGAACGCAGCATTGGGAGCAGTTGAAGAACTCCTAACAGTTACAACACCCATGAGAGACTTTCCATTGCGCTCAACGGCTCGAACTTCATACTCACGAACCTTGTCGATCAAATCCATGTAGTCGGCAGTAGAAAGATCATTACTGTCGAGCAAGTAAGTCACATGTGAAGCGAACTCTTGAGGAAATGAGTGAAGGACCTTCTTGATGATGGCACTATTTTCAGGCCGGACGTTCTTTGTCGTCATCTTAGTGATAATACGGCAGAATCGATTGACATGAGTTTCAAACGATTCACCCTGTTTGTGAGAGAAGGTATTAAACGCCAACTTGATCTTTTCCAATCTTCTTTCCTTAGTAGCCGGGTTGCCTTCATTTTTCCTTTCCAAGCCTTCCCAGATTTCATGAGCCGATGTCGCAGCACGAAATTGGTATTGCAACTCATCATTGATAGATATCTTAATGCACCCAAGTGCACGCATGTCAGTTTTCAATTGGACCTTTTCAGAAGCATCCAACTTGTTTCGTGGTTTAGGAATCATCTTCTTAGGTGGAGGATCAGCACCAATAATGACAGTAGCAGTTCCAGCAATGGTGGCCTCTTCCACTTCAAACACAGCAGGACCTTCGACTACAGAAGTCAACAGGTCAAAGTCAACGAATTCCAAGTAAGATAAGAATTTCGCCTTCCAATCGTCGAAGTCACTTGCCCCCATGAGTTTGGGAGGCCTATTGTTGCCTTGTGTGGCAGGAGTGAAGTGATCCGACATGTTGAAATGATCAACACTAGTCAATTTCGAGACAAAAAGAAGCTAACGGGTCAAACGAGTTGAAAATTGGTTCACTTGCTTGAAAGTTGTAGAATGCTTGAAATCACCCAAATCCTACAAAACAATCAATAAGAAACACAATTAGCCACATACAACTGATAATTAGTCACAAATTTGAAAAAGTCAATTTTCAACACTTAGCCAAAAATTTCATCAGGATGTTCTTGGGGGGTTCAAGATCAAGAAAAATCAAAGTTTGTAAAAATCAAAATTGCTTGTGCAACAAGTTTAGAAATCAGTAGAGAAACCTAAAACATAACTGGATCAAGCTCCAAATATCAATCTAAGTAGCTCAAATCCAAGGATTTTCGTGTTTATGACAAGAACACCATAGACTTAGAAATTTGCTTCTAAAATCCTCAAAACATGATGTTTTTGAGAGAAATCAGTTGCAACACCTTTAGTTTCATTAGTCTAACACAATTTTAGAATCAATTTGATGAAAGAAACACCCCAAAAACAAATTTTATTTTCAAAGAATACAACAGTGGTTACGTAAAATGTAACCCTGTTTTGACTAAAATCATAAATTTGACCATTAAATGGAGTTATTTCAGAGATTCAAGCATGGAAATGGAATCCTTGAGTGATTTCTACCAAGAATCAACTCAAAGTTCTAGCAAAACAACCAAGATTGATAACTCAAAAGATGGATTTCTTCATTTTGAGTCAAGAACTCAAACTTCAAGATTTGGCTCTGATACCAATTGTCAGGACCGATTTCTAAGCCAAAGATCATCATTTGATTCATCACACGAGTGCGGAAATCGCGTATGATGATCATTCTTGGTTGGATCAACAACATTGCCTTGCCATAGATGAATACGCCTCTGAAACTCAAGAACACCAAGAACACACACACAAACACACAGTGCTCCTCAGGAGGTTCTCTCAAGGCTTGTCTAGGATTTCCGAAGAATTCCTATTTATACCCAATGAGGAGCACAAGTGTCTATGCACAGAATACAAGGAGAATCACACATCACATCAAGGAATCATTAAATTCGTCTAAGTCAGAATGTCAGGTCGTTAGTTTGCCCAGATCAGATCGTTAGCCACATGTGAACACACAGCCAGATCGTTAAGAACAAAGTGTCTGATCGTTAAGGTTGCTTCAGACTAGCTAGGTCGTTAAGTGTAACATCCCTGGATAAACCTCGAGAATCGGATTGGATTTTTCCAAGAAAAATAAAAAGGGAAAAGTTTTTTTTCTTTTCTGGAGTGATGCGGGGCGCATCATGTTTCTTTTGAAGCAATGCAGCCCGCATCGAGTGGCGGGTCGCCGGGTCGGGTGCGCTACCCGGAAAAGATCCGCGAGAAATCCTGATGACGATGCGGGGCATATCGCCCGCTGAAGTAATCCGACGCGGCCCGCATCGATCCCCAGGTCTATAAAAACGAGTTTTGCCCCAATTCTGCTCATTTGCACGGTTTAACTTGGGGAAAACTCTCTCATTTCGTCCTCTCAACCCCTATGGAGCTCAAGTCCGGCTAGTGGGAGCTTTGGTGATCAAGGATAAGGCATTTTCGAGACACACGAAGCTCGGGTAAGCATTTTGTTCTTTTGTTTCACTATTTCAAGCTTAGTTTCTTATGGGTTACCTACTGATCAGTAGTTCTTGATGCTCCAGATGGTGTTGCATGTCTAATCCATGGTGATCTAAGGCTTGTGGGAACAATTCCATGGTGAAACAAGGTGAGATGGTGTTCGGTTTTGGTTTAGATCATGTTTTTGAGGAAACCCACCTCTAATTCTGGTATGGATGATGCATGCATGGGTGGATTCAGCTTCTGGAGTGATCAAGAACCTTAGAGAAGTGAAGACCCGCTTGGATTTGCCTTAGTATAAGCTTTATTGCATAAGGTACAACTAGTTAATGCATGCATGATTATTATCTCGGGTTTAGATTGCATATCTGAGTTGTGGTCAGTGAAACCCGACAACCTCAGTGGCAAAAATGTCACAAGATGAGGATTTGGTCATTGGGGGTGGAGACCCATTGTTGTATTTTAGTGTTTGGACCCGAAAACCGAGATATTTGGATTATATTGAGTCTATATGAACACCCAGAATATTCCAGTAGCCTAGTGGTCATTAAAATAAATTAAGGACAGTTTCTTGATAGTCAATTAAGTGTTGGAATGATCGGTTTTGGTTAAAGTTGTGTAAAGAAATGTTTTCAGGAAAAGTTGAGACAAACCGGGACTTATAACTTTGGTTGGATAGGGCCTCAGTGCCTAAAGTTTTGATATTTTGCTACTGGAAGTGTTGGGAACGAAACCCCGTTGGCGAAACGAGCTAAAAATGCAAAATTGGAAAAAAGTCACTAAAAGACAAAATAGTCTTTGCGGGGTGCATCGCCTTTGGATGACCCTGTTGCAGCCCGCATCACCCCCAGTAATCTGCTGGGTACTTCTGACCCATTGCGGGGTGCATCTCTTGGCCAGTAAACCATTGCGGCCCGCATCGACTCTGTGACCAGAATTAGTGATTTTGTTTGTTTTGTGTTTTGGGAAATATCGAGCGACCCGGTTTGATTATTTTTACGAGTATGGGCATAATGGTTTCCAGTATAGATATTGTACTTCCCGGTTGGGGCCCTATGATCTCGTCAGGTGTTTGTTGTCCGCTTGGTATGTTCCTAGGAGTGTTGTTAAACCTCCCGTTTGTTTATGGATTGTTGCTACAAATTGCTTGAGCATATATAATTGCGGATAGGTTCTGATATATTTATGTATATATCATTATAATAGACTTGCCACTGTGATACACTTGGACGTTTGGATTCTCGTGCCCTGTGACGCTTGCTTGATCCACCATTTGATATCTGTGAGTTGATAGCTTTTTCCCCTACTTTAACTTTTTAACGTTTTGGGGTGTACATGAACCATGTCAAACTATTGCTTGTTTGTTTGTTACTGTGCTTAGGTATTTTGTTACCGTGTTATAAATTTAAACTCGCATGTTACGAGATGTTCATGTTGATTAGTATGGTTAATTTGGGCCTTAGTGTTAGGCCACAAAGACATATATTGCACCAATACAGCTGTAGAGGTAGATCAAGGTGTCTCATACCCGTTTGTTGGATCCATTAGGGGTCGGGTGATGGCGTATATGCCTAGTCCACAAAGGGAGGCGTGCGGCCGTAGGATCGTACCCCCGGAGTGCTGGTTTAACCATAGGAATTTATAACAGGAACAATATTGTTACTTGATTTGTGGAAACTTGGATTTGAGTCAAACGCGCTACGACTCACCACCAACTTTTGTTGTTGACGTATTTTTGGTTCATGTGCAGGTAAGTAAAAGCTTTGGGTGGATGTCACGATTGGATGTTAGGGACGAGTTGGGTTTTGTACCCGTTGGGGTTGATTTGGTTGACTTTGGGATTTGTTCCCCGTCATGACTATCCTCTGTTATTGTTGTCTTTTCCTTTGACTGTGTTGGTAGCCTTAGGTTCTTCCTGGGCGTAGACTGATGTGTATTACTTAAGACTTAACATATTTAAATCCATTATGGTTTGTGTTTGATTTTGTATTGGACGGGTCGTCCGTTTGTGTGTGTTGACCTTGTGATCTTGCATCTATCTGTTTGCTTCCGCGTGTTCTGATACGGTCGGCCGGTCCCACTCTCCTCTCCCCCGCGCCTGGCAGGGCGCGGTGGGGCGGGGTGTGACATTAAGCACACGATAGGCAAGTCGTTAAGTTTCACCAGATCGATAGATTGTTTCTTCAGATCGTTAAGGCTAAATGACCAGATCAAGTCGTTAAGACATGCAAGGCAGGTCGTTAGGAGGGAGATCGTTAAGGAGACAGAGGCCGATCGTTAACTTAGAATGAGCATGTAGATCGTTAAGGCAGTTTCAACTCAAGTCGTTAAGACCAAAATGCAACCAGATCGTTAAGTGCAATCATGGTCAGATCATTAAGGGTTAGGTTAGCCGGATCGTTAAACACAACTCAAAAGTAAAATTATTCTAAGTGTTAACCAATCAACCAAACACATAAACAAAGGATCAATACAAAAGTAAATCAAGCTGAACCAACATAAGATAACATTCAAAGTAAATATTCAAAGTTCAACTTTAACTAAGTTATTACAAACCGAAATGTTCAAATACATAAATAGCAAAATACATGTTGGTTCTGCAGCTTTATGTGTGATCTTGTTCTTGGGTTCGTGTGTTCGTGTTATCACCAACCTCCAGGTTCCAACAAGTATGCGATTCTTATTTATATGGCCAAGGTGGCAATGCCAAATGTAGGTGTCACTCAAACCTCTTTTGAGTTTCTTGGTGTTAGTTTGGTATATTGAGCTATCAAATGATGTGTTTTCAAGTACTAATTCATAAATACTATTTATAGGCATAGCTTTAAAATAAAACACACCATTCAAAGAAACATGGATATCATTGTTAACAACTTTAAAATCTTATCCAATATGTATTAAACGGGAAAGTGAAATTATGTTCCTAGTCAAACTAGGAGCATACAATACATTATTCAATATTACTTCCAAACCATTTGGAAGTTCCAAAAGATAGTCTCCTTAGGCTTCAACTTGAACTTTAGCTCCATTGCCCATGAAGAGACTAATGTCTCCCGCTTTCACTTGCCTATTTCTTTTGAACCCCTGCAACAAATTACAAATATGAGTTCCACATCCGGTATCTAATACCCATGTGTTTGAAGAAATTGCATTAAGCTTAATGTTAATCATGAAGATCGTACCAGAGGTTTGACCGGCATCCCTCTTTGCCTTCAACTCCTTGAGATAGTTAGGACAATTCCTCTTCCAAAGTCCTACCTCACCACACTCAAAGCATGGATCATTCGCAGCAACCCTTTGTTTCTTTTCTTTCGGTTTTAGGGTTTCTTTCTTTCCCTTCCCTTTTCCCTTGACGTGCCCTTTCCCCTTGGCAACATTTGCCTTGGGGCTAGAGCGAGGCCTCTTCTTGTTGCCACCCTCATTGATCGTTAGAACGGGCAGAACCGTTTTGCCCATCCCTTGCTCGGCCGTTTTGAGTATTCCATTAAGCTCGGGGATGGTCTTGTCCCAACCATTCATATTGTAGTTTAAGACAAAAGTCTCAAACTTCTTTGACAAAGAGTTGAGGATCAAATCCGTAGCTAACTCTTGTGTAACGGGACAATTTAGCCTTTCGAGACAATCAATGTGGCTCTTCATCTTAAGTACATAATTTGAAACCAATTAGGACTCATCCATACGACAAGCATGGAGTGCTCGAACCGTTTCGAAGCGCTCAACCCTTGCCTTTTGTTGGAACATTTCCTTCAATTGGGTGATCATGTCATATGCCCCGTGATTCTCAAAATCCTTTTGGAGTTCGGGGATCATGCTCTCTAGCATGAGGCAAGAAACTTGCACGGAGTCCTCGGTGTATTTCACCCAATCGGCATAGGCCTCAACGTCTTCGTCATCGGGTTCATCGAGAATGGGATCGTCCAACACATAAGACTTCTTTTCTTGCTTGAGAACAATTCTCAAGTTGCGGTACCAATCCACAAAGTTGTCTTGGTTGAGACGATTTTTGTCTAGTATGGATCTTAACGATGGGTGGTGGACGGGTGAGGGGTTGGCGTCATTATTATTGGCCATCTACAAAATTTAACAAAGTTCAATTTTAGTATTTTCGATATCATTATTAATTTTAAATTTATTAATGCCCTTTTATGTCTCATAGACAATTAATAATTTAAAATCTAAAATCCAATGTTGCATTTACATAATCGGTTAGGTGACCTTATCCCGACTATTAAATCAACAAGGTAGTCAACGTTTGACAATTGCAACCCCTTTGCAACTTCTAGAAGTATGGGATCGGTTAAACATCACATGTTTAGTTGGCATGTTTAATCCCATCAATCTCTTTGGTCCGCCATGCTTCGGTGACCCTAATCACATGGTTTCCAAATCAAGTTTGTCCTACTTATACGCACGTGTGGGTTTATTCATACAAGTGGTTAGGTGACCTTTATCCCACAAATATGGTAAACTCACCACAACTACACAAGTTCTCTCAATGTGGTTAGGTGACCTTTATCCCATAAAGAGTTCACAAGTCAATCGAGTTTCGTATAAAAGGGTGACGTTAAAACTTGTCTTAAAAGGGTCTTTTAGTTTTCAAAATTCTAGTTTTAGAAAACTCTATGCACCATGCAATTTGCATGCAGTCAAATGCGTGGTACCCTAATGTTGTGAAATCCATATTTCATGGTTCTTTTATTAAAATCCATTTTTATTATTGAATCATTAACCTTTAAAAAAATCCATTTTATTTGCTCCTTTTTAATGACAATTTTATAACCGATTTTAGCTTTTTTAATGTTTATTAGTTTTTTTAAGCATGCATATCCACATATCATCCAAACAACAAAATGAACAACCAAACAAGCATGATAAAGTAGGTGCATAGCCTTAGCTATATATTGACAACACTTGTTGGCCGAAACAAGTGTGTCAAGGTCTTTCCTAGGGGACATAATGACACGTGTGATGTGCCGGTGAACTCCCACTTGATCCCGCATCTGAATGCTTCAAGTATGTTGTATCCTCGTTTGTGTTCCTCTCTTGCCTTCGGTCCTCCATGGTTATTGGGTCTCCAATATGTGGGTTTCGGTTAGTGGGCTTGAATCCCAAATCGGCCTACGAGATCCTTTGGGTCGTAACCTTGGCCCAACCGAAAAAACCACCTTTATGCATTTTACATTTTACAAAAATAAAACCTATTACATTTTTCTAGTAAAATAAAATGCACCAAATCTATTTAATTTACATACCAAATAAAAAGTAAATAAATTGCATAACCATGAAAAGCCTTTATAACTATTACAACCCTTTGAAATAATTAAATACATAACACAAACACAATCATTCACCACAAACAAACACAAGGTCATGGCTAGGTCTTATGCACCAAAATATACATCCAAGTATGTATATCTTCAAGAAATTAAAAATGGCTCCCTTTTAACCCACTTCCATTTTCGGTCCAACACAAAACCGAAAAAGTGGGTTTGTTGTCCCAACAACAAAACATCCAAATGAATTAAAATATATTAATCTTTCAAGATAACCACATGCATGTAAGTGAAGCATCTTGAAAGACAAAGGGATAACCATATACAAATTTTTGGATTTGTGGCCTGCGGAACCAAAAATTGAAACTTTGTAGAGTTAACCAACTAACTCTTTTGAAGCATACATCCATATAAGCGGCTCTAGATACCATTGAAGGGTTTTGTACGGGTTTATCAAAGTCATATTAACCATTTAATATGTATTACGAGGCGGAAGCAATGTTTAAAACATATATTTATTTTCATATGTAAAACGGATTTTACACAAGTTAAAACCCGAACAAAGTGGATCCAAATATGGAGTGTATACTATCAAATGAAAACCACAACTAGAGGAGGTTTAAGTATACCTTCAAGACGCAAGAAAACCGAAATGGAGATGATGATCTTGAATAGCGAGCTTCCAAAGAAGAAAGCCTCAAGCGTGTATACCCGTACGAGCCTCCAATAAACACCCAAGTTTGCTAGGATTTTCTTGAACTTCTCTTTTACCTTTGCATGGACCGGTCCAAGACTTTTGAAAGAGAGTTTGCACTATGTATTTTAGAGAAAGAAACTTCCTAAGTTTTCTTGCATATTTTTCCACTATGTATGCATGTATATATTAGCTAGTGGAAGGCCCACATGGGGTGGAGAAAAAGGGTCGGCCGAAAAGGGAGAGAGTGAGGAGAGAGAAATGCCAAGATTTTTTACCAATCTCTTTGTTTGCTTACATGCAATCTAGTCCCACCTTTTGTGTTTCCACATGCTCATAATCATGAGATTCCTTTTTGTCTTTTATGCACACATATATATATATATATAAGACTTATTTATATATATTAATATGTAAGTAACATATTATATATATATAACATTTATATATGTGTCATGTGACATGTTATCTAACCAATTAAATAGCATTCCATTTTGACCATTCTGATTAAATCATCTATATGATCTAATAACAAATAATAAGTGCAATAATTTAGAAACCCACTTTCTAAATTGTCAAGTGGTAATCTTTATTTATATGATTATATCTAAATAAATATTCCGGGTGTTGTCTAGCTCGTTATTGGGTATGACCCGACATTGGATCATAACGTAGTAGCAACATCAACTTAAATATGTTCTTGGGCATACCGAGTCCAACAATTACATGTTAATAAGAGATAATGCAAAGTTTCATGTCACTCGAATGCCGGTTGATGGGTTTTCCTTGGAATCATGACTCCAACGCCTTAGCGGGTCCAAGGGCTAAAGGAGGTTTTAAAACAAAATATGAACAAGGTTAATTGTATTGCACGCAGAGCTAAGCCGCAGTTTAGTCTTTTTGATGAGGATGCGGAGGATGATGATCATGATGAAGAAGATGAAGATACTGCCGAGGATGATGATAGGTTTGAAGGTATTACCTTATGGATGTTATATTTTGGTGTATTGACTAGTAATTACAAAGGCACTAATAAAACTATATTTTATATGCTTGTAGTAAGTTACAGAGGAGACAGAGTACTGGATGATGTGAATGATGCTGATGATAATGATGACGCTATTATGAGATCTCAAGGTAGGTACTTAGGCTCAATGATTCGACTAATTCCTTGTTCTTATAATTTTATTAATTGTTACTTTTAAATGTCGTTATAATGACAAGATGATGTTGGCCAAGATTATGAGTATGAAGAACATGGGGATGATGGTGATGATGATTTTGAAAACGAGGACGATGTGTTAGTTCAAGATGATGTTGGCCAAGATGATGAGTATGAAGAATATGGCGATGATGAATTTGAAAACGAGGACGATGTGCTACTTCAAGAACAACTACAACGCCCTGAGTTAGAAAATGCAACAGGTACAGTCGAGAATTTATGAAAAACATTGTTTCTTTTGGTATAAATTTGATATGGTATTCACTTTTAAATCTAGTATTATATGTTAACTTGATAGATGCTTACTTTTTTTATAACTATTAAATACAGCAAAATGTAAAGATGAGGCGGGATAGTTAAAAAAGGTGGATACCGTAAAGAAGATGGACGACGTACTAATATGTGACAGTTTAATTTCTTTTTATTATTAGGTACAAATGGGTGTGTGTAGTTCACTTTAAAACTGTAAAACCGTCCAAACCGCTCATTTCGTAGAACTTTTTAACTTTTACTTGGTCAAATAAAAAGTTTAAACAATAGTGAGTGGTTTGCTTTGCGGTTTATTTTAAGTTCGGTCATATAAACTCAAACAAGAATGTATTATTAGCTACGCTGATTTTTGTGTATGTATAATATTGCTATAGATACAGCCTTTCAATTCTCGAGCCTTCGAACTTATCCAATGTCTCCAATATCAGGTACCGGTTCACTAATGCCTGCATATGTATCCTTACTTAGTATTTATACTACTTTCGTAATTTTATTTATAGACACATCAAACTTGGATATCTATGCAAGGCAATCTCAAGACCCAGAGCAAGAACAACAACCTCGACTACCTATTAGTAATTATGTTCAAATTTAGTTGTTAATACTTTATGTAGGTAATGTTGTAAGAGATATCTTCTTGTATTTGGTTGTAGACAAGCAATCTAATATCAATTCTATTAAAAAATGGTGTGACAATCAAAGAAAGTGGCAATACGTGTCACAAAGGAGCTCGAGAGACAATATTGGGAAAATTAAATTCTGCAAACAAGTCATCTTCACTTGCACGGAATCAACCTAGTCTCACCTCTAATATATCAGGTACTAGTTCACTAGTTTATTCATTTATTCATACTAACTAGTTATTGAATTCTTATAAAATGCGTTGTGAATAGACTCACCTCTAAAATATGTGGTTGTTAATACAGGTCCATCTAGACAATAGAAACAATCTCAATTAAATGGTTAGTAAATATGTTCGAATATACTTTTTAATAAACACTGTGTAAGTAATGTTGTTAATAGATATCTTGATCTTGTATTTGGTTGTAGAAAACCAACCTAATCTCACCTCTAGTGGAAATGGTGTGACAAGTAAAAAACGTGGCAGTACGTGTGACATAGGAGCTCGTCAGACAAAGATGAAAGTAACTCCTGCAAACGAGACCTCTTCACTTGCAAGGAATCAATCTAATCTGACCTCTAATACATCAGGTACCAGTTCACTAGTTTTTTCGTTTACTCATACTAACTAGTTATTCTAATCTTATAAAAGACTAAGTGAATACACTCATCTCTAACATATGTGGTTGTTAATACAGAGCCATCTCAAGAATAGGAACAATCTCCACAACATGGTTAGTAAATTTGTTAGAAAATACTTGCTAATACCTGGTGCATGTAATGTTCTTAATCTTGATATGTTCCATTACCTGTTTGTAGCCATGAAAACTTCTGCAGACACAGAGCAGGAAAATGGAATAACTAACCCTATAAAAAAACATGGTGGAACGTGTAGCAAGGGAGCTCGAAACATCATGAGAGCATGTAAGACGAGATTGCCAGTGACGTTCAATTTTCAAATGAGGAAAGTAGTTTCTGATAACGAGTCCATGTTCATGTTTGAGTGTGGCTACATTTTGCGCAACAATTGTAGGTTTGCTTATAAAGAGTGGAGGTCTGTACCGAATGAAGTTAGGTTTCCTTTACGCTACAAGCTAACTGTAAGTTTCTTATTGTAGTTCGGTATGCTTTTAACATCTACATTTACTAACCAGTTAATATATTTGTTACATATGTTGTTTAAAGACACTATTTGACATTGATGTGGAGGATAGGGAAGTTTGCCATGTTATCGATAGCTACATGGAAAGGGCATGCAGAGGTTATCGAGCTGAGTTGCATAAGTACTTCAAAAAGATGGAAGGATCGAAAGAGCAAACAAATCTAGTAAAGGCGAAGGCCACACGCCCTTTCGGTGTTGCCAAAGAAGTAGATTGGGAATATCTCTGTGATATGTGGCCTGATCCAAAATTCTTGGTAAAGTTTTAACAAAGTATTAAATATGTTAATTGTACTATTCACTATTTCTGAATTCAGTCAAATATTTTATGTTGCACTATGGTTGTACTTTTTTGAAGGAAACTGCAAAAAGGTGGTTGAGGCACGTGGAAAGCGTAAGACAGATAGTAGAAATGGTTCGAAGAGCATTGTACGTTATCACCTGGAGAGTGGACAAGATTTGGATTTATTGTTTGGTCAAAGTGAGAAGTGGAGGCTTACCCACTGGGATGCAGAGAAGGGTTGGATATCTGACGATGCGGCTGCGATTTATGTAAGTGTACTTTAATTTTCTTCTGATTTTACAAACTTGTCGAAATTAGTGGTGAGCATATATAGTTTAGTATATGAACATTAATATAGTTTACTGTTCCTCATGCAATCTTGTTCCTCATGCAATCTTGGATGCTTTTATGTCTAAAGAAATAATCTTGTGTACCAGAGCTAATGTCATCAATACATTGCAATGCTTATGAAGGGCAAATGAGACTTTTTGCATTTGTTGTTGGATGCACTTAATAATAGTACTTTAGGTTAACCCAAACTGACTTGTGCAACAATTACATATTTTGACCCGTTACACAGCTCGACCAACCCACCACATTGCCAACTCTATAAAAGATAGAACTTATGTGCAAATAAACATTACGCTTTGCAAACTGTTGTGTGTATCTTGTAATTTAGGACAAAAGCACCCTTTATTTTTTATGATTAGTCATATAGTAGGTTATTATACAACATGGATTGTACTAATTGTCTAATATGATTCGCTTACAGAATGAGATGATGAAAATGAGAAAAGAGAATCATGATCTGGGATTGATGAGCGACAAGTTGATTCTTGAGAATGTACTCGGACGAAGCTTTGTTTGTTTAAATGGATGGGGACATGATCCTGTTACAAAGGGTACTACTCAGAAATCAAAGCGCCCTTCATATGACGATCTGGTGGATGAAGTTCAATCGCTGAAAGGTTTGTGTGCAACAATGAAACAAGCATTGATTGATAATAATATATTGCCTCCACCTAGCACACCTGGAGCTTCTCAAGTTAATGGTTCAGACTTTGATGAAGAAACCGAGTATGATGTTGAAGATGAAGATACAACTGTTCTTATCAAGTAATTTGGTTACTATTGATTCTATTTATTTAACTTTTAGTGACTTATGATACAACGTACCGTGCTTTGTTTATTTAAGTAATTGGTATTTGTGGATTGAATGTAAACAATGTTTTTTTAGATATTATGCATTGTGATTATGGAATTTAAAGATCAATACCTACATATATTGTGGCTTATATGTACACATAACTATATTTATACCAACATATTTTATTTCTATCTACACATAAAGAAATCAATACCTACATAAAAAATAATGTTAACTACACATAATATTATAATTACCCACACATTTATTTAAAGAAATTGCAATGACTTAACTACACATAATAATATGTTTTACCTACACATATATTTTGTGGGTATATCCTACTATATACCTACACATAATATGTGTAGATAAAATTGTATATACCATGTCAGCATCCACGTCAGCTGCCACGTCACTATAATATACCTACACATAGTATGCGTAGGTAAAAATGTATCTGCCATGTCAGCATCCACGTCAGATGCCACGTCACTATTATATACCTACACATAATATGTGTAGGTAAAAAACTCTGCCATGTCAGCATCCACCACGTGCCACGCGCTTATTATTTGAAGAAAATGTAATGCTTTTACCCACACATATTAATAAGATTAACTACACATATATGTGTGGGTAAAACCGACCATATACCTACACATAAACAATGTGTAGGTATAGACATTTATCTTCAGTGCTCCGGCCGCACATACTCACACTTAATTTATGTGTAGGTACAAACAAATACCCACGAATTATACACATTTTCCCACACATATCATGTGTGGGTGAACACCCTAATTTCTTGTGGTGTCTTCAGAAAGAATGGTGATGAGAAGGACGATGGCCCTATTATCGGCCTGGGACTAGGCTGTGAACATCGGGTTTGGCACTTCTTTACCGTCAACAGTGGAGGAATGGGGAGGCGCCACCGGAGAACCATCAACGTGGGCTACCAGATTGTAAGGAGAAAGCACCGGAAGTACCTGATTCTTCCAAAGCAGGTAGTTGTTGGTGGTAAGTTTAATTTTCATTGCATGGAACATGGAGTTCAAGGATATGGTGGGAACGGAAGATGATCCAGCCATGGGGACGAAGATCAAATATAAGAGGGCTGGAAAGGAAACGAGAGGAATGGGAAAGGAGGGGTGAGGATTAAGAACCTGATGATACCATGAGAGATAAAAGTCTCCATACTTGTCACACCCCCGCTAAATCGCCCCGTGTATTACCCGCGAAGTGAAGGCGCGACATGACTAGGATCCGAGTCGTCAAACACTCCAAACATTTACATGCTCAACTCAACAACCAATTTATGGTTTGAAAACAGTTTATCAGAGTTAACATAATTAAGAAAAAAGTGCGGAAGCATTTTCATCAAGTTTTGAAAATCATTGCAGAAGCGAATAAACATTAAATTAATAGTTTGGTTTGCGGAAACGATATCATAAAAGAAGTTTAAGTCCTCTGTTTGCCCACGACGATAAATGATGTTTAATTATTACCAACCATGCAATCGATACCATGAATGACACCCGACGTGCTCCTTAGCTGCTCTTAAGGACCTGAGAAGAACATACTAAAAAGTATATATCAACGCTAGGTTGGTGAGTTCATAAGTTTAAGCAGATAAATAACATTTATCAAAACGGTTCATTAACCAGTCACCCTCATCGAGGCATAACCCAAGCAGGAAGTCCACCCTGGAAAAGCAAGCTGATATTTATACCCGTGGGTAGCAAGCCCATATGATTTTTATAACACCATAGGGTTCGTGACATCATTACTGACAGCTTATGTTGCCTTCCTGTCATACTGTTTGCAAGTAATGACCGAGCTAGGAAAATATAATACCCGCCCCGCTCCTGTCATAATGTTGCCTTCCTGTCATAATGTTGCCTTCCTGTCATACTGTTTGCAAGTAATGACCGAGTCAGGCCTAGTAGATCTACCTTATAATTCCCCGTTAATAAATATTCATGGCTCGCCTTGTGGAAGGACTTTCAATTAACGTTTCAGACATGGTTTATAAAGTGTTGGTATAAATCATCAAGTTCAGTTATAAAACAGTTACCGTGTGTCTTCTCCCCCAAAAGTGTAAAGAGTTAAAAAGTGGGGTATGAACTCACCTTAGGGTGCAAATGATTCCAAATAGTAAACGCAATCGTGTGAGTGTTGACTTAGTTTGACCAACCGTCCCGACAACGCGCGAACAACAGACAAGTGGACTCAAATACACATTGGTGATTGAATTCATGTTTTCTACATAACCTAACATGTCTCACACATACAACACATTGTATCATGATAAAAATAATGCGTCACAATTACTTAGGACATTATCCCACGTATACGATGTACGATCGTACAAAGTCTTGTCATTCACACCGAGGTAGGAGACTTAGGACTTGTACACCCGTATAATTCATAATCAATTTGATTTATGACATGCAAACACATAGCCAAGTAACCTCATGCTCATAATCATGCATTTCCCTAATTTATTTATTTTCCAATAAATTTATATTTATCACATGTAGACTAATTCCATGTTCACACAACATCATCATCTCATGTAAATCACATAGGTCATCATTTAGCATATTTCAAACCATGTCATAGATTCCTAACCACATGCATGAAGTCTTTCTTTCCCTAATAGGCCATTTTCACCATATTTGAATGTAAATAATTTTTATAAAATAACCTACATGCCATTGATCATCAAGTTTACAACTTTATACATCATCATGCATCCAATAACCTATCCTACACATCCATATAGTAAATCTCGCACCAATCATGTTCCTTTATTCAAGATCTTGCATGCCTAGCAACCCAAATCATATTTTCATCATAGATCTCACGCAAAGTTAACAACTTTATCGCACATCAACGATAGATCTATCATTATCAAGTCATTATCACATAGATCTAGCACAAATCATCAATCTTTAACCATATGCATGCATGATTTCTCATGAAAAACCCTAGATCTAGCATATAACATCATATCATGCATAAAAGTCATGCTTTTTTTTTATCAAAGTATGCAATCTTTTCTATCACAATCACTAGATCTATACTTGATATCATCAAACCAACATAGATCAGACCTAGATCCATCATAAAGCTTGGATCTTGACAACTTAAACACAAGCAAAACATAAGAAATCACATACCAAATGATGTAGGATGATATCGGGGATGGAAACTTGCAATAAAGCTCAAATCATGATGATGAATGAGTATGAAGATGATAAGAGATGTAAATGAGGCTGAAATGACATCTGGTTGTGATGAAACTAATAAATGGAGGCTAATGGTGCTTAAATAGGGAGAAATTAGGGTTTTGCTGAAATAGTGAGTTTAAGCGTCTCGCTTCCAGGAGCCATAGGTGATACGCCTACAGCCTCCCGTCTGGCAGCCCTCTTGACTTTTGTTGACCGCATCTCGTTTGTCCGTTTATCGCTTTTTTGGTCACGGTTTTCAACGTTTTCTCCCATTTTCAATTCACCGTCATTTTTATCACATAAAATCCAATAGAATCAAGTGTCAACTTGCCACGTAATAATTTATGATCACACAATTAAATTCACGTATCAGTTTGCACATAATTCACGATACTTAGTAGTTTTCAGTTTATCACTAATGTTTCGTGACTCCGACTTGTGTGTGATGTTTGTGAAGTGTTTTAAGGCTACTAGACTCTTCTAATACCTTAATTGACATACTACGCCTATATACGCGACTCTCGGTTTGTCAGTTTATCCGTTTCTAAGGCCCGGGTCCCATCCGAAGGGCCAGAATGTCACATCCTTCCCTTGTTAAAAAGTTTCGTCCCAAAAATTAAGATCGCAACCCCGTTGCGAAGCGTGTAAACTCTACACGTTCCAAATCGTGCGCTTTACTCAACAGTAAAGAATAAAGTTTACAGTTTACTCAACAGTAAAAGATAAAAGTTTCAGATTCTCACAAAAGTTTTCAAATTATCACATAAGTTTTAGTTTATCACATCAGTTTTCCAGGTTATTAAATCTAAGTTTTCGAATTATCACATACGTTTTCCGGGTTATCACATCATCCCCTCCTTTAAAGAAATTTCGTATCGAAATTTAAGGAGTAACCCTGGCCGTCGACACGGACTGTCTAAGCAAGTTAGAATATTTCCTCATCATCTGATCTTTGTGTTCCCAGGTAAACTCTGGTCCACGCTTCGAATTCTATCGAACCTTGACGATCAGAATTTTACTTTGTTTGAGTTGTTTAGTTTCCCGGTCCATTATCTCTACTGGCTCCTCTATGAAACACAATTTTTCATCAATCTCTAACTCCTCAAGTGGAACTAGGAGCGATTCGTCCGATAGACATTTCTTCAGATTAGATACATGGAACACGTTATTGAAATTGCTTGAGCGTGTGGATCTTCTACTTAGTCGTACTGAAATCAATGTTATACGAGCAAAACAAGAAGAGTAAATACAAACAAGCTTTGTATTAACCACAGAGAGTTTACACAGAGACACTTAGAAGATATGACCAAGAACTTACTGAATACAACACATAACATTCTATTTATAGTGCTGAAACACGATAGGTCGAACCTCAGGTTCGGACACAAGTTCGGACCTGTCCTAACTCCAGGTTCGCTGGGAGTTCGGACCTCAGCTACTTTGTATGAATTTTCTTGTATTCGATACTTCACATGACGATCAAGAACCATGTATCAACAGTTATACACAAAACATAGCTCCTCGGGAAGATTTAATCTATGAGCAACCGGACCAATGCATTCGATAATCTCGAATGGTCCAACGTATCTAGGATTTAGCTTTCCGCGTTTCCCGAAACGAATAACTCCCTTCCAAAGCGAATCTTTTAGAAGAACACGATCCCCCTTCTCAAATTTCATCGGTTTCCTACGCTTATTCGCGTAACTTTTTTGTCTGTCACGAGCTGCTGCTAAGCAATTTCAGATATGAACAATTCTCTCGGTCGTCTCGTGAATAAGTTCGAGACCAGTAAGCTAACTGTCACCCACCTCTGCCCAGCAGATTGGTGACCTACACTTACGTCTATACAAAGCCTCAAACGGCACTTCTCTAATACTCGTGTGATAACTATAGTTGTAGGAAAACTCCACCAATGGTAGGTGAGATTCCCAGCTATTATCGAAATGTATCACACAGGCTCTGAGCATGTCCTCTAGCGTTTGAATAGTCCTTTCACTGTAACCATCAGTCTGAGGATGATAAGTCGTACTCATGTCGAGTTGGGTTCCCAGTGCCTTCTACAAGGACTTCCAAAAGTGAGATGTAGCGCATCTCGATCAGATATAATAGATAAGGGAACTCACGAATTGGCAAGAAATGAGCTAACTTCGTCAATCGATCAACAATCACCCAGATCGTATCGCATTGACTAGGGTGTTAGGCAATTTTGTTACGAAATCCATCACATGTTCTCCCATTTCCATCCTGGAATCTTCGGTTTTTGCAACAAACCTGACGGTTTCTAATACTCAATCTTGACTTTCGAACAAGTCAAACATTTGCCCACATAAGCGGCAATGTCAGCCTTCATCTTTAGCCACGAATAAACTGTTGGCACTACGTCAAAATGCACCTTTGGTCACGGAAAAAAACCGTGACCAAAGGTGTTTGGTCACGTTTTTTTTTTCATTCCAATCGACACCAAAGGTCCCGTCACCTTATGTACCCTACGGCCACGTTACAATATCAGTGGCTGAAGCCACCTAGAAGCGTGGCTAAAGGATACAAATATTTGTTGTTGTAATCAAACAATTCTTTCGAAAAGTGTGGCCAAAGGGTCCCAACGGCCACATGTGTTTGTTTAACGTGGCCTTTGGTATTATATGGTCACGTATATTTGTGTTTTAGCCACATATGTTATAAAAAACGTGGCCAAATGGGTTGCTGAAATTATAATTTTTGTCACAATACGCGTGGCAAAAGGATGGCAACCGCCACGTTAAAATATGAATAGTGTGGCCTTTGGTATTATATGGTCACGTATATTTGTCTTTTAGCCACATATGATATGAAAAAAACGTGGCCAAATGGGTTGTTAAAATCATACATCTTGTCCCAATACGCGTGGCCAAAGGGTGGCAACGGCCGCATTAAAATATAAAAAGCGTGGCCTTTGGTATTATATGGTCACGTATATTTGTGTTTTAGCCACATATATTTTGAAGAAAAAAAAGGGGCCAAAGGGTAGTTGAAATCAGATATTTTGTCCCAATACGCGTGGCCAAAGGGTGGAAACCGCCACGTTAAAGTATAAAAAGTGTGACCTTTGGTATTATATGATCACGTATATTTGTCTTTTAGCCACATATATTTGGAAAAAAAAAGTGGCCAAAGGGTAGTTGAAATCAGATTTTTTTGTCCCAATACGCGTGGCCAAAGGGTGGCAATGGCCACGATAAAATATAAAAAGTGTGGCCTTTGGTATTATATGGTCACGTATATTTGTGTTTTAGCCACATATATTTGGGAAGAACAAAAAGTAACCAAAAGGTTGTTGAAATTAGATGGGTCCTTATTATACGTGTGGCCAAAGGGTAGTTTAAATCATACAATTTGTCCCAACACGCGTGGCCAAAGGATGGAAACGGCCACGTTAAAATATAAAAAGTGTGGCCTTTGGTATTATATGGTCACGTATATTTGTGTTTTAGCAGCCACATATATTTTGAAAAAAAAAAGTGGCCAAAGGGTAGTTGAAATCAGATATTTTGTCCTAATACGCGTGGCCAAAGGGTGGAAACCGCCACGTTAATATATAAAAAGTGTGACCTTTGGTATTATATGGTCACGTATATTTGTCTTTTAGCCACATATATTTGGAAAAAAAAAGTGGCCAAAGGGTAGTTGAAATCAGATTTTTTTGTCCCAATACGCGTGGCCAAAGGGTGGCAATGGCCACGATAAAATATAAAAAGTGTGGCCTTTGGTATTATATGGTCACGTATATTTGTGTTTTAGCCACATATATTTGGGAAGAACAAAAAGTAACCAAAAGGTTGTTGAAATCAGATGGGTCCTTGCTATACGCGTGGCCAATTTAAAAGCTATTACAAATTATTAATTACAAATCAAATAAAATTCAATTACAAGTCAAATACAAATGAAATACAAATAAAAAATTAAAGAAAATTACACTGCATACAAGCATTATTCTCAATCTAATTTTCAATCCAGGAGGCAACAACACTACCACATGGTCTTCATCTTCAACTGTCCAGATTTGAGCTTAATTAGGACCATTTTTTCTTGTATTCCTTCCTATACCAAAACATATAATTGATAATTAGGTTATGGAAATTGATCATAATATATATAGCAATTTTGAAATACTTACCACCATGATATATATATGGACTAAGGAGTACCATTTTATTGCAAGTAGTATGGGTCATCAGGTCCTACAATTCAATTGATTTCCAGATGAACATTAGATATCCAGATGAACTTAATACATCCGGATGAACATCACATTAAGTTCCGGATCAACTTCAAAGTCAGTTGAACTTTGTTTCGTACACATCTCACCATTTGTTCCAACAATCCCTAGCTGGCCCAAGTGTTTGAGGTACCAAATAACATTTAAAATGGGACTACATGACATTACCAAACAGATTATTGTGAAACTATAGAACGGAATGAAACTTGACTGACAAATATTTACCTTTTTCTTTTCAACCGCTTCAGACGAGGTTGATCGACCACCGATTTCACGCCCTACAGTTCAATTAATTACTTTATGTAAATGAGCAATCAAACCGATAATGAGTTTGACAAATACTAACCGTTGTGTGTATGTCAGCGTGATTAGTGCTGTGGCTAGATCCGACAAAAATTTCCTTAGAATTTACCTAGAACAATATTTTTGAATTGGTAAAAAGTTAGAGCAGAATAATGACGCGGACCTATCATGAAAGTATTTATTCTGTTTTTTTAATCTAACATAAGTTGTTCCAGTTTTATTCATACAGATTATGTATATACTCTATTTTTTTCATATTAACATACATTTTCAATGAAACATATCAGGGCCCCATTTAACTCATAACTTTGTTCTTACATGGGGTATATATTCTTATGTACCAGGAACTTGCATCTATTTGTGTTCTTCAGGAACAAGAGTTCATCCGGATTGTGTTCTTCATGAACAAGAGTGTATGTTATTATAAGGTACTTGAGAATAGTATGATTAAGTTGTGATGTAAAGAATTCACCTCTGTAGATACCGGAGCATTAAGTTGGTGTGGTAACGGTGGTCCAAGTGCAGATAGATGATCTATAAGTAGATCAAGTTTTTTCTCCGATTCTTCAAACTTCAAGAAGAGGGCCTTAACTTGTTCATTTGTTGCATCCCGAAGAAGTCTCTCCTCTTTAAGTTCGAACTCAAGTTTTTTCAATTCACCATTAGTGTTGTTGGATCGATCCTTGAATTTTGTACAATTAACAGAATGTAGTTAGATGCTTTTTAACAAAGTACATAAATAGGAAAGCATGCAGACCCTATTGATTCATTATCTCTTAATTAGTTCTTAATTATTAATATATCACATAAAGACCCTATTGATTAATTATTTGATATGTTATACACAAATTTAACGACATCTAAAGGGAAGAGTGAAACACATCATGTCTTCAGTGGATATAAACAAACAGTTCACCATTTCTAGCAAAGTAGCAGATGCATGACATCAACATTCTTCTATTCTTCTACAAGGGATTTAAACTACAATTTCTTTATTTTTTACCCCTCTAACATGAACATACAAAAAATGTTGGAAACATTCCTATATATGTCCTCTAAGATCATTTCCTAGTAATGACCAGAGTGACATAAATTAGTTGTTAATTATTAATATATCACATAAAGACCCTATTGATTAATTATTTGATATGTTATACACAAATTTAACGACATCTAAAGGAAAGAGTGGAACACATCATGTCTTCAGTGGATATAAACAAACAGTTCACCATTTCTAGCAAAGTAGCAGATGCATGACATCAACATTCTTCTATTCTTCTACAGGGGATTTAAACTACAATTTCTTTATTTTGTACCCCTCTAACATGAACATACAAAAAATGTTGGAAACATTCCTATATATGTCCTCTAAGATCATTTCCTAGTAATGACCAGAGTGACATAAATTAGTTGTTAATTATTAATATATCACATAAAGACCCTATTGATTAATTATTTGATATGTTATACATAAATTTAACGACATCTAAAGGAAAGAGTGGAACACATCATGTCTTCAGTGGATATAAACAAACAGTTCACCATTTCTAGCAAAGTAGCAGATGCATGACATCAACATTCTTCTATTCTTCTACAGGGGATTTAAACTACAATTTCTTTATTTTGTACCCCTCTAACATGAACATACAAAAAATGTTGGAAACATTCTTATATATGTCCTCTAAGATCATTTCCTAGTAATGACCAGAGTGTCATAAATTAGTTGTTAATTATTAATATATCACATAAAGACCCTATTGATTAATTATTTGACATGTTATACACAAATTTAACGACATCTAAAGGAAAGAGTGGAACACATCATGTCTTCAGTGGATATAAACAGACAGTTCACCATTTCTAGCAAAGTAGCAGATGCATGACATCAACATTCTTCTATTCTTCTACAGGGGATTTAAACTATAATTTCTTTATTTTTTACCCCTCTAACATGAACATACAAAAAATGTTGGAAACATTCCTATATATGTCCTCTAAGATCATTTCCTAGTAATGATCAGAGTGACATAAATTAGTTGTTAATTATTAATATATCACATAAAGACCCTATTGATTAATTATTTGATATGTTATATACAAATTTAACGACATCTAAAGGAAAGAGTGGAACACATCATGTCTTCAGTGGATATAAACAAACAGTTCACCATTTCTAGCAAAGTAGCAGATGCATGACATCAACTTTCTTCTATTCTTCTACATGGGATTTAAACTACAATTTCTTTATTTTGTACCCCTCTGTTAGAGCATATTCCTATGCTAACGTTGTGTCTCGTGTATTGTATCTAGACAAGAGCGTCTGTGTGAGTTAGTTAGTCATCTGGCCGGATCACATGATCCGCCGGACCAGTTGATACGGCGGACCAGATGGTCTGCTGGTGATCCGCTGGCTTATGTCTAAGTAACTATAAATAGTTCGTGTTAGAGAGAGTTAGTTAGTTCTGTCATTTCTATATCTCTTAACTGTGTGTAACTGAAGGTGTTTCTCTCTCTAGCTTGTATTCTCTAAGTGAATCAATAAAGCAAAGCTTTATTTACATCTTGTTGTTATCCGATTACCAAATCATGCTGTAGTAAGATCGTCTCGTGGTTTACAAGTGGTATCAGAGCATTCCAGGTTGCTCTACTGCTGTGATTTGGTGAGTTTTCGAAATTCTAGAGAGAGAAAGTTTGGGTTTTCTACATTTTTCATCAATTTTTCATAATTCTGAGTGTTTCCGGGGATAAAAATGATTTCTGAATGTTTCTGGAGTGTTTTCGCATCATACTGATCCGGTTTCTAGCTTAAATTGTCGAAATCTGTGAAAATCAGTCGATTTTGGTGTTTTCTGCATCTGGTCCGCTCGACGAACAGTCTGATCCGCCGTTTGATCCGCCCAGCAATCTTCATCAGTCTGATCCGCGACAGTTGCAGCGTACCAGTGTGATCCGCTGAAAATTCTAGTCCGCCGTACCAGTTTTGATCCGCCGTATCGAAATTTGATCCGCCGGACAAAATCTGATCCGGAATCTGATCCGCTAGTACAAATCTGATCCGCCTTGTTAATTTGATCCGGAACTGGTCCGCTGGTAGTATTTTGATCCGCCAATTTGTGTTGGTCCGCTGGCAGAATAGTGACCTTCACTAAAACTGACGTAACTTGCAAACCGTTTGGAGTTACGGAACCCAATACCAGCCAAAACGTTCGTCTTTCCGAGATCTAGGACTTGTACCAGCCTATGGCCAGTACCGTCAAGTTTTGAACCCCAAAATCCGCTTGGAAGACGCTCGTTTTTCAGTTTTTAGTTTTCGTGTTTGATATTGAAATTTCAAAATGAGTGATTTCTATGCAATGACTGCTGCTCAAACATCAATGCAAGCCATGTTGAACTATGATAACGAGATAGGAACAACTCAAAAGGTTCCTAAATTGCTAAGGCTTGAAGATTATCACAATTGGAGAAGTCGGTTTGAATCTTACATTTATTCGCAAGATATTGAAAGTTGGATTCCAATTGAGAAAGAATATGAATATCCGATGATAAGTCCCAACAAACCAAAGATGATTAGTAGTTTCGATGCTGATGAACGGAAATTGTTTGCTCGAGAAAAGAAAACATATAGTTATCTTACAATGGCCTTGCCAAAAGAGCTAATGCATCAATTTAAGCAATATACAACGGCTAAGGAATTGTGGGATGCTATTGAAGAGAGATGTACGGGTAATGACCAATACAAAAATACTCGAAAGAAAGTATTGAAGAAAGAGTTTGATAATTTCAGGCATTGCGAGAATGAGAAGATTCCAGATTTGATTGCTCGGTTTTCACATTTGATAAATGAACTTGATGTTGTAGGAGTCAAGAAAGATGGTGATGAATTGAAAGAGAAAATTCTGGAAGCATTACCAGAAAAATGGGAAAATTATGTGATGATGTTGACAAATGATCCAAATTATTCAACTTGGACATTCAATCAAATAACGAGTAAATTACAAGCTCGTGAGATGGAATTGCTGGTGAAGAAATCTACACATCCTACAGTTCAAAATCCTGAATTGTACTTTGGGGAAAATAATGCTACTGTTCATGCAAAGGCAAAGTCACATGCTATTTCTAGCAGTAATCCACCGGTAACAGCTTTTCTTGCTGGACATACTGAAAATTCGGGTTATTCTCCAGGATGTCGGTTTACCATTCCAGATAAATCATCAAACAATTCTCATCCTGCTCAATCAACTGAAGAATTGGCTGCATTATTATCTGCTTTTATATCTTCATCGTCTGGATCGATTTTTGGTCAAGTTAGTGATGCTGGTTTAAGTGGAACTGAGTTAGAACAGCTGGATGATGATCAATTAACTGAATTAGATTTGCATTGGCAATTTGCAATGATGGTTGAAAAAGGAAGACGATTTATCAAGAAACATGGAAAGAATTCTTTTGTTCCAGGAAATAGAAAATTGGGTTTGGATAAATCTAAAGTAAAGTGTTACAATTGTTCCAAGGTTGGACATTTTGCTCGTGAGTGTTCTCAATCATCATCTGATAAGAGTAAATCTGATAAACCTGACGCAAAAGCTATGATGGCTCAAGCACAAGTAGATAAAGAATTTGATGAATGGTCAAAACAACTTGACAAATCACCTATTGCTTTGACTGCTATTCACAATACGTGTGCCGACTCAGACGAATGTTGTTATATCAATGGTCAACATGTGGCCTTAATGGCAAATATTGAAGTTGAATCAAGTGAGTATACATCTGAGATCACTACATCTGAAACAAGTGATTCTGAAGTTAGTGGGTATGAGTCAACTTGTGAATTTTGTGCTGAAAAGGATAGAAAAATTCGTGAATTGGTTCAAGAAAAGGAAGGGTTAATGGTTGAGAGAACACTGAAGGAAACGGAATTAGAAAGTTTCAAGAAGAAAGTTGAAAATTCTGATGAGCTTTACAAGAGAAATGAGAAATTAATCACCGAAAAGAATGTTCTGAAGGAAGAATTGATGGCAGTTCAAGATAAACTGAATGAGTTCATCAGTGCCGATAAAGAACAAATTTTGAAGTTGCAAAATGAGAATGAAGAGTTGGTTAATAGTGTTGAAAAATGGGAGAGTGAAGCAAAAGATGCTATTGAAGATTTTGATGCTTTGTTTAGCAAATCCAAAATAAAATTGGATTCTCTTCAGAAATTATATGATGATCTTCAGAAAGAGTTTGATGAAGTTAATGCAAAAGAAAGTGATCGTCAAAAGGAACATTCCATTTTACTTGATAAAGTTACGACTTTGACACATGAAAATCAGTTGTTGAAACGAAATATTGAGATTCATGAAGGCCGTGTCAAGAAAATTACTCAAGAAGTATGTGATGCTCATGATCAGATGCGACTGGAAAAGTTTCGGTTTAATACAGCTTCAGAGCAATTGATTGAATCAGAAACAGCATTGGGTGAAGCTCAAAAGAAAATATCTGATCTGAATGTTGAAGTGTTGGATCTTAAGAGGCAGTTGAATAATTTGAAGAATTCACATTCTTTTACCAGTTACTTATGCAAAGACGAGAATTTCAAAAAGGTTTTTGGAAGCGAGGAGTATAATCAGATTCCGCATCCAGTTATTGAATCTGATGTTCTTGCTGATGTTCAAATTTCTGGCATAACTGGTGATTATTCTGAATTTGTTGCAAAGAAGTCTGACTTGAAGAACTCACAGATATTAAAGAAGAAAGAGGAAAAAGAGAAAAATGTGGTTGGTGTATCTCCATTAAAATTTGTTTCTAGTGGGTTTATGGGAGATACGAGTGTTGGTTCTAACGATAAACATAGTGAGGAAGACAAGAAGAAAATGAGTGAAGAAACGGCTGCTGCTAAGTTGGTTGAAGCAAACAAGTTGAAGGATATTAAAGCTTCTTTCAATCAGGTTGCTAAAGCAGGTCCTTCAAGTTCTTCGATTGATTTAACTAAGCTACCGGGTTACAAACGTTGTGGTTTGGGTAGTGATGGTCAGAAGGGTGCACGGAATATCAAGAAAAATATGCCCAAGAAAGATCTGAAAGTAAAGAAAGACACAAGCTTGGAACAAATTTATTATTTGGCTCAAGTCTTCATGTCTACAATGGAAAAGGGATTCGGTGGAAAGATCCAAAAGAAGGTTTCATCTACAAGTTCCTCTGGTGAAGTTCCATCAGTGAAAGTTTCATCTTCATCTGGATCAAATTCTACACCTCGAAGTCCTACTTCAAAATGGGTACATTCTAATCGATTTCAAATTTTTGATGATATTTCTGATAATTCTGAACCCGTTGAGAGGTGTTCATCAGTTCAGGGCAAACCACAATCTAAACGATCTTATCGTTTGTGCTATCAATGTCGCCGCACGGGACATATGGCACAGGATTGTCCTGAAACTGGTAAAAGATCTTTTTCAAACAAATCTGCCACATTTATCGATGAATCAGGCAGAATTTTTACTGAGTCCACACCGTCTAACACTAAGTCTAAAAAGAAACAATTTTTTAAATTCGATTCAAGTGTTGAAGGTTCATCACAGGATGATGTCTCAGTAAAAACAGAAAAGGTCAAAATGCAGTGGCGACCTAAGGTGGTCAGCAAAGCTGCAAATGATTTTGTGGAAGACACTGGTCGACCAGAAGCTGTGTGCTTCGGGTCATTTGAGTACTAATCATTTAAACCAGTGTGCAGGTATTCCTAGAAGACCCGTTGGTGATTGCAAAGTTGCTGATGGAGGAGTATTCTGCGTTCTTAACTTAAATTACATGTGATATCATATTTCAAAACTGAAATTTTCTGAAAGCTAAACCTGACAGGTATCAGTATCGATTGGTCAATTTTCTTTCTTTTACATTTTGTATGTAGGTTAGGGGGAGAAAATTGAAAAGCCAAAAATAGCGTCTTTGTTTTGTTTTTGTTTTGTGTTAAAATGAAAATCCAAAAATAGAGTTTTCATTTTAAGGGGGAGAAATTGAAAAATACAAAAACATCGAAAAATGGAAAAATACAAAAACATTGAAAAATGAGAAATTGTATCCGACATGATTGGGAAATGATGGTACATTGGCTTACGTGTCTGACTCATGGATAAAATAGATGAAAAAGCCATAAGATCATTGTTTGATGTACTTGGTAGGCTCGGCATTAAATCAGAAAGTATTCAGATGTGATAAACACTAAATACTAATGCTTGACCAAGTGGACAACATCTTGATGCATATCTCATGATATCAAAGAAAAGATATGTGAAAAAGAAAATGAGAAGTCACTGTGTATACATGTGTTCATTTTGCAAAGATTTAAACTTGTTTGATTTTCTTTATTTTGTCAAACGATCGGACTTTCTCTGCGTGTCGAAAGACCGACCTGATTGTTGTTCGTTTGACGTTCTGCTTTATTTTCTTTGGTGTTTCGTATAACTCATCGGACTTTCTCTGCGTGTACGGGAGTACCGACCTGATTGTTGTTGAGTTATACAATTTCAACTTGTTTTATTTTCTTATTTTGTTAAATCCGAGGCCTTATCTGCGTATCGAAAGATCGACCTTAAGGTAGACGATTTAACGTTCTTATTTCTTTTTGCATGGAACACAGTTGACTGAATCATGTATACAATCATTATGTGATTAAATCACAAATGAAATCACAAAGTGTGATATAAAAAGCAAAAACATATCTGAGTATGTCTGATAGTGTGGGGTACACTGGTCAAAGCAAATCTAATCAATACAATAACATATCCAGATGTTATGAGTATGATTGTGCCTGAGTTTAGAATGGACAAATTATACCAGTAATCAACATGACTTATGTGCTGAAGTAATTGAAATTGAAGTGTAGTTCAGCATGTTATGACCAATATGATCCCAAGTTGTGATCTTTCTCGCAAAATACAAAAATAGTGTGTGATTCAGTATTTCATTTCTGTATTGCATTTATGTTTCATATCTGAAAAATTCAAAAAGATTTTCGGTGTGTTTTGATATAAAGTTTCAAAAAGCCAAAAAGATTTTGTTTCTTATTTGTTTTCGACCGATCGATACAAGATACAAAATTCAAAATTTCAAAACTATATCTTGGATTCTCGAAGAGAAGTTTTGCGCCAAGATTAAATTAATTTTCAAAAGAAAAGGAAAGCCGCGTTTCTGTCTTCTGAAATTGCAGGTTATCTGAGTGAGACGACTCAAGCATGGTGAAAGGGGGAGTATGTTATATCTTTCACAAGTGGATCTTGAAGTTCAAAGTATGATTCAAGATTGATCCAGCCATGCAAGCTCTAATTCTAACAAGATTTCAAGTTGAAGATCGGATGCAGCAATGTTGAAGATTGAAGACTGAAGTTTAGTTAGAATATAGATACACTACACGTTAAGGGGGAGTTTGTTAGAGCATATTCCTATGCTAACGTTGTGTCTCGTGTATTGTATCTAGACAAGAGCTTCTGTGTGAGTTAGTTAGTCATCTGGCCGGATCACATGATCCGCCGGACCAGTTGATACGGCGGACCAGATGGTCTGCTGGTGATCCGCTGGCTTATGACTAAGTAACTATAAATAGTTCGTGTTAGAGAGAGTTAGTTAGTTCTGTCATTTCTATATCTCTTAACTGTGTGTAACTGAAGGTGTTTCTCTCTCTAGCTTGTATTCTCTAAGTGAATCAATAAAGCAAAGCTTTATTTACATCTTGTTGTTATCCGATTACCGAATCATGCTGTAGTAAGATCGTATCGTGGTTTACACCCTCTCACATGAACATACACAAAATGTTGGAAACATTCCTATATATGTCCTCTAGGATCATTTCCTAGCTAGTAATGACCAGAGTAACATAAATTAGTTCTTAGTTATTAATATCTCACATAAAGACCCTATTGACTAATTATTTGATATGTTATACACAAATTAAAGACATCTAAAGGGAAGACCGGAACACATCATGTCTTCAGTGGATATAAACAAACAGTTCACCATTTCTAGCAGTGTACATAAAGAAGAAAGGAGGTTCACCAGTAACATGAATCTACAAACATGTGCATATGCTTGACCTCAACATTCCTAGCATAAAAATAACTAATCGATCTGTAACTGTAACTGTACACAAATACAGGGATCCCAAGTTAAACGTGTATCAATAATAAACAAAAGAAACAATTTTATGAAAACAGGTTGTAATTAATGAAACGGAATAACTTGACAATTACCGTTTTCTGGACTGATTGGTCTCCCAAATTACATCCCACTTCTAAAGAATCGCTAACGCTGTCTATTAAGCTATTCGTTGTTGAAGCTCCATGGAAGATGTGAATGATATGGATTAGAAAGAAGACCTGATTATTCGTTGGAGGCGTTTAACTCGCTAGAGATTTTCTGATAAAGTGAGAGGGAAAAGTATATATATGATGAATCGATAATAAGTAAATTTAGTTCGAAATTTTGGGTGTAGTTTGAACTAATGGTGGGAAATTCAAATATTTTGGTGAAAATTTTTAATTAAAAGGGGGGGGGGGGAATTGTTCAAACTGATAATAAAACCCAAAATTAATATAAACAATATGTATATTAAACATAATTAAACCTAAAATTAAACATAAACATAATTAATTAATTAATTAAATGTCTCCACGTGGCTCTTCCGGCGGGTTCTTCTTGAAGATGAACTTCATCATCCTCCATGAGCTTGAGCAGGAGCTTCATCCTCTTGAGGTGTTGAAATTGTACGAGTACATCAATTACGGTTGACATAACTGTGATCCTTTAAGCAGATCTGGATGACGATCGGAGTTAAAAGCCCTAATTAACAAAATTATGTTTTAATATTAATTTTATTATTTTCTTTTAGATATAATAAATAAGATTTTAATAACACGTGCCTTGTGGCCGTGATAACGCAACTACAAAAAACGGATACATTACTAAAACACAACTCAAAAATAAAAATGATAAATTACTATGCAATTCAGAACAAAAATACGAAAAGACCGCCATGTTGTGAATTTCTCATGTATAATAATTTTGTTTCCAAAAATATTAAACGACGTCCAATTAGGATGGTGAGGAGCAATTGGGAGCAATTGGGAGCAATTAGGACCAACCAGACTCAATGAGGACTAAATACTGACAATTAGCGTCATTTAAGATATTTTAGTGAAGACCAGTTATGGTCAATTAATATGGTCAATGAATACGAATTAGGACCAGTTCAATGAGAAGGCCGATTATGCTCATAGGACCGATAAGGACGGAGCATGAAGGAAGTGACTAATGAGGATCGATGATCAAGTATGACCAATTAGGACTAATTGGGGCCAATTAGTTTGAATGAGGACCAATGATACCAATAAGGGTAAATCAGGGTTTGTGATGGTCGATTAAGACCAATTAGGTTCAATTAGGGTCAATGAGGACCCATTAGGACCAATGATGGTCGAATATGCTCGATTAGGACCAATAAGGATGAATTATACCTTATTAGGGCCAGTTAGGACCGATGAGGGCCAATTAGACAGAATAAGTACCAATATGGCTCAATTCGGGTTAATGAGGAGCAATTTGCACAAATTGGACCAATAAGGACCAATTAGTGTCAGTTAGCCTCAATAAGGACCTACTAGACTCATCGAGTACGTACCATTTACTTTGAAGTACAACAAATTTGAGTCAATTAGGCCTAATTGACCCCAATTGATTATAATTGGTCCTAAATGAGCCTAATTGGTCGTAATTGACCGTAAGTGATCTTCATTGAACCTAACCGAGCCGAATATACTATAATTGACCTTCATTGGCCCTAATTCATCCTAGCTGAGTGTTCACTGGCCCTCATTGGTACTCATTTGTCACAAATGACCATGGTTGACCTTAATTCAGTCTACTGGTCCTCATTGAGCGTAATTGGCCCTCAATCGGCCTAATAGACCCTAATTGGTCATATTTGGTCCTCATAAGGCGTTGACATTGAGCAAAATCAACCCTTGTTAGTTATAACTGGTCTTCATCATTGACCCTAATTGATCCTCATTGACCTAAATTGACCCCAATTTACCCTAATTGGGCCTCGTGGCTTCGTTGGTCCTAATTGGTCCTACTTTATCTTCATTTGTCCTCATCGGTCTTAATCGACCCTAATTGATGTGGATTCATTTAAAATAAATTAATAATATTTTTCTAAACCAAATTAAATTATCAAAAATTTCCCCCATCCCAATTTCAACTAAATGGGCAAACTCCAATAACTTCCCCTGTTTCAATTCTTAGGGTTCATTGTGATCCAGAAGAACTGCCGTTAGTAAAAAACTGCATTTTCAAAAAACAGTTACCCTCTATTTTCTCTCCAGGTTTCTAATTGGCGATTTAAACCTAAACCTTACTCTCTAATTTCTCACAAATGGCACCCAAATTGAATCGAAAGGCTGCATCAAAGGCTACTCAACTGTTCTTCGCCGAACACAATGTTGTAGCGTACTTCGAGAAGCCTGATAAGTCAAAGATATTTGATGAAATGAACGATTTCCTCGAGAAATCCAACACTCATTTTGCTTTAACTGTGAATCCTGTAATATGCAAGCAGAGAATTGCTGAATTTTGGGACTCAGCCAAAAAATCTGTTGATAGCAACGGGGTTGGTAAAATTGACTCTAGAGTCAATGGGAATGAGATTAGTTTGACTGAAGAAATGATCCGGAAGCATCCGAAATTCAATGATGCAGGAGGTGATCCTGATTACAAGTCTGAATTATACTTGAAGACGTACGAAGCAACTGGGTATGGGGGTGACTTAACTTGTGCGACCGTCAAAAAGGGACAACTACCCTATGTTTGGCGATATCTTGCTCATACCATTCTCCACTGCCTATCTCATATGAAAACTACGTGGGATGAACTTGCTGCACCTCAATCATCCGCTTTTCATGGATTGGTAAATGGGCTCAACTTTAACTTTTCAAAAATGATATTTGATGGAATGCTGGAAAATCTAAAACCTAAAAGGATCTTTTACATGTACCCCAGATTCATCCAACACATTCTCAATTGTGAATTTCCAAATCTGCAAATCTCTGATCAACATCTTGAACTAAAATCTTTTACAAGTAAAACATTTTCTAACATGCAAGTGAACAAAACTGTTTTTCTTGGTAAAGACACATCACACCCTATGCCTAAGGCCAGGACTACTCCTGAGCAAACTGCTCCTGGTGACAACATTTTTACACCAACAAGTGTTGAGCCCACACCAGACCGACCATCCTCTTCCACTGATATACAAATTCCCACCAAAAGGAAGAGGATGTCCACATCAAAAACCACACCCAAAAATACCACAGGCACTCCACAATCACCCAAAAGGAAGAGGACTAGGTCTCCTTTACCTAGACCCTCCACAGGACTACCTCAGAATGAGGGTGGTATATCACCTAGGCCACATGAAGTAGATTCCCCAACCCTTATTACAGGGAATATACTGCTGGACTTGGTTCAATCACCCAACCGACATTCTAGTGATAAGGTGACTTGCAGTAGTGATGAAGCAAGTCAGGTGGAAAGGGCTGACACTACTCATGAAGTCCCACTTGACCCTAAGGACAGTGCCAACATCATTGAGACCCGATCCACGGCAACTGTTTCTGTCAGGGAACCTATTCAGGAACCTTTGATTAACAACAGGAATCCCAGGTGCCAAGAAAGCATGGGTGCTGAGCATGAACAAGGTCGGCTTGTTTGCTCTGGCAACACACCAATTGAGAGCAGCATGACACATACTGAATTGACGGTTCGATGTACAAAACTTGAAAATGAATTGGCAGCTCTCCGTGCAATTGTGAAAGCTCAAGGAGAAGAAATTGAACGGTTGAAGGCAGGACAATCTGTGAAAGCCACTGATAGGTAAGGTTGTCAACCATACGTTGAAATGAAATTCACATGTCAAACTAGATTTAATTCAAAATAGGATCTTGCACAGGGTGTCTTCCTCAGATGTTGATGAAGTTGAACAAGTTGATCCGGTTGAACAACTTCATCTGGAGGAAGAAGGCCATGTTGATCCGGTTGAACAAGTTATCCGGTTGAACAACTTCATCCGGAGGAAGAAGGCCATGTTGATCCGGTTGAACAACTTCATCCGGAGGAAGAAGGCCATGTTGATCCGGTTGAACAAGTTGATCCGGTTGAACAACTTCATCCGCAGGAAGAATGCCATGTTGATCCGGTTAAACATATGTATATGCAAACCATAAATGTGGATATAGCTCCTGAAGCTCTATCTTTCATGAGAAAAATGATAATTAGGAATACTCTTAACTGCACTTGGTTAAGGAGTGCTCCATCTCTGCCCATCATTACTTCGGAAGTCAGTCCCAATGCTGCAACTTCACTTCATGAATCTCCAAAGCTTGCCGATGATGATTCTCTCAGTGAGAGAACCATCTCTGGTTTCACTGACATGGAGAATGATGATCAGAGCACAGGAGGCCAGAAAGAAGACATGGATCCTGCAAAAAAGGCTCAGATTGATCAATTAGAAAAGGAGAATGATGATCAGAGCACAGGAGGCCAGAAAGAAGACATGGATCCTGCAACAAAGGCTCTGATTGATCAATTGGAAAAGGAGAATGCTGAGATACAAAAGAAATTTCAAGAACAGAAGGAAAGTGCAGAGTTTGAAGAACAGAAACGACTACTCATAGAAGGAGGTATTTATGAGTATGTCATCAACAATGCAGACCTGATGTTCTTTATCAATGCAGCAAGGAGAAGATCTGATATGTACATAGAAGAAAGAATTGCCAAAGCTGAAGAGCAAGGTCTTTCAGACAAAGTTGATAAGTACATAAGGGTCTTGGGAATTGAGTATAGGAAAATTCATATGAAGAAGAATGAAGATAACAGGGTTTTCCTAGCTCAGTTCAGTGTGATGCTCAGAAGCAAGGAGTGTTTCACTGATGCATGGGTTGATGAGATGAAGGGTGAAGACTTGATCAAGTGGATGTACATGATCCTAGTCATCCAAGCTGATCAAGCCAATGAGATGAATGTAAAGAGATTTGTTGATAGCTCTTTAGAACAGGATCAACAAGAGAAGCAAGGTACTAGATATCAAACTCTATCTGAGGAGGATGACTTCCTGATTCATAAATGGTACTTCAAGGATATCATGATGGAGGACCCAAAAAAAATCAACTCTTGCAAATTGCCAAGGCTGAGAAACGACTATGATGCTATCAGGAAGAGCCAAATTGAAAAGAAAAGAGTTACTGGTGTGAAAAGGCCACCAGGTATGCATGCTCTGTTTGACTCCTTACATCCTGAAGGTCTCAGCTACCTCAAAGAAAAGAAGAGTAAAGCTCCTGTGCAAACTACTCAGCAAAAGAAGCCAAGTATCAACATTATCAAGGAAATGTTTGACACTGTCTCCGATCCTCATCTCTCATCATCTCAACCCTCCACCACAGCCTCACAACCCACTGCTCCCTCATTACCAGGTGCATTTTCTGATCTGAACAGAACTCTAGCCTCACAGCAACCCAGAAGAAACCCTGCAGCTAGAACTAGTAGACCAGAAAAAAATCCTAAGCCTGTAACATTAAAGCCTCTTCCACCAAAGTTTAGAACAGACAACTTCACACCCTTTGTACCACAACCTAGAAGTAAACATACTCTTCCATCTCCATATCCACCCAAATCACCAGAAAACTCTCATCTCCACCCAAATCACCAGAAAAACCACCCATTCCTCTTTCCTTTTCTGGAAGAAAGAAAACCATGGCTGCATGAAAGGGTTATGTAGCTAAGAGGAAGAAGATAGTAGTGAGTGAATCTGAAGAAGAGTCTGAACCTTCAGATCCTCCTAACCCACATGTTGATGTCACTCATCCTTGCATTCTAAGGATTGAATTACACGAGAGTGAAAACATGCACTACTTCTTCATGAGCAATGGTGAAGTAAGGAAGAAACAGAATTTGAGAATGGATGATTGGGATAAATTGCATTAGATGGATATCATGACCATAATGGGAACTCCCGACTATATGGTATGTTAGTATATATGTTGGCATTTTGATATGGTGGGATGAGATGATTTATAAACAGGATAAAATTTACTTCTTTAGTAAATTGGAAGAAGAGAAAACTGGATGAACTACAATCCTCAAGAAGAAGAGTTCATGAGGATTGAGAGAATATGAACTAGAGTTCTTTAGGATGAACCGGATAAACTAGACTTCTAAAGTTCTTCAGGATGGTTAACCAGTTTTCTTCTATTATAATAACATACACATTTTCAATGAATCATAGCAGACTCCATTTTACTCATAACTGTAATCTTACATGAAGTATATATTCATATGTTATGTTAGTATATGTTGGCATTTTGATATGGTGGGATGAGATGATTTATAAACAGGATAAATTTTACTTCTAAAATAGAGTTCTAAAGTTCTCCAGGATGGTTAACCAGTTCACAATAAAATAAAAATCACATCAGTTCACAGTAAAATCTATTTGCAACAATCAAATATAGAATAAAATCAACTTTAATGATTGAGATAAAATCTATCAATATAATTAATGGGGTTAACCAAAACAAAACATAAGGAAGAGTTAACAAAAACTTTAATATATATATATATATATATATATATATATTGATCTCTATACACATATTTTCATCAGATCCTATACAAAAATCTATCTAACTAGCTAAGACCTAGCATCTGACATATAGTCTTCATCATCAAAGAAGCTGCTGCTGTCATCAAGAAACAGCTTTTGACCAGGCGGCAATCTCGGTCCTAACTCGGAGGTGTAGGTGGAATCCCTGTTCCGGATTAAATACACATCCAGCTCTCTCTCCCCCTCTGGTCCCTGGAGATGAAGTTTCATATCCCCTACAACTTCGGCAGTGATGAAATCAGCGTACTCAAGCCCGTATTTGATGGACAGAGGTGGGATCCTCCAGTAAATGAGGAAATAGCCAATCGATGTGTGGTTTAGGTATTGCACCATTTGATCCAGATCATGACAATCAAATGTGCGAATGTCGACATAGTCGACATAATCTACCTTTCCCTTCCACACATTCTGGCCGGCGGCGTTCCGGTGGAAATCGCCACAGTGATGGACCTTGAGGGTGAACCTCCGACCACCTGTAAAAAACCCAAATGCAGAGTAGAGAGTAAGTAACTAAAAAACATAAAACCCTAAAAATAAAAACGTACAGCCATTGTTGAGTGAAAATACACTTACGGGGAGTCTTTCCGTAGTAGGGTGTTGGTTCATTAACACCCCTAATCCTCCATTGTTTACCAAAGGCAGCCATTGATCGATCGAAGTTTTTTTCTTGAGGAACAGGACAGAAGATTTCGGTGGCGAAAAAGTGGAAATTTAAAGGCAGACAGGACACGCTACCAGCTATGGTGGGAAGAAGTGGAATGGTCAGGCCAAGATAACCGTGTATATTTTGTTACCTTTACCACCCAAATCCTGTTTTTACCGTGTCTATTTATTACCTTTAGCAACGCAAATTTTGTTTATCAATTATTTCTTATGTGATGCGATTAATTAAATAATTCTGGTTAAAATATAACCAATTAACACTTTTGTCTCAATGGTGCTTCTTAATCTTGTACTTTGTTCCTTTCTTTGACTGACCCAGGTTCAAGCCTTGTTTGCTACAATTTATAATTTTTTGATTGTCTAATAGTGGATGACAGGATTTATAAACTGGATAGATTTTAATTCTTTAGTAAATTGGAACAAGAACAAAACCGTATGAACTAACAAGAACAAAACCATATTAACTAGAATTCTCAAAAAGAAGAGTTCATCTGGAATGAGAGCAGATGAACAGAACCGGATGACATTTTTAGACAACTGTTTCACTACCTTGGCGGACTGAGATGATTTATAATTAAACAGGATCAATTTTAGTTATTCATTAGAGAAGAAGAAGAATAGAATCGAATGAACTAGAGTTCTTCAAGATCAAGACTAATTATTCAGTAATAGAACAGGATGAACTAGAGTTCTTCAGGATGAACCGGATAAACTAGAGTTCTTCAGGATGAACTATATATACTATAAATAACCAAAGTTGTTATTTCTGTTCGTAGTCTATAGGATATTCCCATGTATTTAAACCCATTATCTAGTGAATTAAAATCATTGTGGTTGAAGACAATTCCTTATAATACACTAATATTTAGTCACACAACCTAATATATGTAGAAGACAACCGGATGAACAAGAATTCTTCAGGAAGAAGAGTCAAAAGACACATCGGATGCATAACACATAAACAATTAATTATATATATAATCCAAAAGATGTGATATCAGTTAATTAATTACAAATATATATAATAAAAAAACAACATAAACTTAAAACATGCTCCCACTAGAGAAATTGTCTGAATCGTCATATCGGCCTGTTCTCCATGGGTAGCTACCTTCAGAGGGGGAGGAGGAGGAGGAGGAGGAAGACACCTTCACATCTCCATCGAGGTAGATGGATATGACCTCCTCGTCCATGACGTGCAAGGCCAAGGCCCTAACATCCTCGGATCATCAGTGAATGGAACCAGTCCAAAATCCAGAGACAACCCTGGGATCCTCAGGTAGGGGTCGAAATCCTTCAAGTCATAACCTAAGTCAGACACCATTTGACCTAGGTCATCGAACGAGAAGGAGTTAATGTCCACCTCGTCGAAGTAGCGAACCCTCCCATCGATGTATTGTATCCGACCATTAAGGCTCGCAAAATACCCTAGGTGATAGATCACCAAAGTAAACAGACTAAAATCTTCTTCCCCTGTTCAAGAAATATAACCAAATCAGAGACGCGAATTCCACATTAAAGCATTTGAATTTCAGTCATTTAGATGATTACTCACCGTATTCGGGGCTATCTTCCACATTCAGAGGACGCAAATGCCACATTTTCAGAGAATGGTGATAAGCCAAAAAACAGAGAGCTGAGAGAGCTAACGGCGTATATGGTGATGATCGACAATTAATTAATTAATGATATGATTTATATCCGAAACTCGAGGTGGTAGATAAATATTTGACCTCTAGTAATGATGTATATCCGCCGTCGCCACAGATAATTAACTAATTAAAATTGGCTACTATTTAGTCACGGTTAATATATGTGGCCATATGTAATAGATTTTTGTCACTCACAACCTACTATTTAGTCACACAACCTAATAACAGTGACCATATGTACTAGTTTTTAGCCATATAACTAAGTAAAAAGCATGGCCATTGCTCACATTTAGCCACACATAATATATATTTAATAGTTTTGTTTTTTTTATTTTACTAAGTAATAAAATCTACTCTTCCGTCACACAACATTATTTAAACGTGGCCATACATTCCTTTTTGGTCACACGAATTAAAAATCATAAAAATTCCGTGGCCGTTTGGTGCATTTTGCCACTCTTTATTAAGCGTGACAAATAAGGACCACATGTTTTTGTAAAACTGCACCTGATTGTTGTTGTCACATAAACAAAAAAAAATACGTGGCTAAAAGGGTCCAAAGGCTATATATTTGGCCACGGGTACAAAATATGAGTGGCTAAAACTAGTATTTCTTATCTTTGGCCACGTTTCTTACAAAACAGTGGCTATGCGTAAAAAAAACCGTGGCCAAAGCCACTTTTTGACGTAGTGTGGGTTTTACAGTGGATATCCGGGTTATCGATTTTAATTTTTATCCGATTAAAACCGGTTTAATATAAATTAATACTATATTAATTTGGCAGCGGAAACGATTTATATAAAACACGTGAATATTAACGCAACAGGATCAATCACCGTACGCGACAAACACAGAAAAAATATTTATTTAAAAATAAATAAATAAAATTAAATATCTAAACGAGTAAGATATACCTTGGCGGGATCCGAGCAACCGCTCGACACACCCGGATTCAACGGGCTCGCGCTAGGATGAATTGAGACTTCTGACTCGAACCTGCGAGACAGATCATCGACGGCGGTGGTGGCCATAGGTGGCGGTAGTGGTGGCGACGTTGGTAGGGTTACCACGGGCGGCGGTGACAAATCTTTCTCCACTGGGATCGCGACTGGGACAGTCCCTACGAAAATCTCGTCACCAGTGACAGGCGGTGACGCGGGGGCGGTGGCCGACGAGTAGAGCGGTGCGGGCAACGACGAGGGGACAGGGCGCGGTGGCCTCGGCTGCGCCGGTAGTGCAAGGACCACTGGCAGACGATCGCACGGTAGTGCGGCGGAGGCAACGGCGGCGGCGGCTTGGGCCGCGGCTGCGGCTCGGGTCGCGGCTTCGGCTTCGGCTCGGGCTGTGGCTTCGGCTCGGGCGGCTGCAGCTTCCTTTTCGAGTCGAGAACAAATACTAGCCATACAGGGATCCATCGGAACGCGCGACGGACGGCGGTGGTGGCGTCAGACGGTAGTCGGCAGCGGCGAGGGGTGGCGCCGGTTTTGGTGTCGACACAGGGAGGGAGAGAGAGTGGAGATTAGGGTTTTTGATAACTTCTTGTACAATTAGCCTTTCTCTCCCTATTTTATTAAAAATCGCGGACAGGGGCACTGACAGGCTAGGCTCGGTCGCGATTTCTATCAGTCCACCATACTGATCAGTCTGTTAAATCCAGTAACAACTAATCAGTCCGTTTGTTTATTTTACGAGCATTTTTTTTTGGCCGAATTAATTTTGTCGTTTTAACTAAATAAATAATCAAGTATTTATTTAATTAACCACTTAGCTCGTTTTAATACTAATTAACAATTAATTAGATTTATATTCCATTGACCCGGGTGTAACTCTTACGGGTCAATGTCCGTCGGGTTCATTAATTTGTCGGGTCAGGACACCCTATTTCCAACAGTCTCCTACTTGGACTGAACGCGACAGTTTAACGAGCGCAGTCAGAGGCACTCTAGCTATGCATGGCTACCCCAAGCAATATTGACACTTTAAGTCGTCAGCCAAAGTATATCTGATTGTCAATCAACCAGACTTATGACTTGTACATTCATTGTCATATGTTCCTTTTGTATAAGACATTGATGAATTTATGAGACATGGAATATCATATATGATTCATCGATTTTCGTTCCTGGAATAATTCGAAGTGATTCAACAAACACACCGTAAGTTTGGGTGAGGCGTCACACTTATCACATAGGATCAATGAGGGCGCCTTTTTGTCTAATAGTTGCCGAAGCAAGAGTACATAATCCCTTCTTGAGGCATACAGCTCCCACTAAACCTCAGAGCCATTCCCAAAAATAACCGTTATGGTTGGCAGCTACGCGACAACGTTAGGCTACAATCAAAGAATGTTCTTCAGTAGAAGGGAGTTCGAATATGCGTCTCAGGTCTACGGATACGTTAGAGCATGCATTAATCAAGCAAGAAAGACTTCCATGTTTGCATTTCATGATGCGAGTTACGTCCAACGTCATTCACCAATGAGGTCCGTGAGTTTGAACGTTAAACGACTTTAGGGTTCAAGCAGTCACAATAGTCTTACTTTAGTATAGCTCCCACTAAGTAATTGACTACGGACATTTAGGACAAGAACTTATTGTCCAAGGATTAAACGTATAAATATTGAACACAGTTATGCAATTCATTATTGCATAAAACAGATGGAATAAGAATAAGATAGATAACTGCTAGTGTTCATACATCCAAATACTAAATCAAAACATGTCTTTAGCTAATCTAAGCCCTATCGCTTCTCTGTGGCGCACATGAGTCTCCTGAGTCATAGGCTTAGTGAAAGGATCAGCTAAGTTTTGATATGTGTGTACTTTGCTTATTTTGATTTCATTTCTATCGACTACTTCTCTTATGTAGTGGAACTTCCTCAGGATGTGCTTGGCCTTCTTATGAGACCCTTGCTCTTTGGATTGAGCTATAGCACCTGTGCTATTGCACAGCATCTCGATGGGCTACCTAATGCTTGGCATGGCATCGAGATCGGATATGGACTTCTTCATCCACACAACTTCCTTAGTAGCTTCTGAGGCGGCTATGTATTCGGATTCAGTAGTAGAATCAGCTACTACTGGCTTTTTTTAGCTTCTCCAGGAAACAGCCCCTCCGTTAAGAGTGAATACGAATCCCGACTGTGAGCGAGAGTCATCTCGGTTAGTCTGAAAACTAGCGTCAGTGTAACACCTTACAGTGAGCTCTTCATCAACACCTCCATATACGAGAAACATATATGTGGTGTTTCTCAAGTATTTCAATATGTTCTTTACAGCCGTCTAGTGAGCTAGTCCTGGCGTCTGCTGGTACCGACTAGTCACGCTCAGTGCATACGAGACATCCGGTCGTGTGCAGAGCATGGCATACATGATAGATCCAATAGCAGAGGCAAATGGGATCAATGCCATTTGGCTTACCTCATGCTCCGTTTTAGGTGCTTGAGATTTGTCCAAGATTGTTCCCTTAGTCATGGGAACGGCTCCTTTCTTGGAGTTGCTCATGTTGAACCGTGCTATGATCTTATCAATGTATGTGCTTTGACTGAGACCCAAAAGGCGCTTAGATCGATCTCTATGAATTTTAATTCCCAGAATGTAAGCGGCTTCTCCAAGATCTTTCATAGCGAAACAAGATAAAAGCCATTTCTTAACTTCGTTAAGCATAGGTATGTTGTTTCCTATGATCAGTATATCGTCTACGTACAGTACGAGAAACGATACAGCGCTCCCACTTGCCTTTCTGTAAACACAAGGTTCATCTTTATTTTAATCAAAACCAAACTCTTTGACCTTTTGATCAAAACGAAGATTCCAGCTTCGAGATGCTTGCTTGAGTCCATAAATGGACTTGCTTAGCTTGCAAACCTTATTCGGATTCTCTGGATCGACAAAACCATTAGGCTGAACCATGTAGACATCCTCTTCGAGTTGTCCATTCAGGAAAGTGGTTTTAACGTCCATTTGCCATATATCATAATCATGGTATGCAGCTATGGCAAGGAGAATCCTAATCGATTTGATCATGACAACGGGCGAGAAAGTTTCGTCATAGTCAATCCCTTGGGTTTGAGTGAAACCTTTTGCTACAAGTCGTGCCTTGTAGGTTTGCACATTCCCATCCATGTCAGTTTTTCTTTTAAAGATCCACTTGCTCCCTACTTCCCAAGTGCCGGGGGTAGCTCAATCAAGTCCCAGACGTGATTTTCACGCATGGATTGCATCTCAGCGTTCATGGCATCAAGCCATTTATCAGATTCCGGATCTAACATAGCAGCTTTGTAGTTAGTAGGCTCATCGTTAGAATCGGCTATTAACAGAACGTCAAAGGCCTCATGATAGCCAAGGTATCTATCAGGCTCTTTGAGCGTCCTTTCGCTCCTACGAACGCTTGCGCTTGTGCTTGGGTCTGATGGGGCGACAACCATTTGTCGGTCAGACGCAGAGACCGTCTCAGGGTTAGGTGTATCTCGAATTTCTTCAAGATCCACTGGATCGCTATTCGTTCCTCGAGTAAGAAACTCTTTCTCAAGGAATTTACCTTTCCTTTTGATGGAAATAGTGTTTGCATCAGGATGGTAAAAGTAATAACCGGTATTACTATAGTATCAAACGAAAGTTACCCTTTCGCCTCGGGGATCGATTTTGTTATCAGATTCACTGGTAACATAAGCATCACATCTCGATACCCTGAGTTATGATAATTTAGGAAGAGAACCATGCCATATCTCATACGGGGTCTTCTCTACTTTCTTGGTCGGTGCCAGATTTATTAGGCGAGCAGCGGTCAAGATGGCATATCCCCAAAAGGAATGTGACAAGGTGGTCCTGCACATCATCGATCGAACCATGTTAAGCAGAGGTCGATTCCTTCTTTCACTTACGCCATTTAACTGGGGTGTGCCAGGAGGAGTAGGTTGTGAAACAATTCCACATTCCTTTAGATGATTCAGGAATTCAGCTCTTAGGTATTCACTACCTCTATCAGATCGTAGTATTTTAATAGTTCGACTCAGCTGATTTTGTACTTCGTTTTGAAACTCTTTGAACTTTTCAAAAGTTTCATGCTTGTGTTTCATCAGATAGACATAGACATATCTGCTATAGTCATCGATGAATGTCACGAAGTACCATTCATGATTTCTCATTTCGGTTTGAAAGGGTCCACACACGTCGGTGTGAATATGTAACACCCCAATTTTCACAGATACATGATATACATAGAAAATACGTGTTTACATTATAAATACGTGAGCTTAATTGATAAATGTGGTAAGACTATGCTTGAGATAAGTTGCATGTGTTAGAAATACGTGTCTAATGGCCTATATGATGAAATGTGCATAAACGGATGTCTTAAATGTTAGCGAAGGTAAAGTATGAGATGAATATGTGTTTATATGGATAACATAATGATACATGTGTGAATTGATGGATATATACGTATAGATACGTGTGTTAATAGTTAACGGGAAAGTAAAAGGACTAAAAATGTAATTATTGTTAAGTTATAAATGTATATGGATATTATACGTATATAAGTATCCCGAGGCTTAAAAATAAGTAAAAATATATCCTAATATGATTTATAAGGTCAAATGATAAGTATTGTAAAGTTTGAGGGGCTAAAACGTAATTTAACAATTAATAAAGAAAATATATATAAATGTATATATATGTTATCGTACGAATCCCGAGCCTTAGAAACCTTATAAATTGTTAGAAATATGTCCCTTAATGTTTTAGTACATAAAATGATAAAAGGATAGAAGTATAGGGGGCTAAAATGCATTAAACCTAAGTAGAGGGACCAAAAGAGTTAAAATCAATATTCTGGCCGGAAAACCAGTGGCTCGCGTATCGCGAGCCACCCCTTGCACTCGTGCGCGATACGCGAGGAACCCATATCAGCAGATTTGGGGACAGGTCCGTAAATAAGCCACGTTAGTCACCTTGCAGCCCAAGATTTCGCGAATTCGTGTCAATTTCGGAGCAATCAGTCATCATAACACCTGGAGGAACATCCCACGACCCTGTTGGGTATAAATAGAGGCCGTAATCGGCCATAACAACTCGCCAATTCACTGAAAATCAACCCAAAAACCCTCATTTCGAACCAGAAACTTCGTCGGAGCAATTCTCTCAAACCGGAAGGAGTTAGGAGCCGAATTTCTGCAGTCACCCCTTATTTGGTATGCTTAACAATAACCTCTTTCAGTTTTGGCTAATTCGATTTCTAAATATGCTTTCTAAAAATGATGTAAAATTAGGGTTCTTGATGTTATTCTGCTCAAATCGGGTGATCGGGTGGGAATTAGGATCTGAATTTTTGTAGGTAATCCTAATTTAATGTGTTTTAAGAAAGCCCTAAGTTTATTTCACAATTGGAAAAGGTTTGGTGAACGTTTTGTTAACGGGTCAAAATTAGGGTTTTCATAACGTTACTCTGCCCAAATTGAGCAAACGGTTTTGAATTAAGCTTTGCTATTTTAATGTATATTATAAAATGTTATAATGGATGATACCCTAAGTTGGTTTGAAAAGAAAATGAGTTTTGATAAAGAAACGAGAAATACATGAAATTAGGGTTTTGAATTATGATTATTTAATATAAAAATAATCCGGAGGGTATGGGTACTTGAATTTTGGTATGGAACTATGTTTATATATATAATAAGTATATATGAGGTTAAAATGGATAAATGATAAAGTAGTTAAGATACCGAGTTAATCGGATATTTAGAAGTTCGCGCGGACCGGAAGGGTAGACACCTGTACACTGGGGTTTCTGGCAATAGCGGGGGTGTCGCCATCCCATCTGGGCAATGGCATCCCAACACTGGGCGATCCCGGAGTGAGTGTCTACTTATAGGAATGCGCGTCTTCATATTTATCAATAAAAAGAAGATAATATACCTATAGGGGTATTTTAGTCATTTTGACCTTAAAAGAAGTAAACCTTAATAATTAGATATTATTAAGATAATATAAGAGATAAATAAACATAGGATATGTTTATAATGTTAAACCTTGCGTTAATGCCATACGATACGCGAATTAGGTTAACCGAAGGATTCTGTCGGAGATTCTGTCGGAGTTTAACAAGTAAAGAGATAAGGTGAGTTCTGCGAGCCCACTTTTAAATGTTTTAAAAGCTTTAATGTTTTCGGGCTGATATACATACAATGTTCAACTGTTTACTTAAAAAGTATTTGAAATGCTTTTATCTGAAAGTTTGATTATCTTAACTGATGAATTGATGAACTGTTAAAGTGATACGTGTTATGTTATGAAAATGCTTATGAATCATTATACGTGTTAGTATTGTATATGAAATGATGATGATAGAATAATGCATATGAAATGATTGTTAGAGTTATGTGCTATATTTGCTTTGAAACTAGGTATCCAAATGATAAGGGTTTGTTAATAAACGCACAAGTGAGAATGTATGATTATATGAGAACAGGTGGTGCATTTGCTACATTATTATGTGGTGGATACGCCGCTGGTACATCCTGTATACAAGCATAGTAGTATAGTTACCTGGTATATCGAAGTGTGGAGGATACGCCGCTGGTACATCCTGTATACATACACCTAGGTAAATTGGGGGATGTTCACTTGTTGCAGTATATGAGCACATTATCATGTTTATTAGCACACCTGAGTCATTTGAATATCTAACTAGGGGCGGGTAGTAGTACTGTGGTGGTTAAGGAGATGTTCGATAAAATGGAACGTCTCTAGAGGGTCAAGGTTACGTGAACGGTTGTCGTTGCTGAATGGTTGGGGGCTTCCAGATGAAGTTACCTGAGCAGTCTTCGAGACCGGGAAGGTATAGAAGAAGTAGGACGGTTGTCGTTGCTGAATGGTTGGGGGCTTCCAGATGAAGTCACCCGAGCAGTCTTCGAGACCGGGAAGGTATAGATGAAATGAAACGGTTGTCGGTACTGAGGTTGGGGGCTTCCGATAAAGTCACCTGAGCAGTATTAGAGACCAGAAGGTATAGAGGCGTATGGAATTCAGGTCATAGGAGTTAAAGGTTATGGAGGTAGATGTTTTCTAGAGAAACGTGTATGGTTATGATGTTATGTTATGTATGACTTGTTATGTGTTATAATTGATAAATGTTGTAAAAAGGGATTTTGCAGGTTCAAAGGTTTTTACCTCACGAACGAGGTAATGTTTTAAAATGTAGAACTCACCAGCGTAAGCTGACCTTTTCCCAAAACCATATGTATGTCAGGTTTTGGTGAGACGTCTGGAAGCAAAGGCAGAGCCCTCGTGATAAGAGACTGATCGGGCAAGCTATTAGAGAAGCGGTTGGAGGTGCTGGCTTAGTTGTGGATAAATAATGACTAATATAGTTAGTCACTATATAGATAGATTGTAAATTATCTCAATTACTTTACGTACTTGGCTTATATATAAATAAAAGTTTTAAATTTTCCGCTGCTTATCTCTGTTGTGCCACGTGTTCATGAGTAAATCCGATGAGTGACCCCTCCTGGTGCCAAGTCTGGGAGTGGGCGTCACAGAATAATGCCTAACAATCCTTGGGCCCGTTCACTTGTGTGGGTGAAGGGTGACTTGGTAAGTTTACCAGATAAGCACGACTCGCATTCATCGAAGGAATCTGCATCTTGGGATTCAAGAATCCCAACAGTTTGCAGCTTCTTGATACGGGCTTTGCTTATGTGACCAAGCCTATGGTGCCATGACGAGGATTCGTTACTATCAGCTTTGCTTCTTTTAGAAACATGATAGAGCTGATCGTTTGTTTGAACGTCTATCTCATATATACCATGTCGAGGTTTAGCCTCGAAATAAAAGATATCATTAAGGTAAGCAGAAATCACATTTCCATTAAATTTATACCGAAAACCTTGTTCAAACAATGAAGAGACAGAAATAATGTTTCTGGATAAACCAGGTGCATACAAACAGTTAACTAAAGTAACTACAAGGCCAAAAGAGCATGAAAAAGAATATGTGCCGGTAGCAAATACTGGGACCTTTTTCCCGTCACCAACGATAAGGTCCATGCAGCCTCGTTCTGTCTTCTTCCACTTCTCAGGTTCCTGCAAAACATTAACGATGTGATGACCACATCAAGTATCATATACCCATGAATTGGAGGAAACAGTGATAAGTTCAATAACATTTATTGACATACCTGACGAGCAACCCTTATTAGGGTTCTTGGTCATCTTCAGCTTTGCAAGATAAACAGGAAAGTTGCGACGCCAGTGTCCTATTTTCTTGCACTCATAGCACAGGCGCTCCTCGGGAGGCTGCACCTATGGTTTCTTGCCTTTGCCTTCTTTAACCTTCTTAGCTTTGGAGATCTTTGTATTAGCAACTCTGAGCACGTCCGGCGTGGTCCTGATCTTCACGTTGGGTATCAACGGAATAATCTCCTCGATCGACTGAGCCGAACAATTAATCGCAAGAATACGATAATGTTCAGGCAAAGATCTGAGTACTACATCAAGAGCCATCCCGTCATAGATGGAGTAGCCAAGGTCGATCAGCCTGTCGCGATACGCTTTCATCATCATGACATGATCGTATGGCGAGGAGTCGCTAGCCATGGAGCAGTTCACGAATTGTGAAAGTGCATTGGCTCGCTCAGTCCTCTGACCTAACTCAAATAAATCCTTGAGTTTACGCATGATGTCATAGGCAGACATCGCCATGAAGTTGTACCGATAATCCTGAGTCATGCTAGATAACATCAGGTCAGTGACGTCCTTATCATCGTCAGTGTGCTTTTGGACCTCAGATCGCGAGTTCTCATTTAACAAGTAAGATGGAATACTCGCGATAGGTCGGTCAATGACATAGAGTTTCCCGAAGAGCCTTAAAAGGTTCCTCAGGGTAGTCTGCCATGCGAGAAAGCCAGTCTTAGTGAAGGGGTCAAGTTGTACCATTGAACTTAATGGTGGTGAGTTTTCATTAGCCTTCTGAAATAAGCAAAGTAGATTTAATTAATATTTTCGATGTTTTATAATTCTTTCAAAAATAGGTTGGTAAAGTTTATTTTTTCATTTAGGCGACATTACTTGAGACCGCCAAATGAGCCTCGGGAGCAAAGCCATGTAAACAAACTGACAACGGTTGCCAATTGTGAGACTCAAGTCACAACTCTCAGTATGAGGCCGCTATATACATACAATTGTATTTTGCCATACGTTTAGCCTCATCCGTGCCCACTTTAGCAATACACATCCGTGGCGCGGTGTTGAAATACTCCAACACCACGAACATATACGTCTAAAGCGATAGTAACCCTAAATGGTCGAAGTGATGACACGGTGTTGAAATACTCCAATGTCCTCACGTTAGAAGGCACCCTCGGCACAAAGTGCGTTGTTGAAATACTCCAACACTGATGCTCCAGTAAATACGTTCTAAGTTCGACTTGAGATAGGATGGCACGAACTTTCAGTTTTTAAGAATTACCATATAGGGATATTAATTACTTTTAATATTCAATTATCATCAGACACGAACGAATAACCCTATCACCACTCGGGACTAGTAAATTAATTCACCCTAATTAAAATTACTAAGTTTTCGCGAATGGCATATTGTGTGTTAAACGGCATAAGGTCTTGATCTCGCCCGAGCCATACACGCGACATCATGAGGGGTATATTGAATTAAAATTAAACACAATAAATGGTGAACAACCAAGGAGGCAACTCTGTGCGTTCTTGGATCCAATTCAGCTCCCACTTGCTTCGACATCCCTTCGGCGTGTGTCCAGTCTTCGAGTCTTGGTTTTTACAAAATTTATAATTACAAAATAGTAACCTAGCTCTAGATTTTGTACAACTTTGAAACCCTAAAACTGGGTCCAATAAACCAAAAATTCGAAATACATAAATGGGCCAAAACAATTGGGCCAACCAGAGAAAAACAAACACGCCACGACATAAACAATTATGTAATTTTTAAATAAGGGGTCGGCCGTAACACACAATAATAAAATTTATTTAGAATTAAAATAAACAAGTAAATTAATTCTAATTCGCAACTTGGATTTTAATCGAAATTGCGAACTTCGGTTACGAAAAGACCGGTTCTGGTTTGCGCGCGGTGATAATGGCTCTGATACCACTGTTGGGTTTTACAGTGGATATCCGGGTTACTGATTTTAATTTTTTATCCGATTAAAACCGGTTTAATATAAATTAATACTATATTAATTTGGCAGCAGAAACGATTTAAATAAAACACGCGAATATTACTGCAACAGGATCAATCACCGTACGCGACAAACATAGTAAAAATATTTATTTAAAAATAAATTAATAAAATTAAATATCTAAACGAGTTAGATATACCTTGGCGGGATCCGAGCAACCGCTCGAGACACCCGGATTCAACAGGCTCGCGCTAGGACGAACTAAGACTTCTGACTCGAACCTGCGAGACAGATCATTGACGGCGGTCGTGTCCATAGGTGGCGGCGACGGTAGTGGTGGCGGCGGTGGTAGGGTTACCACAGGCGGCGGGGACAAATCTTTCTCCACCGGGATCGTGACTGGGACAGTCCCTACGGAAATCTCGTCACCGGTGACAGGCGGTGACGCGGTGGCGGTGGCCGGCGAGTAGAGCGGCGCGGGCCACAACGAGGGGACAGGGCGCGGTGGCCTCGGCTGCGCCGGCAGTGCAAGGACCATCGGCCGACGATTGCACGGTGGTGCGGCAGAGGCAACGGCGGCAGCGGCTTGGGTCGCGGCTGCGGCTCGGGTCGCGACTTCGGCTTCGGCTCGGGCGGCTGCAGCTTCCTTTTCGAGTCGAGAACAAATACTTGCCAAACAGGGATCCATCGGAACGCGCAACGGACGGCGGTGGTGGAGTCGGACGGTAGTCGACGGCGGCGAGGGGTGTCGCCGGTTTTGGTGTCGACGCAGGGAGGGAGAGAGAGAGTGGAGATTAGGGTTTTGATAACTTCTTGTACAATTAACCTTTCTCTCCCTATTTAATTAAAAATCGCAGACCGGGGCACTGACTGACTGGGCCCGGTCGCGATTTCTATCAGTCCACCATACTGATCAGTCTGTTAAATCTAGTAACAACTAATTAGTCCGTTTGTTTATTTTACGAGCATTTTTTTTTTTGCCGAATTAATTTTTTCGTTTTAACTAAATAAATAATCAAGTATTTATTTAATTAACCACTTAGTTCGTTTTAATACTAATTAACAATTAATTAGATATATAGTCCGTTGACCCGGGTGTAACTCTTACGGGTCAATGTCGGTCGGGTTCCTTAATTTGTCGGGTCAGGACACCCTATTTCCAACATAAACGACCTTCAAATCATTGTACATTTTATCCGAACCCGGATATACAGAGTACCGATACTTATGAGCCTCATCCATGATTAATTGCCTTAAGTTTCCGTGTTAAGGCATCCGTAGCCTCCTAGCAAAGTATTGAGCTCCATCCGATCGGATCTCAAACTGCTTGTCTAAACCACGCAGTAGTTCAGATTCCAAGTTATTTCTTTCAGCGCTTCTAAATGAGCGTTCCGAATCTGATCTGGCAAACTTAAGTGAATTGTCATCTGTAGAGCATGAACACGCTTTGGTTTCCTCTCCTTGCGACTCAGGGCATCGGCTACTACATTAGCCTTCCCCGGATGATACTTGATAGCACACTCATACTCATTAAACAATTCCACCAATCTGCGTTACCTCATGTTCAATTCCTTCTGGTCAAAGATATGCTGAAGTCTCTTGTGATTGGTGTAAATCGTGCACTTGGTACCGTACAAGTAATTCCTCCAGATCTTTAACGCAAAAACTACAGCTCCTAACTCCAAATCATGAGTCCTATAATTCTTCTCGTTATCTCTGAGCTGTCTTGACGCCTATGCGATAACCTTATCGCACTGCATGAGTACGCATCCCATGCCTCTAATAGACGCTCACAATAATCCACAAAATTGTCGGTTCCCTTAGGTAATGAAAGAATAGGTGCATTGCAAAGCTTTTTCTTTAAAAGCTGATATGCTCTGCATCCTACTTTGCATCCCATTTATACACAATGCCTTTATGCATTAACGAGGTTAAAGGTTGAGCGATTGAGGAAAACCTCTCAATGAATCATCTGTAATAGCCCGCTAGATCGAGGAATTGGTGTACCTCAGTCGGCGTCTTTGGTACAGGCCAACTCTTAATCGCCTCAATCTTTGACGAATCAACTTGAATCCCTGATTCTTTAACAATATGTCCCAAGAATTGCACTTTCCATATCTAAAAATCTCACTTTAAAAATTTGGCATACACATGCTTCTTGCTCAACACGTCTAGTATGATATGAAGATGCTCGGCGTGATCTTCTCTCATCCTAGAATAGATGAGGATGTCGTCAATGAACACGATAACGAATCGATACAGATAAGGCTTGCACACTCGATTTATTAAATCCATGAATATTGTAGGCGCATTGGTTAACCCGAATGGCATAACCAAAAACTCGTAATGACCATACCTAGTCCTAAAAGTTGTTTTCACTACATCCTCATCTCGAACGCGTAGTTGATGATATCCAGATATCAAATCAATCTTCTAATAATAACTCGAACCCTGAAGTTGTTCAAACAAATCTTCGATGCGCGGAAGAGGATACCGATTCTTCACGGTAACCTTGTTCAACTCACGTAGTCGATACACATTCGAAAAGTACCGTCTTTCTTCTTAACAAACAGAACAGGCGCTCCCCATGGTGATGAACTAGGTCTAATAAAACCTTTCTCAGCAGATCCTGCAACTGAGCATACAACTCTTGGAGTTCGCTTGGGGCCAATCGATAAGGTGCTCAAGCAATCAGCGATGCTCCTGGTGCTAAATCAATATGTAATTATATCTGTCTATGCGGAGGTGTCCTGGTAAATATTCAGGAAATACGTTAGGAAAATCACGAGCAACAGGAATATCTTCCAGACGTGGTTCTTCCACTGGAGTTTAAGACTGAATAAGCAAAAGAATACAAGTACAAGAAGGGTGTAGTCATGACAACATTAGACAAAATACAACAATTGTTCTATCTTATTAATCAAGCACAACACGTTTATCCATTAATGTTACAATCACCTGCCTTGCCCTTACTTACCAGAAATATGAACCAAAATATGCCAACAACAAACCTTGTTGGTGAGTCGTAGCTAATGACTCATAGTATTCAAATCAATTTTCATAACACAGTGCATGTCATGACTCCCGAGTAATGGCTAAAGGTTAACCAGCAATCCAGGAGGCACGTTCATGTAGCTATGTACCTCTCTTTATGTTATAAACATATACGCCATAACCTCCTTAATAACATCATATTAGAGAATCTGGTAGATATGAGACACTTGGACTACTTCCATACAACTATAAAGATGCAAATATACCCCTCGTGGCAATTTAACTAAACATGATTAACCAAAATGACCCATGATTCCAAGCAAGCGCGATTCCCAACAAATAATGACTACGTAATTCATGACATGATATAACACATACATCGTGGTACAATATTCATAGTAAAAACATTTTGACAAGGTTCATATGAACCCTAAAATAGTTAAGTAAAAATAGGGGAGCTAACAGACTCACAGATATCGAAGATGCAAATCACAGAAATAGGTTCACGGAGAAACCATGTCAATCAAGGATGCAAAGCCTAAATTATATGTCAATACAGTATACATGATCAGAAACTATGTTCTTGGAATAATCCAAACAAGGTTTGGTTGGAAATAATGACCACAATACCTGGGAATAACTGAATGTATCAATACAAGACCACATGAGATCCTCGAGAATATTAAGTCAGTCGGCGGTTCGCAAAGAACAGAAAATATTTTGGGTCTTGGGTAGTCTACACGGATCGTCAAAAGCCATATAAACGGGCCTATGATCCATGCCAGCTGGTTTATCCTTTTGTGACTTTTGCTCATTTTCAGTTTCGCTTCAATTAATTTAACGAGTTTTTACCAAGATGTATCCAGAACTCGATTAAATATATTTCTAGGCACTAAGGCCTTCTAGTCTCATAAACTTGAGACCCATAACTTATCCGAAATTGGAATAACAATGTAATGAGCAAATCTATCCATCAAGAACATGGAAATACACATGGGTTTCCATTATTGATTACCCAAACTCAGTATATGGCCAATCTAGCAACCAAGATGGTCGTAATGTCATAAACCCAAATAAAAAAGTTTCCAATTACAAGGATGGTGACCAATTTATAATGAAATCGAAATGTACAAAAACCGAGTCTCCACCAACGGACTTAAATCTCATAATGTGACCCCATAGCCACTAACATGAGTCTAATTTCAATGACAACATATCAAGAGTTGCCAAAAATAACAAATAAGCACTTGTATGCATAAAATACTTGTACCTTTAGTAGTGAAGTGTGTATAACCGAGCAGCTTTAGTCCAAATCCTCTCTTGGTCAATTCCTTAGCATCATTATATCTTCAAATCAAGACCTGCATGCATGATCAAAAGTCAATTAGAGAGGTTTATCATCATAATCTTCCCAAAAATGTGTTTTCTTAGCATAATCAAAGTAATCCTACCATGATTCAACTTGTGGTTGCTCCCGGAGGCTCTAGATCGGCATGGATCGTACATGCAAAGGTTGTAGGAGCGGAAAAACTCACTGATTAGTGTTCTTCCTAAAAAAAGCATTAATGGAGAAGATAAAGGTTTATGGAGACTTACTTTGAAATCATAAAACCTTAGGTAGTGATAGATTAGCTGGAAACAAGTGGAGAAGTCTTCCGGGATAAAGGATAAAGAAGTGAGAGAGAGAGAGAGAGAGAGAGAGGGACTTGAATAATTTTGGATGAAAATGAGCAAAATGGTTGGGAATCTATTTTTTATCGTCTTGAGCTCGTTGCGGATCGTAAGGAGGAAGAAATGGGGCTCGACGGTCCGCGGGTGGTGTATGAAAAATAAGCGGACCCAACCCGGTGGGTGCCACACTTGACCCGTCGGGTTTGCGGGTCCTACGAATCGTAAGGCTTTAACAAGTTGGCCGATAGTCCACATTGACCCCTCTTCAGCTTTTCTTCTTTATATTTCTTGTACAATCTAATCCGATCTTTGTGACTTTTATCAGGGTGTTACACCGATAGTTAGACTTGAACATTTGGGCTGGATGCTCTCTTCTTTTAGTCATTAATCAGTAGCCCAAAATATAGAATGACCCAAAATAGATGGATTTTTTTTTAAAAAAACAGGGGCCTCGGAATGCAAAACATGTGCTGGATTCAAATTAACGAGACCAGCTTTTAAATCGGTTGAACAAATAACTGAGCCTGTTGATTTAATTCACACCGATGTATGTGACTTAAGTACGGTTCCCACAAGAGGTAGTAACAAGTACTTCATCAGATATATTGATGATAGTACTAAATATTGTTATGTATACTTACTTAAGAGTAAGTATGAAGGAATAAAAAAAATATCTTGTACAAAACCAAGGTTAAGAATAAACTCAACAAGAAAATCAATATTGTGCTGAGTGATGGAAGAGGTGAATATGTTTCATCATTTACAGACTAATGTGGACAAAGTGGAATTGTTCATGAGACCACCATACCTTATTCTCCACAATCAAATGGCATTGCGGAACACAAGGAGCGTATATTGAAAGAGATTATGGATGCCATGTTGATTAGTTCTGGGATGGGCCCACACACGTGGTTAGAGGGGGGGGGGGATTTTAACGGCTAATTGTCTTCTGAATAAGAACCCCACAAGAAAAAAGATGTGACTCCTTATGAGTTATAGATGGGCATAAAGCCATCGTACAAGTACTTGAAAATGTGAGGGGTGCCTAGCTAAGGTATTAGAGCTACCATCTAAGGTGCAAAGGATAGGACCCAATATTGTTAATTATGTCTTCATTCTATATGCACATAAATGTAGCGCATATCAGTTTCCTATCCATGAGTTGAATAATCCTGATATACACGAAGGCAATATCATGGAATAAAGTAATGCTTCATTCTTTGAAAACTTTCTTGATGTGCAAATGATGATGCGCAGTTGGTTAATGATGTGCAAAAATGCATATCATAAAAGAACTTTCAAGAATTGTAAATTTTTAAGAGTAGATGACGCACAATTTTGCGCATCATAAAATTTTTGTCTTAAATTTTAAAAAAAATATGGGGTACACCTTAAAAATGTGCGTCATCTTCGTAGTGTCGTTTTTTATTTTATTCTCCCGCTTATATTTTGGCCGAAAAATTTACACCCACTAAAACTCCCTCTACACTCACAAAATCATCTCCATCTCTCACCTTCACCTCCATCTCTGCCTAATACCGTGCCCTAATCTCCATCTTTTTCTTCAGCCCTGTGTCCCGCTGCTATACCCTCACTCTTTTTGCCCCTAATTCCGCCACAGCCTCCAGCATTCTGCCTTGTCTTCTCTAAATCCCTAGGGTTCGGCTCGTTTCCTTTTCTTCTCATCATATGCCGCCCGGAGACGACCCATGAGTGACTACAATACACAGTTTTAATCTTCGTCGCCGCTACCAGCCGCTGCGCGATTACAGCTATGTGACCTTCTGCTCTAGTTTCAACTGCCTTTGGCGGCTCCTCGAAAAGAAGACGAGCTTTAATAAATTTAAAAGAATGTTTCGCAGATCTAAGGTTAGTCGATTCATAAGCTGCTTTTGTTTATTTCCGATACGATTTCTGTGAATCTAAATCCACGTGTTCCATCGTAAAGAGATATTGAGGATTAGGGTTAATAGAAGGCCAAGTGCCGCTTATACCAAAATTAATTCAACTGTCACCACAATCGATCGCTCCAGCCACTACTGCTAGTGCTGATGAAGTTGTCAATGCAATTGGTGCTGAAATCGATGATGAGTTAGACCGATATCCACTGCAGTTTCTTTGTCCCTCGTTAAAATTGGCCACGACGGCAATTGATTTTTGCTAGGAATTGTCGTTTCTCCTTTCACGAACTAAATTGTCTACTACGTCGTCGATGATTTTCAGGTATGTTTTGTAGAACTTGATAATTTTCTAGTTATTCTTGTTGAGACTAATCCACATAATCTATAGAAGAACATCAAATGTAGAGAAACTAGATGTGTCACGAAACAACTTCAATCTTCAAATAGAACTCTTCCCTACAACCTGAAACAATGCTCTAATTCTGTTTGCAATGAACAGGTTAGAGGAACTGTTTTGATTTAGATCGAGCATAAGAAAACTTTGAAAAAAACGAGAGGAGAAAATGTATTGTGTGTTAAGTTCTATTGTTTTTATATGTGGGCTGTAACGGGACTATCACACGTAGTGCGAGCATAGATGGACACGTTTATGTGTTGAAAATTACAGAACGTACAGATGCGGAGGATAAACCATAAATGACATGGAAGATATTTATTGCAATTCAGATTGTTGGGGAAGGGGAGTCTGTTCATCCACAAGTTTGTTGGCACTGTCATAAATAAGTAATATTTTTCTTAGTAATAAATTTTAACTTCTAGATGCTTGCAGTTCAATGTTGTATTGATAATTGTTGGTGGTTTTATGCTACAGGAAGTTCTTGTTGTTGGAATCGAAAAAACGTACTTTAAGACTTGATACTACGAAGGTTGGGAGATGTGAAGTGTATTATATAGAGGAACCTCTTAAATGTCATGTTGACAAGTTGATTAATGGAGTTTAGTTTTTTGGTAATCATGATGGTGAAGTGACATATTTATCATTGTGCTAGTGGATGACAACTCGTTAATGGTGAAGTATGAAAATGAGTTTTTCACCAACTTTGGACTAAAATAAAATACAGATAACATAGGTTGTTGCATCTGTATTTTATGTGTTTGTATAGTACGTTATGAGGGCTTTCCAACGCACCAAACCACGTCCAAAATGGAGCTTGTATGATTGAGATATCGAGTCCCAAAGTTGAGGTCTCGCAGCAAGTGAAGCTGCGAAAATAAGAGAGAAAATGCTAAGTATAGCATGTGAACTCATCCCAAATTGGTTGGGGGATGAAACCAAAAGTGGTTTATATGGAGGGAAACTTACCAACTATTGTTTCCTTGAGTAGGACACATCCCTTGGAGCCTGAGGAGTGCAAAGCACCCCTAACTCGCACTCGCACTCGCACACGCGCACGCGCGTGGTGTGGGTGTATGGGCGCAATGTGGCGCTTTGATGGCACACTTTGCATTTTGCATGCTCGTATCGCCGCGAGCCTCTTGAGAGCTGCCTTATTGTTTTGTAAAATTCAACAGGAAGTTGGTCCGGCTGAAGTCCACGCGGATAGGTTCAAGCGGAACCAGTTCACCCGGAAGGTTGAACCTGTGTGGTTCAGCTAAATGGTTGGGACAGTGCGTGAGTTCAGCCGGGTGGTGTTCCGGTGGAACTGGTTCAAGCGGAATAGTTCAGCCGGAAGGTTCAAGTGGACCTGCGTGGCTCCGCTGTTCAGCCGGAATGTCCAAGCGGAAAATGCGTGTTCTTCCGGATGACAGCTGTAAACGTGTTTTGAGCTAATTAAGGTAATTCCGCATTAATTAGAAATCAATTTGCATTGAAGACGTTTAATGAAAAGTTTAACTACGAATTAACTTTTGAGTGCTCAACAAGACTCCTCACAACTATAAATATAGCCTCATCAGTTGAGGCTAAGCACAACGAATTCACACGAAGAATTCTCTCTGCCTCACCTCTCTCTTTCTCTCATCTTCTTCCTCGTTCTTGGTGTATTCAAGCTTCGAAGGTATTTTCAAGCTTAGTGTTATCCTACTGTACAATACGGTTTAGGCGATTGTACCCTGGGAAACAAAACAGTATCTTTGGTAGACCCGAAATTTGTTTTAAGGGACCCGGGTTTTGACCTGAAGCCTTCGCCAAAGGTTTTTCGTTTTACTTTTATTTCTACGAAACCTTTTCAACATCTTTGTTCTTTTTCTTAACTTCTTAAATTCTTTCAAAATCTTCATCCTAATTTTACAAACACTTTTTGTCATTATACTTCATTTGCTCCTTTTGTACAATTTCTTTTATTTCATTTGTAATTGTATTTTGTTTGCTTGTATTGATCATTTATTTTCTTTGTAATCGTACTGTAATTTCGTTTCTGTTATTTCCTTTTAATTGCTGATAGGTGTAGATACAATTTATTTCATTGTAATGTATTATTCATTTCTGTTGTAATCGTACTAAATAAAATATTTATTATATTTATATTACGAACAGTTTTCCTACAAACTTAAAACAAATTTTTAAAACACCATTCGTTTTTATAAAAACTTCATTGCCTCGAGGCTCAAAGTTGGACTTAGATTTCTCGAGGTGATTTAGTGTTTCAAAAATAAATATTTTTAACTCGTTTTGACTCAAAGTTTGTCTTAGAATCGACCGAGTTGTCGGTTACGAAAAATAATTTTAACACCCATTAGTTGGATGTTATATATTTTTTAAACCATTTAACCTCCATAAGTTGGAAATTATAAACATTTTTTTAACAACATTACTAAAACCGTCCATTTGTTGGACCTTAATATCTTTAAACGTGAGAGTTTAAAGATTATAAACTCTCTTTTACTCCTTAAAACCATCCATTAGTTGGAGAATTTTTCTTACATCTTAAACGTACGCGTTTAAATAAATTTCTGCATATTAACTTGTGTAGTTTTCTATTTCAGAAAAAATGACTAACGAAGTTGAAAAGATGGCCGAAAAGCCTAAGGCGGCACCATCGGTTGGGGCTCAAGTTGTTGTAACGGCTAACATTATTGCTAGTCAAGCCAAAAAACCTAAGAAGTTCTCGGGTTCACACTTCAAAAGGTGGTAACATAAAATGTTGTTTTACTTGACCATCTTAAACCTTGCGAGGTGTCAGTTGGAACTTAAAATCTATATGACTGACGCCATCAAATCTGTTTACCGAAGCATTCGACTGAAGAATCCATGTGAATTGATTCAGAGACGCGGGTTGTGATGCTCGAGGCTTGCAGTTTGAACCGAGGACCGTTTTCCGGAAAAGTCAACCAATCGGGTCAACGGTCAACGTAAAAGTCAACGGAAGATCGGTTCGAGCGAGTCAAGCTTCGGATTAATTAAATCAACTTTGATTTAATTAATATTTATGTTATTTGTCTTTCTTGTAATTTTCAGTTATGTTATGTTTTCTGTTGTTAGTCACCCTCACTATATATATAGTGAGGGTGCCCATTACAAGAAAGAGTCTCTGAGTGTGGAGATGATATTTTCTTGTAGAGTGTGAGATTTCCATTCTAGAAAGAGAGATAGTGAGTCATGGATTTCCATGAGAGAGTGTTGTCATGATTTCTTGATTGTAATCATTCGATTAATGAAATCATTCGATTAGTTCATCATCTTTCTTATGTTTATGATTATCTTTGATTCTTCTCATCTTCATCTTCATTTCAATTTTTTTGGGTTTTTCGAATCCGACCCTATGTTCTTGCTCAAGATCAGGATTCTTGATGTGAGAATCGGTCCTGACAAATGGTATCAGAGCGGGTAACCGATCAGATTTCATCTCACGATGAATCTGGTCACTCAAATCTGGATTTTGAGCTTGAATATGGTGAAGATGAGAAAACCCACTTTTGAGACTTTTTCTTACTTTTTCTGCATTTTGGATGGATTTTGATGATATGGATGCTTGATTCGTGTTTGGGAGTTCATCTAGATGCATTTTTATGATTCAACATGTTCAAATCTGTGGAGAAAATTGAAGATCCGAGCTGTTTTTCGTCACTTTTGAGTTTTTCCCGTTTTTTGGGTTTTTGAAGATTTTTGGCTTTGAATCTGAGTTTTCTGGGCTATTCTTCATGTTTTCGGATGAAGTGGGGTATGATTCTCAGTGGAAAACGCGTTCCGGATCCATTGGAAGCATCCATTTAGTCTGATTCTCAACCGTTTGGGCAGATCTGGAAAAACACACACTACTGTGTGTTTCATGGTGTTCTTCGTGTTCTTAAAGATTTCCAGAATTTAAGGGTTGTTTATGATCCGATTTGCTACTGTTTATGGGTTGTTGGTGGCCACAATAGTCTCGTGAATGGTTTAGCTTCACATATTGTGCATCATAACGGGTTTTCCTATCATTTCTGGGCAGATTCAAGTTCACCAAGTAAGGGTTTCTTATGTTCATCATTTTCCAGATTTCTCTAACTGTTTTTGAAGTTATGAAGATGTGCTTAACGAACTTGTTGAGTTCTTTAGCAGACTTGTTCTCCTCTTAGCGGACTTCATCAGTTTTAGCGAACTCGAAGCATGCCTTAGCGAACTTGTGTCCTTAGCGGACTTGAGAAGAGTCTTAGCGGACTTCAAGGCCCCTAGCGGACTTCTTGTATGCTTTAGCGGACTTCTTGAGCTTAGCGGACTTGTTTTTGGGTTTTTGCTCGAATTTGTTTCAGAGGATTCTGTTCGTACAGGGTTGTAGAGCATGATGCTACGAGTCCGTGGGTACAAAAATCATCAAATTTCGTTGAGTATTCATGAAGTTATGAGCATAAGACGCTTTTCCAGTGATGCATGCGATTTTCCGGTGATGAATTCCGGCAGATTAGGGTTTCGTGGGGTTGAAGACGGGTTAGTGGATATCAGGTGACGTGGCAGAATCTGGTTCGTCAGCATAGGAATTTCTCTCACCAGGTTGTCGGTGTCACTTTTCTGTTATTGGCTTTTGATAGGTGGAGAGAATACGCGTGGGCCCCGCCTGTACACAAAAGGATCCGTTGAAAGCCTTGTGTTGTCGAGTCCTCATTGGACCATGGCCCCCGCACACGGATTTACTCCCTTCCAGCCATTAGATCTCATCAGATCTCCACCGTAGATTTGCCTAGTGCTTCTTCCTGATTGGTCACATGTCCTTCCCACGGATCACGATCTGATCCCTTAATCTGCATTTGTTTTCAGCCGTTAGATCAATGAGAAACCTCTAATCTGATTGGTGGAAAGCTTATGACAAGGATTATGGCTTTTACTAGAGGAATTTAATTACACTAATGATATTTTCAGCATTATTCGTCAATTGCGGGGTTTTTCTTGTCTGTTTTTAACAAAATTAACGAGATAACACTGCGACGAAAATTCAGAAATTTTTTTATTAGTTGTGGATTTATTCCATTTTATTGGGGTTCTCGTTTATTGACGTCGCGTGCAACGTTCGCTGTCGATCACTGACGGGTTAGCTTTTTTTATCCGGTTAATTACTCAGCTTTCTCGTTATATCTCACGGTTTATTTTTAGTGGATGCAGCGCGGATGTCAACTAACCGGACTAACTGGAATCTCAGTTAATTATTGGAATTTATCCGTTAAATTTCTCGAGAAGCCGTTTCTTGACGAAAATTGATGGAATTTTTCAGATCGCGCCGTTTTCGCTAGTATTTCTCAGAAATCTTTACGGGATTTATTTCCGAGCTCGTTTTTCTTCGCCCAAAATTACGAAGACTCCGGTTATGATCAGTTTTCGCTAGGGATCTAAATTTTTCTCAGATTTGACAATTATCTTTATTTTTCGCATCCAACCCAGTCACGCAGAACACAAGATTTATTTATGGATCATTCACAACTGTCAGCATCCGGCTTCCGGTTTTTCGCAAGATTGTCCGATTTCAAGATTATTTATCTGGTTTCTCTAGGCAACCGATCGCGATGGTTCGACTCTCCGCATCTGTTTTTACGATTCCGACTTGATGTTTTTGGAGAGATTTAGAGAAATAAGAGGAATTATTATGGATTTGGATATCGGGTCGATTATTCGGAGTTAGAGCATTTTCAGTGTTTGATTGGTTTATCTGATTCAGTTTGTTGCGGTTTGGACTCCGAGATGTAGCATTTTCTCAGTATTGTACCCGACCGTGTGAACCGAGTGAGGTCAGCACTTGGACCTCGAACTGGAGCAACGAGAACAGAAGAAGCTTATTCAGAGGGGGAATTTCTATGACAGATTGTCTCCGGTTTATCAGTTTCTCATTGAAGATGTACGACAGAGCGATTCTTCAGCAGTTGAACAGATTTGAAAGCATCAGCCAAGGGGGAATTGTTGGAACTTAAAATCTATGTGACTGACGCCATCAAATCTGTTTACCGAAGCATTCAACTGAAGAATCCATGTGAATTGATTCAGAGACGCGGGTTGTGATGCTCGAGGCTTGCAGTTTGGACCGAATACCGTTTTCCGGAAAAGTCAACCGTTCGGGTCAACGGTCAACGTAAAAGTCAACAGAAGATCGGTTCGAGCGAGTCAAGCTTCGGATTAATTAAATCAACTTTGATTTAATTAATATTTATGTTATTTGTCTTTCTTGTAATTTTCAGTTATGTTATGTTTTTCTGTTGTTAGTCACCCTCACTATATATATAGTGAGGGTGCCCATTACAAGAAAGAGTCTCTGAGTGTGGAGATGATGATTTTCTTGTAGAGTGTGAGATTTCCATTCTAGAGAGAGAGATAGTGAGTCATGGATTTCCATGAGAGAGTGTTGTCATGATTTCTTGATTGTAATCATTCGTTTAATGAAATCATTCGATTAGTTCATCATCTTTCTTATGTTTATGATTATCTTTGATTCTTCTCATCTTCATCTTCATTTCATTTTTTTTGGGTTTTTCGAATCCGACCCTATGTTCTTGCTCAAGATCAGGATTCTTGATGTGAGAATCGGTCCTGACAAATGGTATCAGAGCGGGTAACCGATAAGATTTCATCTCACGATTAATCTGGTCACTCGAATCTGGATTTTGAGCTTGAATATGGTGAAGATGAGAAAACCCACTTTTGAGACTTTTTCTTACTTTTTCTGCATTTTGGATGGATTCTGATGATATGGATGCTTGATTCGTGTTTGGGAGTTCATCTAGATGCATTTTTATGATTCAACATGTTCAAATCTGTGGAGAAAATTGAAGATCCGAGCTGTTTTTCGTCACTGTTGAGTTTTTCCCGTTTTTTGGGTTTTTTGAAGATTTTTGGCTTTGAATCTGAGTTTTCTGGGCTATTCTTCATGTTTTCGGATGAAGTGAGGTATGATTCTCAGTGGAAAACGCGTTCCGGATCCATTGGAAGCATCCATTTCGTCTGATTCTAAACCGTTTGGGCAGATCTGGAAAAACACACACTACTGTGTGTTTCATGGAGTTCTTCGTGTTCTTGAAGATTTCCAGAATTTAAGGGTTGTTTATGATCCGATTTGCTACTGTTTATGGGTTGTTGGTGGCCACAATAGTCTCGTGAATGGTTTAGCTTCACATATTGTGCATCATAACGGGTTTTCCTATCATTTCTGGGCAGATTCAAGTTCACCAAGTAAGGGTTTCTTATGTTCATCATTTTCCAGATTTCTCTAACTGTTTTTGAAGTTATGAAGATGTGCTTAACGGACTTGTTGAGTTCTTTAGCGGACTTGTTCTCCTCTTAGCGGACTTCATCAGTTTTAGCGAACTCGAAGCATGTCTTAGCGAACTTGTGTCCTTAGCGGACTTGAGAAGAGTCTTAGCGGACTTCAAGGCCCCTAGCGGACTTCTTGTATGCTTTAGCGGAATTCTTGAGCTTAGCGGACTTGTTTCTGGGTTTTTGCTCGAAGTTGTTTCAGAGGATTCTGTTCGTACAGGGTTGTAGAGCATGATGCTACGAGTCCGTGGGTACAAAAATCATCAAATTTCGTTGAGTATTCATGAAGTTATGAGCATAATACGCTTTTCCGGTGATGCATGCGATTTTCCGGTGATGAATTCCGGAAGATTAGGGTTTCGTGGGGTTGAAGACGGGTTAGTGGATATCAGGTGACGTGGCAGAATCTGGTTCATCAGCATAGGAATTTATCTCACCAGGTTGTCGGTGTCACTTTTCTGTTGTTGGCTTTTGATAGGTGGAGAGAATACGGCGTGGGCCCCGCCTGTACACAAAAGGATCCGTTGAAAGCCTTGTGCTGTCGAGTCCTCATTGGACCATGGCCCCCTCACACAGATTTACTCCCTTCCAGCCATTAGATCTCATCAGATATCCACCGTAGATTTGCCTAGTGCTTCTTCCTGATTGGTCACCTGTCCTTCCCACGGATCACGATCTGATCCCTTAATCTGCATTTGTTTTCAGCCGTTAGATCAATGAGAAACCTGTAATCTGATTGGTGGAAAGCTTATGACAAGGATTATGGCTTTTTCTAGAGGAATTTAACTACACTAATGATATTTTCAGCATTATTCGTCAATTGCGGGGTTTTTCTTGTCTGTTTTTAACAAAATTAACGAGATAACACCGCGACGAAAATTCAGAAATTTTTTTATTAGTTGTGGATTTATTCCATTTTATTGGGGTTCTCGTTTATTGACGTCGCGTGCAACGTTCGCTGTCGATCACTGACGGGTTAGCTTTTTTTATCCGGTTAATTACTCAGCTTTCTCGTTATATCTCACGGTTTATTTTTAGTGGATGCAGCGCGGATGTCAACTAACCGGATTAACTGGAATCTCAGTTAATTATTGGAATTTATCCGTTAAATTTCTCGAGAAGCCGTTTCTTGACGAAAATTGATGGAATTTTTCAGATCGCGCCGTTTTCGCTAGTATTTCTCAGAAATCTTTACGGAATTTATTTCCGAGCTCGTTTTTCTTCGCCCAAAATTACGAAGACTCCGGTTATGATCATTTTTCGCTCGGGATCTCAATTTTTCTCAGATTTGACAATTATCTTTATTTTTCGCATCCAACCCAGTCACGCGGAACACAAGATTTATTTATGGATCATTCACAACTGTCAGCATCCGGCTTCCGGTTTTTCGCAAGATTGTCCGATTTCAAGATTATTTATCTGGTTTCTCTAGGCAACCGATCGCGATGGTTCGACTCTCCGCATCTGTTTTTACGATTCCGACTTGATGTTTTTGGAGAGATTTAGAGAAATAAGAGGAATTATTATGGATTTGGATATCGGGTTGATTATTCGGAGTTAGAGCATTTTCAGTGTTTGATTGGTTTATCTGATTCACTTTGTTGCGGTTTGGACTCCGAGATGTAGCATTTTCTCAGTATTGTACCCGACCGTGTGAACCAAGTGAGGTCAGCACTTGGACCTCAAACTGGAGCAACGAGAACAGAAGAAGCTTATTCAGAGGGGGAATTTCTATGACAGATTGTCTCCGGTTTATCAGTTTCTCATTGAAGATGTACGACAGAGCGATTCTTCAGCAGTTGAACAGATTTGAAAGCATCAGCCAAGGGGGAATTGTTGGAACTTAAAATCTATGTGACTGACGCCATCAAATCTGTTTACCGAAGCATTCGACTGAAGAATCCATGTGAATTGATTCAGAGACGCGGGTTGTGATGCTCGAGGCTTGCAGTTTGGATCGAATACCGTTTTCCGGAAAAGTCAACCGTTCGGGTCAACGGTCAACGTAAAAGTCAACAGAAGATCGGTTCGAGCGAGTCAAGCTTCGGATTAATTAAATCAACTTTGATTTAATTAATATTTATGTTATTTGTCTTTCTTGTAATTTTCAGTTATGTTATGTTTTTCTGTTGTTAGTCACCCTCACTATATATATAGTGAGGGTGCCCATTACAAGAAAGAGTCTCTGAGTGTGGAGATGATGATTTTCTTGTAGAGTGTGAGATTTTCATTCTAGAGAGAGAGATAGTGAGTCATGGATTTCCATGAGAGAGTGTTGTCATGATTTCTTGATTGTAATCATTCGTTTAATGAAATCATTCGATTAGTTCATCATCTTTCTTATGTTTATGATTATCTTTGATTCTTCTCATCTTCATCTTCATTTCATTTTTTTTGGGTTTTTCGAATCCGACCCTATGTTCTTGCTCAAGATCAGGATTCTTGATGTGAGAATCGGTCCTGACAAATGGTATCAGAGCGGGTAACCGATAAGATTTCATCTCACGATTAATCTGGTCACTCGAATCTGGATTTTGAGCTTGAATATGGTGAAGATGAGAAAACCCACTTTTGAGACTTTTTCTTACTTTTTCTGCATTTTGGATGGATTCTGATGATATGGATGCTTGATTCGTGTTTGGGAGTTCATCTAGATACATTTTTATGATTCAACATGTTCAAATCTGTGGAGAAAATTGAAGATCCGAGCTGTTTTTCGTCACTGTTGAGTTTTTCCCGTTTTTTGGGTTTTTTGAAGATTTTTGGCTTTGAATCTGAGTTTTCTGGGCTATTCTTCATGTTTTCGGATGAAGTGAGGTATGATTCTCAGTGGAAAACGCGTTCCGGATCCATTGGAAGCATCCATTTCGTCTGATTCTAAACCGTTTGGGCAGATCTGGAAAAACACACACTACTGTGTGTTTCATGGAGTTCTTCGTGTTCTTGAAGATTTCCAGAATTTAAGGGTTGTTTATGATCCGATTTGCTACTGTTTATGGGTTGTTGGTGGCCACAATAGTCTCGTGAATGGTTTAGCTTCACATATCGTGCATCATAACGGGTTTTCCTATCATTTCTGGGCAGATTCAAGTTCACCAAGTAAGGGTTTCTTATGTTCATCATTTTCCAGATTTCTCTAACTGTTTTTGAAGTTATGAAGATGTGCTTAACGGACTTGTTGAGTTCTTTAGCGGACTTGTTCTCCTCTTAGCGGACTTCATCAGTTTTAGCGAACTCGAAGCATGTCTTAGCGAACTTGTGTCCTTAGCGGACTTGAGAAGAGTCTTAGCGGACTTCAAGGCCCCTAGCGGACTTCTTGTATGCTTTAGCGGAATTCTTGAGCTTAGCGGACTTGTTTCTGGGTTTTTGCTCGAAGTTGTTTCAGAGGATTCTGTTCGTACAGGGTTGTAGAGCATGATGCTATGAGTCTGTGGGTACAAAAATCATCAAATTTCGTTGAGTATTCATGAAGTTATGAGCATAATACGCTTTTCCGGTGATGCATGCGATTTTCCGGTGATGAATTCCGGAAGATTAGGGTTTCGTGGGGTTGAAGACGGGTTAGTGGATATCAGGTGACGTGGCAGAATCTGGTTCATCAGCATAGGAATTTATCTCACCAGGTTGTCGGTGTCACTTTTCTGTTGTTGGCTTTTGATAGGTGGAGAGAATACGCGTGGGCCCCGCCTGTACACAAAAGGATCCGTTGAAAGCCTTGTGCTGTCGAGTCCTCATTGGACCATGGCCCCCTCACACAGATTTACTCCCTTCCAGCCATTAGATCTCATCAGATATCCACCGTAGATTTGCCTAGTGCTTCTTCCTGATTGGTCACCTGTCCTTCCCACGGATCACGATCTGATCCCTTAATCTGCATTTGTTTTCAGCCGTTAGATCAATGAGAAACCTGTAATCTGATTGGTGGAAAGCTTATGACAAGGATTATGGCTTTTTCTAGAGGAATTTAACTACACTAATGATATTTTCAGCATTATTCGTCAATTGCGGGGTTTTTCTTGTCTGTTTTTAACAAAATTAACGAGATAACACCGCGACGAAAATTCATAAATTTTTTTATTAGTTGTGCATTTATTCCATTTTATTGGGGTTCTCGTTTATTGGCGTCGAGTGCAACGTTTGCTTTCGATCACTGACGGGTTAGCTTTTTTTATCCGGTTAATTACTCAGCTTTCTCGTTATATCTCACGGTTTATTTTTAGTGGATGCAGTGCGGATGTCAACTAACCGGATTAACTGGAATCTCAGTTTATTATTGGAATTTATCCGTTGAATTTCTCGAGAAGCTGTTTCTTGACGAAAATTGATGGAATTTTTCAGATCGCGCCGTTTTCGCCAGTATTTCTCAGAAATCTTTACGGAATTTATTTCCGAGCTCGTTTTTCTTCGCCCAAAATTACGAAGACTCCGGCTATGATCATTTTTCGCTCGGGATCTCAATTTTTCTCAGATTTGACAATTATCTTTATTTTTCGCATCCAACCCAGTCACGCGGAACACAAGATTTATTTATGGATCATTCACAACTGTCAGCATCCGGCTTCCGCATCTGTTTTTACGCAAGATTGTCCGATTTCAAGATTATTTATCTGGTTTCTCTAGGCAACCGATCGCGATGGTTCGACTCTCCGCATCTGTTTTTACGCTTCCGACTTGATGTTTTTGGAGAGATTTAGAGAAATAAGAGGAATTATTATGGATTTGGATATCGGGTCGATTATTCGGAGTTAGAGCATTTTCAGTGTTTGATTGGTTTATCTGATTCAGTTTGTTGCGGTTTGGACTCCGAGATGTAGCATTTTCTCAGTATTGTACCCGACCGTGTGAACCGAGTGAGGTCAGCACTTGGATCTCGAACTGGAGCAACGAGAACAGAAGAAGCTTATTCAGAGGGGGAATTTCTACGACAGATTGTCTCCGGTTTATCAGTTTCTCATTGAAGATGTACGACATAGCGATTCTTCAGCAGTTGAACAGACTTTGAAAGCATCAGTCAAGGGGGAATTGTTGGAACTTAAAATCTATGTGACTGACGCCATCAAATCTGTTTACCGAAGCATTCGACTGAAGAATCCATGTGAATTGATTCAGGGACGCGGGTTGTGATGCTCGAGGCTTGCAGTTTGGTCCGAAGACCGTTTTCCGAAAAAGTCAACCATGCGGGTTAATGGTCAACGTAAAAGTCAACGGAAGATCGGTTCGAGCGAGTCAAGCTTCGGATTAATTAAATCAACTTTGATTTAATTAATATTTATGTTATTTGTCTTTCTTGTAATTTTCAGTTATGTTATGTTTTTCTGTTGTTAGTCACCCTCACTATATATATAGTGAGGGTGCCCATTACAAGAAAGAGTCTCTGAGTGTGGAGATGATGATTTTCTTGTAGAGTGTGAGATTTCCATTCTAGAGAGAGTGAGTGAGTCATGGATTTCCATGAGAGAGTGTTGTCATGATTTCTTGATTGTAATCATTCGATTAATGAAATCATTTGATTAGTTCATCATCTTTCTTATGTTTATGATTATCTTTGATTCTTCTCATCTTCATCTTCATTTCATTTTTTTGGGGTTTTTCGAATCCGACCCTATGTTCTTGCTCAAGATCAGGATTCTTGATGTGAGAATCGGTCCTGACAGTGTATCACGGAGTCTGCTTCCCAACTCGATGAAGGGGAATCCAATGTTGAAACCGTTAGCGCAGTTGAAGTTTGGAAGCATTCGGACTATCTGTGTCGTAACTACGTGTTGAACGACCTTGTGGACTCTTTGTATAACGTGTACTCGGTGTTTAAGACTTCCAAAGAACTTTGGGAGTCTCGAGACAAAAAGTACAAAATGGAGCATGCCGGGTCGAAGAAATTCGTTGTGGCCCATTTCTTAGACTTTAAGTTGGTCGACGCCAAATCGGTGATGAGCCAAGTTCAAGAGTTCCAGGTTATACTTCATGAGGCCACGCGGAGGGTATGTCCCTTAGGGAGACGTTTGAAGTGGTGGCTTTGATTGAAAAGCTTCCGCCTTCGTGGCTCGAGTTTAAGTATTATCTTAAACGCAAAAGAAAGGAGATGACCATAGAGGATCTCATTGTCCGTATTCGTATCCAAGAGGACAATAAGATGGCTCTAAAGGCCAACACCACCCAAGCTACGGCCAAGGTGAATATGGTGGAAGTTAGTCAGTCTTCCAAAGGAAGCAAACGCAATGGTGGGGCCAAAGGCAAAGGCAAAGGCAAAGCGGTGGAGCACTTGGCACCGAAGAAAAGGCTTGTGAAAAAGAAGCCCCAGAAGTTTTCAGGTAAGTGCTACAACTGTGGGGGACATGGTCATCGGGCGGATCAGTGCCTGGAGCCACAACATGAGCGCGCTCACATGGTGGAGGATGACATGCCACTGCTGGCCATGATCACGGAGGTGACTGCCTTCATCTCTGAAGTCAACATTGTGAGGGAGAACCATGGCTGGTATATTGACACTAGTGCCACCCGCCACGTGTGTGGAGACAAGTCCCTTTTTAGTACGTTTAAAAAGACGAAGGGGACCGAGAAGCTTTATATGGGTAACAAAGCTACCGCCGACATAATGGGTGAAGGCAATGTGGTCTTGAAGTTCATTTCAGAGAAAGAGCTTACGTTGAGCAACGTTCTGTACATGCCAGAAACCAGGAAGAATCTTATTTCTGGATGGGCTGCTCAACAAGTTTTGACTTCGCATTGTAATCGAGTCTGATAAGGTTGTGTCGAGCAAAAACGGCATGTTTGTAGGCAAGGGCTATGCCCAAAACTCTATGTTTAAGTTGTCTACTATGGTTGTAGAGGCTAGATTATGAGGCTTGTAATATTAAATAGTTTGGGCTAGGCTTAGAGGGTTTAATTAGTTTAGTAGACTAGTTTTCTTGGGTTTACTATTGGGCTTGAGGGATTTCGTTGGGTTTACCATTAGGGTTTTAGGGTCCAATTGTAAACTCATGGGGTGGATATATAAACCCCATGAGTTCACCATTTTAAAGGGCTGCTGGTTTACGATTTCAGGAGCAGAATTTAGGAGCATCCAAGTGGTGATTACGATCGTAAACTCAAGAAGTTAGTCTACGATTACGATTTGTACCCGACAAGTTCATCTTGTGTGCAAGATCAAGTTTTTGTCGTTTATATTAATCATTTTTTTAGTATTCTTCTCATCTCTTTCTTGAATCACTAATCTAACTGGATTCCGCACGCTTAGATTAGTTAGATATTGTGAACGATTGTTCTTCCTGGACCAACAATTGGTATCAGAGCCAAGAAACGAGTGTTTCGCGTTTCTCACGATATTGATTCAAGAAGATCTAACAGTTTTTGTGAGTTTTTCTTGAGTTTTTCAAGTTTACGATCGAGTTTGCTGAGTTTTCTGGACTGTTCTTGAGTGTTTACTACTGTGTTTACAATTCTGTACTGTGTTTACGACTTCAAGACGCGATCTTTGAGAGTTTACGACTTCGATTACGATCCGGAGGAGTTTACGATCACGTTCACGATCCGAGGGTGATTACGACTGAGTTTACGATCGGAATCGTGTTCACGATTGGGTTTACGACTCAGGGTGTTTACGATCACTGTTTACGATCGGAAATTGAGTTTACGATCAGAAACTAGTTTGCGGCAAAAAGTCACTATTTCACACTTTCACGGAAACGGACATAACTTTTGACTCGTTTGGAGTTAGAAGCTCAAATTTTAACACGACGTTCGTGACAACGAGCCCCAGAATTACCCTCGACTAACATCCAGGGGAGCTCATTTGGACCCCCAAATTCCACTCCGAAGGCCTCCGTTTTCGCATTTTTAGTTTATAACACTATTCCTTGAATAGTACTTTTGCCGATTTTGCCGTTTTTGCCGATTTTTCAAAATTTCAAGAAGCTGCATATCTAAAGAAAGAAAATGAGTTCAGTGGTTGAAGAAAAGAATATGGTTGAGAACAAGGATGCTTTCGCAGCTGAAGTTGATGAAACTAAGATATGCCCCAATCCTACTTGTGCTCGATTAATTCCTGGCTTAAGACAACTCTGGAAAAATGCTGAAATCGAACTTTTTGATATGCAATGTTCTAGGAGTTCATTTAAAGGTAGGTGGGAAAAGAGTGAGGAGAAAGTAAAAGCCCAAAAACTAGACATTGAGAAATATCAAAAGCTAGCTACGGAGAAGATTATTTTATATGATCGGGCTAGGATTGAGATATCTGAGCTGACACATAAATTAACTGAACTGCAGCAAGAATTTGATGAGCTGCATGTCAAGTATGATTGCAATCAGGAAAGAAATCAGCGAATGCTAGATGCTGGAAAGGAATTGTCACATGCTGTTGTAACTGGTCAAGTTGGGAAAGATAAAACTGGTGTCACACCCCCAATTTCCACTAACGGAGTATAACCGTGTGGGGTGTGAGCCAGACCAGGATCCAAGACTTTAGTTACAACCAAGCCATAACGGTAAATAAACAAAAGATAAGGGACCTTAAAATTTAAGTAAAGGAAAGTTTGTTTAGCAGATACATAAGTTAGTTTAGGAGTACAGCGGAAGCCTTAAAGCGATTACAAGTTTGATACACAAAACACATGTTCATAAAGTTTAAAATCTTGAATTTCCCAAAAGATTTGTGATAAAGAGTACTGCCGCCACTCGTGCCATCCAAGAATCCATCTAACGACCTGAAAAGTAAACAACGATCAAGTGTCAGCTAAAAGGCTGGTGAGTTCACTAATTAGTCTACACTACACCATGTAGACCACAATGCATACGAATCGTAAAGCAATAAATTCGTAATTTAGAATGTAAGTATTATCCGTATCATTAGGTAGCTAGCCTATGCTTATGCTCCCCTGAACGTTCGCAACCAAAGCTGACATGGTATTTGATAGGCATTCACCTATGTAATTTGCCTTCCCCGTGTCTTTCCCGATCACGGTGTTCCTAGGCTAATATTGGTCTCAGTCCGACCACCAGTCGGGAGGGTGCATCCTGTGCACCGCTGAGCGGGGGTGTCAATCCCCAGTAGATCTACTCAACATTACCTCGCTATTCAATACTAATGGCCCGATAAGTAAGGACTTTTGTTTATAAAGCAATTCAGTGAACATGTGATATAGTGGGATAAATACTCAAGTAAAGAAATACCTTTACCGTGTGTTGCCATCCCTTACCGGATGCAACTAAAACAGTAAGTGAAACTCACCTTAGGTTTGCTCGGCTTAAGCTTCAATTAATCCGGTTATGATTGATAATGAGGACCTAATAATCACATTAAGGTCTTAGGTGTAAGGTTGTGTTTAAAGCTAATAGCACATTGGAAAACACGACACGACACAACGACACACGATACCGATGGTTGATCATAAACAGGGGTTCACTTAATACAGAAATCAGACATGTTCATCATAGCATAATTGTGTAAGTCATGGCAAGACATTTAAACAAATTGTACAAGTTTGGATTCTGGTCACAATTTCGCTAGCAGTTTCGCTAGGCAGTTTCGCTGTGTACACGGGCAGCACTTTCGCTAGGCAATGCCCGATGACACAGTTTCGCTAGGTTAGTTTCGCTCGAAACTGTTGGCACAGTTTCGCTAGCCTAGTTTCGCCCGAAACTGGTTTGAACTTTCGTTCAGGGTATTTCGCTCGGTAGTTTCGTTCGAGCAGGTCTGGTCGGTTTGCCCGGCGACACTATAGTTTCGCTACATAGTTTCGCTAGAGGGAGATATACATAATTTCGCTACCTAATTTCGCCTGATGAAGGTACAGTTTCGCTAGTCGCTAGAAAAACCCGTAAATTTGACTAAAAACCTTTCTAACAGCTTCTGTAGCACATGCAATTCGATATCTAGCATACCTAAACGTTTACCAACATCATGAGAGCAATTTCAACACCTAAAACATGGTTTCTAGTCATCAATTTACCAAGAATGCATTTTCACATAAGTAGCCTAATCTAGCATAGATCTTCATACAGACATGTCAAGATACAGAATTTATGTTATGTCTAGCATCCCTAAGCATCATAGCAGTAGCAGAAGTCATTGCATGTGGATTTTGAGCATACATTTTAGTTAAACATACAAGAAATGCATAAAGGAGGTTTATGTGACTCACGGTTGATCTCAAATGCTTAAAGGGATGGAGTTTTGGGGCTGGAATCTCTGTGGTTCGAGCTACTTCCTTCCTGGCCGGAGATCTCGAGAGAGGGAGAGTGCAGAAGTGTGTGTGATTGTGAGGAGTGAGTAAAAATGAGAAGGTTGGCTTGGGTTTTCTATATATCAGGTGCTAGTTTCGCTGGCAGTGTCGCTGGTAGTTTCGCTGGCAGTTTCGCTAGCCACGCGAAACTGGTCCCGTAGCCCAAATGTCTTAGCTACCGGGCGAAACTGTAATTTCGCCTGGTAGTTTCGCTGGCTACTAAAAAGGTAAATTTTTTTGTTCTAAATAAGACAAGCACAATTTCTCGATAATCACACAATTACACCCTTAAATCAAATTAACACGTTGCATATAATTTCACGTAATGGTGGTAAGTAAGCATACACATAGCACATATGGACGGGTTCGGTGATCAACCAAAGGTCATGGACGTATTCGGTCTAGACACGCATTAGTTACGGTTTATAACATGGTTAACGGAGATTGTCTAACGGAACTGATGGATTTAACGGAAAAACTTAACGGAGCTAACTTGGGAGGTTACAATTGTCACAGCCTCCCCATGTTAAGGAATTTTCGTCCCGAAAATTAGCTAGTACCTGCGGTTGAAGTAGAGGCTTGATCGAACAGGTGAGGATACTTCTTTCTCATCTGGTCTTCCCGTTCCCACGTGAACTCCGGTCCACGCCTTGAATGCCATCTGACCTTGACGATTGGAATCTTACTTCTTTTCAAAGCTTTCTGCTCGCGTCCCATTATCTCAACGGGTTGCTCTATAAACCGAAGTTGCTCATCAACGTGAAGTTCCTCTAGCGGTACTATCAAAGTTTCGTCGGCTAGACACTTCTTTAGGTTTGAAACGTGGAATACATTATGCACTCCGTCTAGCTCAGGTGGCAAGTCCAGACGATACGCCACCGTTCCAATCTTTTCTGTTATTGGGAAGGGTCCTATATAACGGGGATTCAACTTCCCGCGCTTTCCAAAACGCACGACACCTTTCCAAGGTGAGACTTTCAACAGTACACGGTCACCCACCTCGAATTCTAATGGCCTTCTACGCTGGTCTGCATAACTCTTTTGACGATCTCTGGCGGCCTTCATACGGTTCCTGATCTGTACAATTCTTTCTGTCGTTTCATATACTAATTCCGGTCCAGTTAGTTGACTATCACCAACCTCGGCCCAACAGACCGGTGACCTACACTTTCGTCCATACAGAGCTTCAAAGGGAGCGGTTCCAATACTGGAATGGTAGCTATTGTTGTAGGAGAATTCGACCAGTGGCAGGTGAGCTTCCCAATTCTTGCCGAAATCCATAACGCACGCTCGGAGCATGTCTTCAAGGGTTTGGATTGTGCGTTCGGTTTGGCCGTCTGTCTGAGGATGGTATGCGGTACTCATATCCAAACGAGTGCCTAAGGCTGATTGCAAAGATCTCCAAAAGTGTGAAGCGAATCTGGGGTCTCGATCGGAGATAATTGATAAAGGTACTCCATGAAGCTTGACGATCTCGTCAATGTAGATTTGTGCCAACTTATCAGTTTTGTCTTTTTCCTTGAGGGCTATAAAGTGGGCGGATTTGGTTAATCGATCCACGATCACCCAAATCATGTCGTTTCCACGGGGAGTACGGGGCAATCCCGTGATGAAGTCCATCGAGATTTCTTCCCATTTCCATTCGGGAATTGTCGGTTGTTGCAGCAATCCTGGAGGCTTACGGTGTTCTGCTTTGACCTTTGAGCATGTCAAACACTTGCTGACATATGCAGCAATTTCCGCCTTCATCTTAGGCCACCAGTAGAGTTCTTTTAAGTCTTGGTACATTTTGTCCGAACCAGGATGGACCGAGTATCGAGACTTGTGAGCCTCGTCCATCACTAGCTCTCGAAGGTTTCCGTGTAGAGGTACCCAAATTCGATCTTTATAGTAACGGATTCCATCCGACTTAACCTCCGAAGTTCCCTCTATGCCATGTAGGGATTCTGACTCGAAATTTTCCTCTTTCAGGGCCTCTTTCTGAGCATCTCGGATTCTATCCGGTAATCCTGCATGAATCGTAAGTTGTAAAGCTCGTACTCTTCTAGGTTTTTCGTGTACCTTTCTGCTCAGAGCATCGGCCACCACATTGGCCTTTCCTGGATGATACTTTATCGCCAAGTCGTAGTCATTGAGCACCTCGATCCACCTACGCTGTCTCATGTTGAGATCTTTCTGTCCCATTATGTGCTGGAGGCTTTTATGGTCAGTGAATATAGTGCACTTGGTACCGTATAGATAGTGTCTCCAAAATTTCAAGGCGAATACAACAGCTCCTAACTCCAGATCATGAGTCGTATAATTCTTTTCGGTCGACTTTAGTTGCCTTGACCCATAGGCGATGACTTTGCCTCGTTGCATTAAAACACATCCAAGTCCTTGGATCGAAGCATCACAGTAGACTTCGAAGTCGTCGACACCTTCAGGTAGGGATAGTACGGGCGCGGTACAAAGTTTTTCTTTCAAGGTTTGAAATGCTGCTTCTTCCTTGTCGCCCCATCGGTACTGAACGCCTTTATGCGTGAGAGCGGTTAACGGTTGAGCGATCTGAGAAAACCCTTTAATAAAACGACGGTAGTAACCCGCCAACCCTAGAAATTCTCGAATTTCTGTCGGTGCTCGTGGCGTAGACCAACTCTTGATTGCCTCAACTTTGGCTGGATCAACATGAATACCCTGCTCATTGACGATGTGACCTAGAAACTGAACTTCCCGAATCCAGAAGTCGCATTTTGAGAATTTGGCGTAGAGTTGTTCCTTCCTTAATAACTCTAAAATTAACCGTAGATGCTCTTCATGTTCCTCTTTCGTCCTTGAATAAATGAGGATGTCGTCGATGAAAACAATAACAAACTGGTCCAGGTAGGGCTTGCATACGCGGTTCATGAGGTCCATGAACACCGCTGGCGCGTTTGTTAGGCCAAAAGGCATAACCAGGAACTCGTAGTGACCGTAGCGCGTTCTGAAAGCAGTCTTTGAAATATCCTCCTCACGGACCCTGAGTTGATGATATCCGGACCTTAAGTCGATTTTTGAATAGTAGCTGGATCCTTGCAGTTGATCGAAGAGGTCGTCGATGCGAGGGAGAGGATACCGATTCTTAATAGTAACTTTGTTGAGCTCGCGATAATCTATACACATTCTGAACGTTCCATCCTTCTTCTTGACAAATAACACAGGCGCACCCCATGGTGACGAACTAGGTCTAATAAAACCTTTATCCAATAATTCCTGCAGTTGGGTAGACAACTCATGTAGTTCATTTACTGCCAGACGATAAGGAGCTCGGGCAACTGGAGCTGCACCAGGGACAAGGTCGATTCCAAACTCGACTTGTCGATTCGGAGGTAAACCTGGTAATTCCTCTGGGAATACATCGGGGTAATCGCGAACTATCGGGAAATCTTCGATTCTCTTTTCCGTTAGGCTTTGATCCGTAACCGTTGCTAGAATGGCTACGTGTCCCTTCCGTAGATATTTCTGGGCCCTGAGGTACGATATGATTCCGGAGACAGTGCCTCCCTTCTCACCCTGAATCGAGAGTACGTCTCCGTTTGCAGTGGGTATACGTATGATCTTCTCTCGGCAGACGAGTTCTGCCTGATGCGCGGATAGCCAATCCATGCCAACTATTATGTCAAAACTACCAATGGTGAAGGGCATCAAATCTATGCTGAACTTATGGCCAGAGAGTTCTAAGGTACAATCCTCGACTAAATGTGTTGCATCAATAAGCTTACCATTAGCTAATTCAACAGTGTACCTAGCTTCTAGAGGTTTCGAATTGGCCTTTATCAACTTACAAAACTTAGTTGAAATGAAACTTTTCTCAGCACCGGAATCAAAGAGCACATTTGCAAAGTAGTTATTGAGAAGAAACTTACCGGTTATCACGTTGGCATCATTCTTTGCTTCTCCTGAACCCATGACGAACGCTCGTCCTCTAGCGCCGTTTCCCCCGTTTCCACCACCACCACCGCCATTGTTGATGTTATTGTTGTTGTTGTTGTCGTGGTGGTTGTTGTTTCCGGTTCTCCTGAGTTGGGGGCAATCCTTCTTCACATGGCCCGGTTTACCACATTCAAAACATCCCCTCGGACCATCATTGTTTTGCCTTGATCGATTCGGTAGTTCACTCCGACAATTCTTGGCCATATGCCCCATTTTACCACATCGCTCACAGGGAGGTTGGTTGCAATCACCTGTGTGATGTATGCTGCACCTGTTGCAGTAGGGTGCCTTTCCCCTGTATCTGTTTGAACCCTGACCACTACTGCCTTGGCGGTTTTGACTACCGCCTCCACTGTTGTTGAAACCACTTTTAGAGTTATCGAACCTCTTGTTCTGGTTCTGGGAGCCAGAAAACTTTCCAAGGTTATTACCGGCATTGTTGTTACTTGGTTCCTCTTCACTCTTTCTCTTCCCATCAAGAGCAGTCTTGGGAGATTTCTTTGGTGGCAAGGTGCCTTGAGCCACTGCTTGGTCTGTCAACTTGTGTGCTAACCTGATTGCTTGCCGCACATTGAGAGGGTTTGAAGCGGTTACCATTCCCTGAATTTGTGGAGCCAAACCATCCACATACCTTTCTATCTTTTTATAATCAGCATCGACCATTGAAGGACACAGAATTGAATACTCGTGATATCTATCAGTGTACTCCTCCACCTCGGAGCCTACCATCTTGGAATTCACAAACTCAAGTTCCAACCTCTTAACCTGATCGCGGGGGAAATACTCTTCCATAATCGCATCTTTGAACTCTTGCCATGTCATGGCATTTGCAGCATCAACTCCCAGCATTTGAATCTGAGCATTCCACCACGTCAGAGCGGAATCCTCAAGTGTACCTGTCGCATACTTCACCCGATCCCCCACCGGGCAGTTACACATGACAAAAACCTTTTCCGACTTTTCGAGCCATCGCAACAGGCCCACAGCTCCTTCATAGCCCTTAAACACCAGGGGCTTACAATCCATAAACGTCTTGAAAGTGCACTGATGCTGAGGTTGTTGTTGTCCTTGAAACTGGAGCTGAGCGGCTGCCAAGGCTGCAGCAACGCCTTGGTTGATCATGTTCTGAACTTGAGCAGCAGTAAAGGATCCCGGGTTGGTTTCTGGTGCTCTTCGCGGAGGCATGATTTTCTAGCAAATCGATGCAAAACTTCCAAAGGTTAGTATACCCAATACTAAAAAGTTGTTAAGTTCCGTTAAAACAAATCTCATAAAATATCTATTTGCATGAACGACACATTTTAATTTGCTAGGGCTATACATTAGACAAGGATTCTGAGTGAGGATCATCTTCGGCACGCAGGGCAGTACTCTTGCGGAATGGGTCGTAACAAAATCTTTTCAAAAACAGTTACAGTTCAGAAATCTTTATCTTTAAAAAAAAATGTTCTGGTTCGCTGTAACCAATGGCTCTGATACCAATCTGTCACACCCCCAATTTCCACTAACGGAGTATAACCGTGTGGGGTGTGAGCCAGACCAGGATCCAAGACTTTAGTTACAACCAAGCCATAACGGTAAATAAACAAAAGATAAGGGACCTTAAAATTTAAGTAAAGGAAAGTTTGTTTAGCAGATACATAAGTTAGTTTAGGAGTACAGCGGAAGCCTTAAAGCGATTACAAGTTTGATACACAAAACACATGTTCATAAAGTTTAAAATCTTGAATTTCCCAAAAGATTTGTGATAAAGAGTACTGCCGCCACTCGTGCCATCCAAGAATCCATCTAACGACCTGAAAAGTAAACAACGATCAAGTGTCAGCTAAAAGGCTGGTGAGTTCACTAATTAGTCTACACTACACCATGTAGACCACAATGCATACGAATCGTAAAGCAATAAATTCGTAATTTAGAATGTAAGTATTATCCGTATCATTAGGTAGCTAGCCTATGCTTATGCTCCCCTGAACGTTCGCAACCAAAGCTGACATGGTATTTGATAGGCATTCACCTATGTAATTTGCCTTCCCCGTGTCTTTCCCGATCACGGTGTTCCTAGGCTAATATTGGTCTCAGTCCGACCACCAGTCGGGAGGGTGCATCCTGTGCACCGCTGAGCGGGGGTGTCAATCCCCAGTAGATCTACTCAACATTACCTCGCTATTCAATACTAATGGCCCGATAAGTAAGGACTTTTGTTTATAAAGCAATTCAGTGAACATGTGATATAGTGGGATAAATACTCAAGTAAAGAAATACCTTTACCGTGTGTTGCCATCCCTTACCGGATGCAACTAAAACAGTAAGTGAAACTCACCTTAGGTTTGCTCGGCTTAAGCTTCAATTAATCCGGTTATGATTGATAATGAGGACCTAATAATCACATTAAGGTCTTAGGTGTAAGGTTGTGTTTAAAGCTAATAGCACATTGGAAAACACGACACGACACAACGACACACGATACCGATGGTTGATCATAAACAGGGGTTCACTTAATACAGAAATCAGACATGTTCATCATAGCATAATTGTGTAAGTCATGGCAAGACATTTAAACAAATTGTACAAGTTTGGATTCTGGTCACAATTTCGCTAGCAGTTTCGCTAGGCAGTTTCGCTGTGTACACGGGCAGCACTTTCGCTAGGCAATGCCCGATGACACAGTTTCGCTAGGCTAGTTTCGCTCGAAACTGTTGGCACAGTTTCGCTAGCCTAGTTTCGCCCGAAACTGGTTTGAACTTTCGTTCAGGGTATTTCGCTCGGTAGTTTCGTTCGAGCAGGTCTGGTCGGTTTACCCGGCGACACTATAGTTTCGCTACATAGTTTCGCTAGAGGGAGATATACATAATTTCGCTACCTAATTTCGCCTGATGAAGGCACAGTTTCGCTAGTCGCTAGAAAAACCCGTAAATTTGACTAAAAACCTTTCTAACAGCTTCTGTAGCACATGCAATTCGATATCTAGCATACCTAAACGTTTACCAACATCATGAGAGCAATTTCAACACCTAAAACATGGTTTCTAGTCATCAATTTACCAAGAATGCATTTTCACATAAGTAGCCTAATCTAGCATAGATCTTCATACAGACATGTCAAGATACAGAATTTATGTTATGTCTAGCATCCCTAAGCATCATAGCAGTAGCAGAAGTCATTGCATGTGGATTTTGAGCATACATTTTAGTTAAACATACAAGAAATGCATAAAGGAGGTTTATGTGACTCACGGTTGATCTCAAATGCTTAAAGGGATGGAGTTTTGGGGCTGGAATCTCTGTGGTTCGAGCTACTTCCTTCCTGGCCGGAGATCTCGAGAGAGGGAGAGTGCAGAAGTGTGTGTGATTGTGAGGAGTGAGTAAAAATGAGAAGGTTGGCTTGGGTTTTCTATATATCAGGTGCTAGTTTCGCTGGCAGTGTCGCTGGTAGTTTCGCTGGCAGTTTCGCTAGCCACGCGAAACTGGTCCCGTAGCCCAAATGTCTTAGCTACCGGGCGAAACTGTAATTTCGCCTGGTAGTTTCGCTGGCTACTAAAAAGGTAAATTTTTTTGTTCTAAATAAGACAAGCACAATTTCTCGATAATCACACAATTACACCCTTAAATCAAATTAACACGTTGCATATAATTTCACGTAATGGTGGTAAGTAAGCATACACATAGCACATATGGACGGGTTCGGTGATCAACCAAAGGTCATGGACGTATTCGGTCTAGACACGCATTAGTTACGGTTTATAACATGGTTAACGGAGATTGTCTAACGGAACTGATGGATTTAACGGAAAAACTTAACGGAGCTAACTTGGGAGGTTACAATTGTCACAACTGGGTTTGGGTCAGAAAAGTCTGATAAGTCTCTGTCTGCAAACATCATTATTCCTCCACTAGTTCCTAGAGACATTATGGGAATACTTCTTAGTGAGGATCAAGTTGAACAAACCAAGTCTAATTATAAAGAAGTTGCTCCTCCTATTGATAGTATCTTAGTTGGAACTACACCATTGACTCAAGAAGAAATTGATAATGAAGCAAACATGACTTATGGTGAAGGAAGAGCAGAGGATATATCAGACAATGATGCTGAGTGCCAGAAATATGACAGGTGTCATAACTCTAAGTCTGATGATGCTAGGATAGAGTTGAAACCATACCCTAAAGTTGAAACCCCATACTTCAAAGTAATTGACGAAGTCAAAAGGGAAGAGGTGATCTTGACGACACAGCCTGAGGGGAAGATCTTTATGACATCTGGATCAAAGTTTGACCAAGAACCAGATGTTGGATATGAATTACCATCCTTCTCCTCCAAGTTCAAGGGAATAACTGATGGAGTAATAATTAAAGCTGAAGTTGAGAGGCCAAAGATCACCATCAAGCATCCGAGTATGAAACCAACAGCTGGAGTGGAGAATGAAAAACTCAAGGGAGTAGCTGTGTCTCCCATTTCTTCAGTTGGATCATGCAGTTGCCGTTGTAATTGAAAGAATGGTGCTTCAACGTCAAAGAATCAAGGAAGCACGAAGAAAGTAAAGACAGGTTCAACACAGGCTTCGTGGAACCAGCAGAAAGTCAAATCTGAAGCTGCAGACAAAGCAAAGAAGGAGACACAAGGCAAACCGGCTCAATATCAGCCACCAAAGACAAATGGGTACATGTCTGACTTCTATCTAAAGAAGCAGACTTGCTTTAATTGTGGCATCGCTGGTCATATTGCTAGAAACTGTCTTTATCGCCCCTATGAACCCTATTATCCGAAAACTCAAAGGGGTTCATCTCAGGAGTCTGTGAAGTCTAAGCCGATGATGGTGCAAAAACCTAAGGCAATGAAGACTGTTACTCCTAAGGTTAAACCTTCTGATCAACATTGGGGTGCTGCCAAAGCTGAAAGAAAATCTATAAATCCAAACAATAGCTTTCCAAGTTACAAAAACTTCCAAAAACAGGTGAAGAAACCGTTTTTAAAACAACCAAAGTCTGAAAAACCCAAAGTTACTGTAAGTCCCGAAAACGATCCAAACGCAATATCACAACCACAAACACCGTGCGGAATCCGGTGTCAATGGATGATTCAAGAACACAAATTAACAATGCAAATAATATATGAAAACACTAGGAAAGACAAACCGATTAAAGAGAAAACTTGATTAAACACCCTTGGTTGCAACACACAAGTTGAAATTCTCTAAAGAGAATTTCGTGAATCACCTACTAGCAAAAACACCAAAAACAGCAACCTAATAATATGGGGAGGGCTTCCCTTTTATAGGGATTCTCCAACTTGGAGAACAAGACAACCTAAAAACCCTAATTAATAGTCAATTCCCGGATCTGACCACTCAGACCCACTAAACTCCCTCTAAACTCTTTTAAATTGAGCCCAAACATGTCTAAAATGGCCCAAGGACCCAATATAACAATAACCCAGCTAATTTTCACATATTCTATCACATAGGCCTTCAAAATAATCTGCCAATAGGTGATTTAATACACAAGCCACAAATTATACCCTTACAATCTTCCCATTGGCTTGTGGTATTAAATGTCTTCTACTTTCAATCTTCAGACTTGCAAACTTCTCCTTGGCTTGAGCATGGGTTGATGAAGATTCTTTTCTTTAGCAATCCTCATTGGGCAACAACAAATGACTTTAGGGAGTGTTCTCTCAATCAGCATCAGCTTGAACTGCACATGATGACCAAGTAATGAGAGGAGGATTCTCAAATACTTGTTTCTTCTTGAAAACCATTGAGTCCTTGTTGAATCATCGGTAACTTTCTTGACTTGCCATTAACTTCAGAGGATAAAATTAAAAACCTCTATCTTGGCATCCTTGAATGTAGATCTTGAATTTAAGGCATTTAGCTTCCCCTCAACATATGAACAATGTCTTTTGAGTCTTTAGAAGCTTTTCTTGAACAACCAACAAACTTCCTCTGAGCATAGGGTAAGTCCTTTTCCGGCTGGTTCTTTAACACGAACAGTTGCAGCACTCACTGACTTTTCTTCTCCATGACATCTCATTTAACCTATCATGCACAACATGGAACAAACACTAACCAGACAATGATGACTGGTTATCGGGTTAGCCTTATTTAACCAAAAACCCTAACATAGGTTACGGATTTTCTATAAATACTTCCCTGAACCCGAGGACTCTTCGCATTATCTCCCCTTGAGATTTTAGAGGAGTGAAACATTCTTGCATAAAACCCATAAAACTTATTAAAACCTTTAAATTAACCTGGCCATGGTTGAAAAATAAACAATAAAAACTTAAGATGACTCAAAAGAAAAATAAAAATAAAACAAACATACCAAATTTCTAAACGAGAAGGTTTTATTTGGGATCAAACCGTATGAATCTGACTGAGGAACCCTTTTCACCTTCTGGTACTCGAACACGTCCAGGTGATTGCCAATATACTGATCCACTTTAAACTCTAACCCTTTTCTTAATGAGGCTGTTTGTCACTTTATTATCTTTTATTGGTGCATTAATTATGAACAGCAAGTGGGTTTCAACAAATCTTAGGTACATGTTATTACACACTATCAAGCATATAAATTCCCTACCACATATTTTCACAACCTGAACCAGAATTTTAAGACTTAGCTCGAAACTTGGTTGAGAAAAGAAAGAATAGATCAGATAGATTTTTGGGTATAATATACAAAATCAACTGAATTTTTGAGACATTTTTAATAATGTTCTCATCAGTGACAAAGGTTGAGGGTTTTGGACTCTTGAGGGTCTCTTTTGATGTGCTCTTTGGCATCTTTTGGGTGTATATTTTTTTTAATTTTTATTTATTTATTTAATTTTTTTATTATTATTATTTTTTATTGATGATCTAGAAGCATCCCCAGGTCATTGCTCACGCAAAGCAAAGGGGACACCGACTTTTTGAGCTCAATTTCACACTCTTGGAGACAAGCGTGTTTATCGAGAACTTAAACATGCAGTCAAATAGAAATGCAATTAACCTAAGTGCTGTTACCTAACAAACTGCCATACGTTATCTTTAAATGTGTAACGCATACCTTTTCAGATTTAAGAGCCGAGCCTACCAGCATATCACCATGGATCATGTCTTTCACATCTGCCTTACGCGTGTCAGCCATCTTCAAAACGTAAGTTTATTTCACTTCCCGCCTTCTCAAGCAAACAAAGAAAATATTAAAAATTAAAAAGCACAATTTTTGAGGGGTCAACTTTTTCATCTTTTCTATTCTTCCCCTTGTTTTTTTGATTTTCTTAATAACAACACACATCTTTCTTTTTCTTTTGTTTTTGATTTTTTTTAAACCACACTAACACACTATAAGACAAAATTGGCCAAGCTAACCTTCAAAGTTTATTTTTTGACAATTTTCCAGAATAGGGTTTTGTTTTATGCAGAACCATACCTAGTCAAGAAACAATTAATCCAGACAGTACCTTGCTGATATAAACACTTTTACCTCTCACAAGGAGAACCACTCTCCATTGAAAATATGCATGTCATGTAGTGAAGAGATGCCTCCTTCCTGTGCCTGGAACAATCACTATCAGAAACAAAGAAATGTTAATGAAAGTCCTCCTTGACTGTTCCTGCACACTGTGAGAGATTAGTTAGCCATTAAAACCCAGGCCATTGTGGTTCTGGGTGTACCTGAAGAGTCGGTGAAAGATTTTCTTTTAAGAACATCCCTTTGTAAAATCGGGAATTGGGGGTGTGGTTGCCTTGGTTTTGGGTTTTACCTGGTCATTTTTGGGAACATCTTTGTTCTTGACCTTCCAGGTTTGGTGGTTCGGCTTTTCTTTTACCTGAGGACTCTTGGGTGGATTCTTCTGAAGATTTTGATTTTTAATCTTGACATTTTGAAATTGTTTGGAGTGTTTTTTATACACCCCTTTAGGCTGGTAATTCTGGTATACCACCTTTGACTTATTCCACCTCTCTTCCTCACACCTCACATTTGGTTTTGAATAACATGCTGATTTTGGAAAACTGACCGGTTTTGGAAAACTGACCGGTTTTGGAAAAATGACCGGTTTTGGAAAACTGACCGGTTTTGGAAAACTGACTGGTTTTGATTTAGAATGAAAAGCATTTTCAGTTTTAAAACCATTTTTTGTTGGTTTTTGTGGTGACTTAGGCTTTTGATTCACCTTCTGTACCTTTGGCTGTTGAGGTACAAACTTCTGCACCTTGGGGATTGAAGGTGCAGGCTTTTTGGTCACCTTAGATACCTTTGAGCATGTAGGTACCTTTGGCTGAGAATTTACCTATCTGTGGCCAGGTTTGTGGTTTGTGCCACCATATGATTGCCCTTGGTAGTTTTTCAAATGAGTTTTAGGGTAGTAGGGTTCATATGGCCTATATAAACAATTTCTTGCCACATGTCCAGGAATCCCACACACGTGGCAGGACTGTTTCTTTGGGTATGCGGGAGCTTGAGAATATTTCTTCCCTGTGGATACCCAAGATGGTTTGGAATTTTTGTGGATCCACATAACTTTTCCATTGGGCCTAGTTGTTAGCACATACTCCCGCTGTACCGGCACAAATTGGTCATACACAGAATTTACCTCAGGATATGGGATAAAGTCATGTGATCTGGCCTCGTGCACATTCTGCACATTCTGCACATTACCAGTATTATCACAAACATTAGCACACACATTCAAACCAACCGAATTGGCATCAGTAGGCTTAGGACCAGCAACCTGTGGTCCCTTACCCTTTCTCAAAATGCTAACTTTCCTCAAAGGTATGGAAAGTTTAGGATCACAAACACCAAAATTAAAAGCACCACAAACAGAAGTTTTATCAAAAACATCAGACTTAGCAAAGCTCAATTCAGACTCAGACTTATTTGACGCAAAAATTTCATAAAGTCAGGAAACTTTTGACTCTCAATGCCAACACTTTCCCCCTTTGAACCTGTTTCTTTGTTTTCTGTATCTGCACAAGAAGTAGTAGGGTGAGAAACAGGAGCAGTAATTTTAATAGGACATTCCGAAAGTCTTTTGTCAATGTCAGCTAAAGAGTCTATTGTTCCCTTTGATGGTTCATGCTCAGAAATCATTTTATGCATGTGGGGCATGGGCACAGTGTGTGTTGATGTCTCATCTTTCTTATCATCCCCAAAACCTATACCTGAATTCTGTTGAACATACTTCATCCTAACATCAGAGTTATAGAAAAGAGACCTTGCTTCCAACATTTTTTATTGAATCTTATTATTAGAGTCTAATTTACTTTGAGATTTAGCAAGTTGATCTCTTAATTCTTCTACCTCTTTTGTTAGTTCTTCAACTTTTGTATTAGCAACTCTTAGCAAGACTCTAGTGTCACTCAATTGATTGTCAAGATTTTTGACATCTAACTTAGCAACTTCATACTTTTCCCTATTTACCCTAGCTTGATCTTTAAAATTATTTGACTCTCTATTGGCACGTTCACAATTTAGGGATTCATAGTGAAATTTGCTTTCAAAATCTTTATAAGAATTGTAAACATCTTGACAGTGAGAGCTAGAGCAAGTGCATACCTCTTTGTTGCTAGTAGATACAAAATTACCTGGTAGAAAGGATGCCATAAAAGTCTTTGATTGAATGACAAGGGAATTAATTTGATCAGATCGGATTGAAAATGGTGGATCAAAAAGTCTCAACAGGATCGGAAAGTCAGGTTCGTAAATGAGGTTTTTTTATTATTATTATTATTACCGAAAAGAGGGTTTTCGATCAAAAAACTGAATGGATCAAAAAGTGGACTTTTGATCGAAAAGTAGACTTCTTGATCGAAAAGTGAACTTTTTGATCGAAAAGATGACTTTTTGATCGAAAAGATGACTTTTTGATCAAAAAGTGGACTTTTTGATCAAAAAGTGGACTTTTTGATCGAAAAGTGAACTTTTTGATTGGGCAAGTGGACTTTTTGATCGGAAAGTGGACTTTTTGATCGAAAAGTGGACTTTTTGATCGAAAAGTGACCTTTTTGATCGAAAAGTGGACTTTTTGATCGGGCAGAGTTTTGGCTTGATCGAAAAGCCTATGACTGGTTGAAAAGTACACTTTTCGATCAGAGTGAACAGGGAGTCAGGGACTAGCCACAGTATCTGATCGAAAAGCTGGTTGGCTGATTGAAAAGCCTCAAAAAGGGACTTTCCGACTGGAGACAACTGATCGAAAAGACACGAGGTGTCTTTCTCGATCACAGGAAAGCGACAGAAAAGGGTTTTCGACTAGAAAGCCTGATCGAAAAGTCTCACTTATCTCGAAAAGTCTCTGATTCACGAACAAATGGTCTCGAAAGCTTCTGTTTTTTTAGTTTAAACCTGCAAAAGACTTCTGAATCGTGCTAAATGCTGAAAATCACCACAAAAGCTCAAATTGTTAGTTGCCAAACACTTGAATCGGATATCGCGAGAGCCTCAAAACCTTGCGTTTCTTGGCTCTGATACCAATTGTAAGTCCCGAAAACGATCCAAACGCAATATCACAACCACAAACACCGTGCGTAATCCGGTATCAATGGATGATTCAAGAACACGAATTAACAATGCAAATAATATATGAAAACACTAGGAAAGACAAACCGATTAAAGAGAAAACTTGATTAAACACCCTTGGTTGCAACACACAAGTTGAAATTCTCTAAAGAGAATTTCGTGAATCACCTACTAGCAAAAACACCAAAACAGCAACCTAATAATGTGGGGAGGGCTTCCCATTTATAGGGATTCTCCAACTTGGAGAACAAGACAACCTAAAAACCCTAATTAATAGTCAATTCCCGGATTTGACCACTCAGGCCCACTAAACTCCCTCTAAACTCTTTTAAATTGAGCCCAAACATGTCTAAAATGGCCTAATGACCCAATATAACAATAACCCAGCTAATTTTCACCTATTCTATCACATAGGCCTTCAAAATAATCCGCCAATAGGTGATTTAATACACAAGCCACAAATTATACCCTTACAGTTACCCCTCCTAAGGTAACTAAAAGTGTTTTGAAAAATGTTTCTAAAATAAAGAAGGTTGAAATACCTAAAGTCACAACTCCAAAGGTGACTAAAACAAAAACTATTTTGAAAAATGAATCTAAAACAAAGAAGTTGAAATACCTAAAGTCACAACTCCAAAAGTGACTAAAACAAATGTTAAATCACCTAAAACTTGGAAACCAAAAATCAAGGCAGCTCCATCCCAACTTCCTGATTTCTCAAAAGGGATGTTCTTACAAGAAGTATCTTTTATTGATTCCTCAGGTGTACCCAGAAAAACAATATTGGCTAGCTAATCTCTCAATATGTGCAGGAACAATCAAGGAGGATTATCACTAACATTTTTTTTATTAATTTGTTTGTTGATAAGTGATTGTTCAAGGCACAGTTTAGGAGACATATCTTCATGTCATGACAAGCAATTTTTTATGGTGGATATATTTCCTTGAGAGGTAAAAGGTCAAATTCAGCATGAAAGGTACTGTTCTTAACTTGGTTTTTGTTTGATGAAGCGATAAAGGGTGTTTGTGTCAAACCAAATTCCTTAAAACTTTCAGTTGGTGCTAGGTTGTTCAATTTTAAAAAAAAATGAGGTACGCATGCTATAAAACCCATTTTTTCTAGAAATGTTCAAATCAATACTTTGAAGGTTAGCTTGGCCTGATGTGTGTGTCTTTATTTGTTCTGTTTGTGTGTGTGTGTGTGTGTGTGTTATTATTAAAAACATATAAAAAATTATATAAAAAAAATGAATGATGTTCACGAAAGTTGTGACATTAAAAATCAAAAAGCAAGGGGAAGAAATGTAAAGATGAAGAAAAAGTTGACCCCTCAAAAATAGTGTGTTTTTCAATTTTTAATTGTTTGTGTTTTGTTTCTAAGAAAGCTATGAGAAGTGAAATATGGCCGGATTGGAGATGACTGACACGTGTAAAGCGGAAGTGAAAAGCAAGCTCCACGGTGATATGCTCGGTAGGCTCGACCTAATCTTATGACCACCAATGTAAGTGCAATGAACTTAAAATATATATATGTTTAGTTTCTCATCTCAGTTTGTATGGTTTAAAAGCCTGAGTCCCAGCAAAAACGGGTTGAGAGTGGTAATTATACCTAGTATTTACTCTCTCACACGCCATGTTTCTGCTGTCATGACTACACCACATAATGAAAAGAAAAGAAAAGAAAAAGAAATGAAAAAGAAATGAAAAAGAAAAGAAAAAGAAAAGAAAGTGAAAAATAATCATTCAGTTTGGTCTTCTTTACGTGCTTATTCGACCGACCTGATCGCCGACTAATGATTAATGAAATAAGTGGTAGTCATAACGGTGTTGCATGGTTCCTCAAGTTAGGGGTTTGTGAATCCTCAATAAACTCTGAGGTTGGGTAGGTTTTGCTATGTACAATTGGGTGTGGGGACTATTAAACATGCTGGTAATTAGTAATCTTTTAAGCATGATGCATTTGGTCGGGTTTGAACGGGTCTGAGTTTAAAGCGGACAAACATACTAGCAATCACCTGGACTAGTCGAGTAACTAAAGCTGAAAAGGGTTCCTCAGTCAGATTCATACGGTTTGATCCCTTGTAAACTTTCTCATGTTTGATATTGGTAAGTATTTGTTTATTTTTATCTTTCGTGTGTGAGTCTTTAAGTTCTTTTTGGTTGTGTTTACGTCTTGGCCAGGTTAATTTGAGAAGTCAAAATGTGTTTTCATGGGTTTTGATGCATGACAGTATGCCCCCTGCAGATCTTGACAAATTTTAGGGGAAGGAGAGGGGATAATAAGTATTATCCGAAGGGAACTCGAGGATGATACTTATTATCTAATGAAAAGACTTCCATAATACATAATATCTGAAGGGAACTCGAAGATAATATGTATTATATCATGGGAAGTCCTTAGCTGAGGGGAAGTTATCAGCTAAGGGGAAGTCTTTAGAGGTCTTTGGGTTGTAAGGGAATAATTTGTGGCTTGTGTATTAAATCGTCACTAGGCGGACTATTTTGAAGGCCTATGTGATAGAATAGGTGAAAATTAGTTGGGTTATGGGTATATTGGGTCATTTGGGTCATTGGGCCATTTTAGAGGTGTTTAGGCTCAATTAGAAAGTGTTTAGAGGGAGTTTATTGGGCTTATATGGTCCAATACGGGAATTTTAGGTTAATTAGGGCAAGGAGGATGACTTGTTTGTCAAGTTGGTCATCTCCTATAAATAGAACTCTCTAATCACTAGAATAGGTTATTGAAAGTGTGCACAAGGTGTGGGCAACAAGTGTAATTCGAAATCCATAGGATTTCAATTGATTCAAGCGTTGGCAATCAATCTCTTTCAAGTATTCAAGTGTTCTTCAATTCGTTTGCATTTTTATTTGTTTCAAATCGTTATTTATCTTATCACATATTATTTTTCTTGAATCACCAATCAAACCGGATTCCGCACGGTCTTGATTGGACTAGATATCGCGTGAAGAGAGATTTCGATCCTTACATGGGTTCAGGGAAGTTTTATAGAAAACCCGTAATCTATATTAGGATTTTTGGTTAAAATTATGTTAATTTGAATCAACTGAACAGATGATAATTACCTTCTAACCCAAAGACTAGTCATTAAATGTCTGGTGGAGTATATTTTTTCAAATGTGTGTCAGACAGGTTGATGATAGAAAGATGTTGCTGATGTTGCTACTGCTCAAGTTAAAGAACCAGCCGGACAAGACTTCCATCTGAAAAGAAACTGTTCAGGGGAAGTTGTTGGTGTCTTTACAAGTTTTCAAAAGCTTCAAAAGAGCTTCAAAGAAGATGTTCACATGTTTAGGGGAAGCTGAAGATTTCAAGTCGATCTTTGATGAAGAAAATGATGCAGAGAGCAGTCAGAGATCATGAAGTATGAAGATCAACAATCAAGTTCTTCACAGTTAGAGGTTTTCAAAATTTTACCCTCTAATTTTTGGAGATTCAAGACAGTTACCAAAGATTCAGCAAGAACCAGTTCTTTCAAAAGAAGCAAGTCAATGAGAATCCTCCATCTCATTAACTTGTTCATTTCAAGAAGTTCGAGTTGATGCTGATCAAGAGGAAGTCCCAAGTGCCCGTCATGAAACCCATTGAAGATTTCTGCGGAAAGAATCTTCATCAACATCTTTGCCAGCCAGTCAAGAAGAAGAATTTCAAAGATTGAAGACATTTAATATCACAAGCCTAGGGGAAGATTGTAGAGGCTAGATTATGCGGCTTGTAATATTAAATAGTCTGGGCTAGGCTTAGAGGGTTTAATTAGTTTAGTAGACTAGTTTTCTTAGGTTTACTATTGGGCTTGAGGGTTTTCGTTGGGTTTACCATTAGGGTTTTAGGGCCCAATTGTAAACTCATGGGGTGGATATATAAACCCCATGAGTTCACCATTTTAAAGGGCTGCTGGTTTACGATTTTAGGAGCAGACTTTAGGAGCAGCCAAGTGGTGATTACGATCGTAAACTCAAGAAGTTAGTTTACGATTACGATTTGTACCCGACAAGTTCATCTTATGTGCAAGATCAGGTTTTTGTCGTTTATATTAATCGTTTTCTTAGTATTCTTCTCATCTCTTTCTCTGAATCACTAATCTAACCGGACTCCGCACGCTTAGATTAGTTAGATATCGTGAACGATTGTTGTTCCTGGACCAACAATGGTTATT